>JAOWBW010000198.1:1154962-1613934 GCA_026119855.1 Campanula takesimana
GACGGCACCCACAAGCTTATAAGCTGCGAACTGGACCTTGTCCTCATCGGTGCAACCAAAGACATCGTAAATTTTCTCCATCGATTCTATCCATAGCTCGGCCTTCTTCACATCGGGTTCCCCATTATACTCCGCCGGTTTCAGTTTCAGGAATTGTTCCAAACCGTATCGGAGTGGTGGTGCTTGCTCTACTCTCGGCCCTTGATCATGAATAGCCTTCATGGCCGCCTCAAACATTCCTTGGAACATAGCACGGTTCTCTTCCCGAAGATCATTCTGATTCTGAGCCCCACTAGAACTTTCACCCGTTCTTCTTCTAGCCATTGTGAATAATTATCTGCATAAAACATCAACCGTTACTCACTCCGAACACAACTACCCTCCTAGGTCATACTAGTCCACCTAGACTTATACTTAGAGCTAAACCATAGCTCTGATACCTACTGTCGCGACCCCGACCCCGCGGGCCCGGAGTACGCGAGCTGGACGTCGACTTAAACAATAAACTCTAAAATAATGAAGATAAAAATTTCCTTTTATACCAAAAGATGATAACACAAAGTTTTGAAATCCAACTTGAACAACAAAATATAAACTAGTGTAAGCTCCATAAGCTTACACCCAAAAATAATAAAATATACAAATTCTAATGACGTCAAGTTTGGTACAACTATTCCCAAAAGGTTACACATTTATGTAATGTAAACCCACCAATAACAACTTGCCCAAAAAGCTCAACCCTCGCGACGTCCTCCTCGTGATCAGTGAGTCTAATCCTTTCCTCTTGGGGGGGGGGTTAAGGAAAAACAAAGATAAAAGAAAGGGGGTGAGATAAATCTCAATAAGTTACTAATGCAACTACATGACATACTATGATGCAATAATCAATAATAAATCACATAGCACATAGCAATTATCATTTATCAGACAGCAGCGGAAATAAACAATTAACAAAGGATATTAGCCAAGGTTTCCCAACTGATAGAGCCAAATAAAGGTCGCTGCGCAGCTTCAATAATCAACAATCAACATCTTCATAGTAGCATGAAAGCTGAAGAGAAACCCTCCCGGTACCGGAACCAATAATAATAAGGGGACAGGGACACACAGTCAAAGCCCAAAACCAATAGCTAAAATGCTCACAAAGGGGCTAGCTCATCTCACATCCAAGGCCAATCTGGAGGAGGGGAATAATGGGGCAAAACGATGTTCAACATCACAATGGACTTGGCTTGTGCCATCATAATATTTCGCATCGCCCAAACATGACACAAATACCAGCTGGACCTTCAAGTAAAGGCTAAGTAATAAAATACTAGCACGATAAACAACTAATGATTCCAAAGTAGGGAACCATTCCAAATAAATCACCACAAAGGTAAACCAATCCAAACAACACGTCAAAGATGTCTAACATTCCCAAAACGGTACTTAATCAAATTTCATAACATATTTATTCACAAGGAACCAATTCCAATTAATAAAGTGTTCCACGATGTTAACTTATGTTAATTAGAATGATAAAACTTAAACTAGGTAAGCCACTTAGTCTTAAACAAGCAAAAAGACAAATTTCCAGAACAGGGGGCGGGCGGGCGCTTGGAAGGGGGCAGGCGGGCGCTCATTTGACCAGAAGGTTTGGCCGCAGGAAAAAGGCAGGTAGGCGGGCGCCTGGCTCAGCGCGGACGGGCACCTGGTCGACGGGCTGGGAGGGATTCAGCAGCTGGGTTCTTCCATTTTCAACCCAAATTTCACCCATTTCCTAAATGCTCAAAATCAACTCTTTCCACAAGTTCAACAATGAATCAAAAACAACATCTAGGCTGAAAGGGGACCTAATCAACATCATATATAACCCCAAACCAAGATTCAAACCCAACATTCATAACAATCACCATTTTAAACCAAAAACCAAAATAAATTCCAAATAAATCCCAAACTCAATCAAACATCAAATGTATCAACTAAAGCATTATATAAACATGAAATGAACACTTTAGCATAAAAATGGGGGAAAAACAACTTACTTGAATTTATGAAAGATAACGGAATTCGAATATTTTTAACTCCACACGAACCTATCGACGATCTAAACACATTTCATAAAATGAGCACTAAGAAAAGATGAGAGGAAGATGACTAAAATGAAGAAATAATGAGAGGAAGAACTTACCCTTTTTCACAACAATGGAGAGAGAAAGAGATTGAGTGTGTGTGTGCTGGGAAGTTAGGGAGAGGGTGAGGGAGAAGAGGGGAGTTGGGAGGGAGTAGGAGAATGAATTATTTTCAAAAACTTACACTTAGACCCCCTCCTCCACTAACTACACAAACTCTAATACTTCCTACTAACAACTAAGACCAAATAATACTACACTAGCACAAATGACCCAAATAAAATGCTATACATAATTTATTATGAAACATAAAATGCACACATAATTATCCAAAAAATAAATAATTCAAATAATTAATTATGTCATAACTAAATAATTAAATATTTATTATTAAAAAATAGAGACGGGTTTTCGGGTCGTGACATGCGCCTTCCTTGATTCATGCGCCTAATAATTGTATGCGCCCTATGCAAATACAAATGTTATGCGCCTCAATAAACTTATGCGCCTAAAGCCATTATGCGCCTAAACATTTTATGCGCCTAAATTTTACTTAGTCAAATTTTTATGTTTAATTTTTCCTTAGTATTTTTCATAGAACCATGATATGCGCCTTGTATTTGTATGCGCCTACAACATATATGCGCCTAATAATAGTATGTGCATGCTATTTTTTATGCGCCTATATATTGTCCTGCGCCTACTCTATACTTAGCTCACTTTATGATTCTATGCGCCTGATACACTCCTAACTTAAATCAAATGTTTAATTTTTCAGGATCCAGCAAATTTCAGACCTGGTGAGACATTTAATCTCACTGAGCTATCTGCAGTCCAAATTGGCGTTGATATTATGGACTTCATCAGACAAGCTGGTGTACTGCCTCTATTTACTTTGGAGCAACCCTTCTACTCACCGCTCCTCGTGGATGAATTCTTCTCAACTGCTGCTCTCGTGGAGACTCCTGCTGATAGATACGTGCGCTACAGGATATGCGCCACCGTTCCGAACGTTGCTATAACTATCTCCACTGGCACTCTCAAGAATATCATCAACTTCAACACGACTGGCCCTCTGACTGTAGCTGGTAAAATCAATACCTATCCTGCTGCTGCGCAGAATCATATGGCGAGTACCCATCTCAACATTCCTACTCTTCAGAACAACATCAAATCTGTTGAAATAGGGGATGGTGATGATTTATTGGCGCATATCGCGCATTTGGTGGGGACTTCCATTATTTTCAAGACGGGAAATGTGAACAGATTCACAATGGAGCAGTGGGAATATACTGCAGCTATCATGGGAAACACAATCCTCAACTGGCCCCAAATCTTATTCAAAACCTTGTCAGACCAGATTGATAAGTACAACAAGAACAAGGATGATGGGAAGACGAAGTTCAAAACTCACTGCAGAATACTCACGAAGATATTTCTCACTTATCCTGCTCTTGCTATTTTCCTCGCTCAGAACCCGGCTTATCAAACCACTGACGTTCCCATCTTTGGGAAAGACAGTTTGGTTATGAAAAGGCGCAGAAAGCGCATGGCTAAGCGCGCTCCAAGAGTTAAAGGAGATCAGTTGGTTGATGAAGCCACTGAGTCTGATGAAGATGCAGATGGCGCAGAAAAAGGCGCAGATATTGAAGCAGCACCTCGCGCAGAACCAACAGTTGTTCCAGGCGCAGAAAAGGGCAAAGACAAAAGGGTTGCTGAAGGAACAAGCAGACCTCCTAAGTGCCCAAGATCTGAAACAGAAGAAGAAAAAGAACTTAAACGCGCTAAAGAAGCCAGTAGACTGGAAGCGCAGAAGAAAAGGGATGAAGACTACAGATTGAAACAGGCTGCTGATTTATCCAAGTCTGAAAGGCGCAAAGGCGCAGGGTCTAGCGCTGATGTACGCGCGCCCACTCCAAATGCGCCTCCTATTATTCGTACGCCTCCATCAAAGCCTTCTTCTCCTGCTCCTGCTCAGAAACTAACTTCAGAGCCACTCTCTACTGAGAGCCAAGCACTCAAAGATAGGCTATCTGATGAACTTTTTGGTGACTTGAGTGATGATCCAGTTCAGGGGGAGCCAGAGCCCTTGACTAGGCGCAAGAGCCCTTCTGCGCCTTCTCCTCGTGATTCTGTGCCCCCAACTATTTCAGTAGAGCCTACTTTAAGCGATGAATATCTTCCTTCTCCTAGCGCTCCTACTCAATCTCCTCCTGCGCCCCATACTTCTCCTGTGCCTCCTCCTCCCACTCCTGACATGAGTGTAATTATTTCTCTGCTACAGCAACTTCAGCAAGGCCAAGCTCACATTAATTCTCAGATGGAGCTTCATACTTCTATGCTTACTCAGCAAGCTGAAGAGATTGCTGCCATTAAGGGGGAGATGGCGCGCATAGATGCGAATATCAAGGACAAACATTTCCTTACTCCTCAACAATGGAATGACGCTATAGATCAAATGAATAAACTTTTCAAAGGTACTCTTTGTTGCGACCCCGGACCCCGCGGGCCCGAGACCGCGATCTGGACGTCGACTCTAAAACCAAAACTGTGAAATACCGAAGTTAAAAATTCCATTTGATACCAAAAGGTGATGATCCAAAGTTTTACAAAACCAAGTTTGATAAAAACCAATTACAAATATCATAAACTTCCACAAGTTTATGCCCAACAAAATAAAAATATACAATTCTTAGTGACGTCATTGTTTGGTACAACTATCCCACAATGGTTACACATTTACATAATGTAAACCAACCTATATCAACCTTCCCCAAAAGAATGGATCCACACTCGACGTCCTCTTTCTCGTGATCAGCGAGACTAATCCTTAGCACCTGGGGGGGGGGTTAAGGAAAACAAAGATAAAAGAAAAGGGGGTGAGGTAAATCTCAATAAGTTACTAATGCAACTACATGACATGCTATGATGCACAAAGCGATAAGCAATAATAAATATCACATAACACATAGCATTTATCACATAACAGATAGCAGCGGAAATAAACACATAACAAAGGATATAAGCCAAGGTTTCCAAACCGATACATCCAAATAAAGGATCGCTGCGCAGCTTCAATAATCAACCATCAATATCTTCATAATAGCATGAAAGCCGAAGAGAAAACTCCGGTACCGGAACCATAACCATAAAAGGGTCACAAAGGATAAGATCCATGACACAAAGTCATGCCCGGTAGCTAGATACATTCACAAAGGAAGCTAACTTATCTTTTCCAAGGCCAATCTGGAAAAGGGGTATAGAAGGGGGCAAAACAATGGTCAACATTATAATGGACTTGGCTTTGCCATTATAATCTTTCCCATCGCCCGATGCAACAAATATGCCATCTGGGCTTCCAAATAAATGCTAAGTAATAATAATTTAGCATGAATAAACAACTTAAGGTTCCAAAGTAGGGAACCAATTCAATTAAATCACCACGAAGGTAAACCAATACAAACCGCACATCAAAGATGAACCACATTCCCAAAATGATACTTAATCAAATTCCATATCGTATTTATTCACAAAAGAATCAAATCCAATCAATAAAGTGTTCCACAGTGTTATCTTAAGTTAATTAGAAGAAATAAACCTAAACTAGATAAGCCTTAAGTCTTAAACCAAGCAAAAAGGGCAAAATCCTGGAACAGGGGGCGGGCGGGCGCCTGAATGACCAGAAGGTCTGGCCATTAGAAAAGGACATGTAGGCGGGCGCCTGGAGGGGGTCGGGCGCGCCCTTGGTCTACGGGCTGGGAGGAATTCCCAGCTGGGTTTAAGGCCAAATCCACCATTTTCAACCAAATTTCTTACCCAAATCGAAAAGTCCCAAATTCTACTCTTAGCACAAGTTCAAAACTGAACCCAAACAACAACTAAGCTTAAGGGAAAACACAAACAACATCCTTTCAACCTCAAACCAAGATTTACCCAATTTTTATAAAAATCACCATTTTTGACCAAAAACTCAAATAAATTCCAAACTCAACCAAACTTCAAATATAACAAATAAAGCATTATCTAAACATGATATGAACATTTTAGCATCAAAATGGGGGAAAAGTAACTTACTTGATAAATCTCAAATTCGACGGAATTCAATTCTTTTTGGTTCTACGCGATCCTATCGACGATCTAAACAATGTTCATGTTTTAAGAAATGAGAGATAACAAGGAGAAGATGAAGAAAATTAAGAGAGAAGGGAAGGGAGAAAACTTACCCAAAACACAAGAGAGAGGGAGAGAGTTGGCTGGGAGATGATGGAGGTGGAGTGTGAGGGTGGGGGAGGTGAGGGAAGGAATAGGGAGGGAGTAGGGAAATGGTTTAAAAGATTTACACTTAGGCCCCCTCCTCTACACTACACACAAATACTCCCCACTAACAAATAAGACTCAACATTTCTACACTAGCACAAATGACCCAAATAAAATGCTAGGCATAAATTATTATAACACATAAAACGCACACATAAATATTTAAATAAATAATAATTTAAATAAATAGATAGGCAAATAATTAAACAATAATCACTTATTACTAATAAAATAGAGCCTATATTTTGGGTCGTGACATTCACTCCCCCTTAAAGAAAATTCGACCCGAATTTTAACGAGACTCACCTTAAACAAAAAGCCACAGAAATTTCCTCTCGATCTCATCTCGGAGCTCCCACGTCGACTCCTCGATGTTATGATTCCTCCAAAGGACTCTAACCAACGCAATGCTTTTGTTTCTCAACTCTTGGACTTTGGTATCTAAAATCCGAACCGGTCGTTCCTCATAAGTCATATCGGGCTCAATATCTTCCGGTATCCTCGGTAACACGTGAGATGGATCATGAACATACTTCCGAAGCATAGAAACATGAAAGACGTTATGCAACCGGTCTAAAGATGGCGGTAACACAAGATGATACGCTAGAAGTCCAACTTTTCCCAAAATCTCAAACGGGCCAATAAACCTCGGAGCCAATTTGCCTTTCTTCCCAAACCTACGAATACCCACCTTCGGAGACACCTTCAAGAACACAAAATCACCGGTCTGAAAACTAAGATCTCGCCTTCGGTTGTCTGCATAGCTCTTATGTCGACTCTGGGCTGTCTTCAATCTATCCCGGATAACTTTAACTTTCTCAACCGAATCCCGAAGCAAATCAATACCTACGATCTTCGCTTCACCAACCTCATCCCAACAAATAGGCGATCTACATTTCCTTCCATATAAGGCCTCAAACGGTGCCATCTCGATACTAGCCTGATAACTGTTGTTGTAAGAGAATTCCACTAACGGTAGGTGCGAATCCCAAGAATCAGAGAAGTCTATCGAACAAGCTCGCAACATATCCTCCAAAATCTGAATAGTCCTCTCGGATTGACCGTCGGTCTGAGGTTGAAAAGCTGTACTGAATCACAAATCTGTACCCAAAGCTTCCTGAAACGCCTTCCAAAATCTAGAAGTAAACCTCGGGTCTCGATCTGACACAATACTAACCGGAGCCCCATGCAATCTAACAATCTCATCAATGTAAAGGGTCGCAAGCTTCTCCATCGAATATCTGATGTCAATAGGCAAGAAATGGGCACTCTTGGTCAATCTATCCACTATTACCCAAACACTGTCATACTTCCTACGGGTACGAGGTTGTCCCGTAACGAAATCCATAGTCACATGCTCCCATTTCCACTCGGGAATCTCTAACGGCTGAAGTAATCCCGCGGGTCTCTGATGCTCGGCTTTGACCTGCTGACAAGTTAAACACCTCGATACATACTCGGCTATTTCCCTTTTCATATTAATCCACCAAAATTGTTGCTTCAAATCCTGATACATCTTCGTACTACCCGGATGAATAGTATACCTCGATTTGTGACCCTCATCAAGAACTCTCTGTTTAATTCCATCAACATCCGGAACACACAAACGACCACAGAAAGTCAACACTCCACTCGAGCTAACAGAAAAATCCTCGAAGTCCTTTTTCTTCAATTTACCCATTATCTTCACCAACTCGGGATCTTCTTTCTGAGCTTCGTTTATCCTCTGAATTAGGGTCGGAGATACCCTAATATTCGCAAAAATAGCCCCATGTCTCGATTCACGAGGAGACCAATCTCGAATATCCTCAAGCATTTTCCATTCACGGACCATCATCGAAGCCACATAAGACTTTCTACTAATCGCATCGGCTACCACATTCGCCTTCCCGGATGATAAGAAATCGTACAATCATAATCCTTCAACAATTCCATCCATCGGCGCTGTCTATTATTCAACTCTTTCTGGGAGAAAAGGTACTTCAAACTCTTGTGATCGGTAAAAATTTCAAACTTCGCCCCATAAAGGTAGTGTTTCCATTTGTGCAATGCAAAGACTATCGCCGCCAACTCCATATCATGAGTAAGGTAATTCTGTTCACTCGGGGTCAACTTCCTCGAAGCATAAGCAATCACTTTTCTGTTCTGCATCAACACACAACCCAAACCCTCTTTCGAAGCATCACTGTAAATCACTAGGCCATCGCTTCATTTAGGCAAGGTCAAGATCGGTGCGGTAGTCAACCTCTTCTTCAATTCCTCGAAACTCTTGTCACATTTCTCGGTCCACACAAACGGGACATTTTTCTGGGTCAACTGAGTCATCGGAGTAGCGATCCTCGAAAACCCCTCAATAAATCTTCTGTAATACCCGGCTAAACCAAGAAAGCTTCTAATCTCTGTCACTGATTCGGGTCTCTTCCAATCCACTATAGCCTCTATCTTTGAAGGATCCACAGAAATCCCATCTTTAGAAATCACATGACCCAGAAATGACACCTTCTCGAGCCAAAATTCGCATTTATTAAACTTCGCAAATAATTTCTCCCTCGCAAGACCGGATAAAACTGTCCTCAAGTGCTGCTCGTGCTCCTCTCGAGATTTCGAATAAACAAGAATGTCGTCGATGAAGACTACCACGAACGAATCAAGATAAGGATGGAAAACTCGGTTCATCAAATCCATAAACACGGCCGGCGCGTTAGTCAACCCAAACGGCATAACCAAGAACTCATAATGACCATAACGAGTGCGAAAGGCAGTCTTCGGAATATCCTCCGATCGAACCTTCAACTGATGGTACCCACTCCTCAAATCAAGTTTAGAGAAAACCACGGACCCTTGAAGCTGATCAAATAAATCATCGATGTGAGGTAGAGGATACTTATTCTTCACCGTAACCTGATTCAACTTTCTGTAATCGATGCACAATCTCAAGGAACCATCTTTCTTCCGCACAAATAAAACCGGTGCTCCCCACGGGGAAACACTAGGGCGTATAAACCCTCGATCAAGCAACTCTTGCAATTGAACCTTTAATTCCTTCAATTCTGCGGGAGCTAACCTATAAGGTGCTTTCGAAATCGGAGCCGTGCCCGGCAAAAGATCTATACAAAACTCAATCTCACGATCGGGAGGCATATCATACTCGGTAGAGAAACATCAGGAAATTCCCAAACTACCCGAACACTATCCAAACTAGGGGATTCCTTCCTAGTATCAAGAACACTAGCCAAATACCCCTCACAACCACTATGCAATAATTTTCTCGCTTTCATAAAAGAAATTAAGCGAACCCTTCTACTCAGAGGACTAGCCTCAAACACAAATTTAGGCACATCGGGAATAGAAAAAGTAACAGTTTTCTTACGGCAATCAACGGAAGCATGAAACTTGCTCAACCAATCCATACCCAAAATGACATCAAAGTCTTGGATAGGAAGAACTACCAAATCCGCACAAAGGACTCGACCACAAATAACCACATCACAAGCACGAAAGACTCGATCAGAAATCAAGCATTCTCCTATAGGGGTCGACACCTCTAGCACGTACGGTAAAGACTCGAATGCAGCATTTAACATGGAAGCAAATTGCACAGAAATGTATGAATGAGATGATCCTGGATCTACTAACGCTCGTGCGCTCACATTAGACACAAAAACAATACCTCCAATAACCGAAGGATCATCGGTCGCCTGTTGTTGATTCATGGCATATATTTTTCCTTGAACTTTGGGCTTCCCAGCGGCATCCCTTTTCTGACCCTGATTAGTACCAACCCCTGACCCGGATGACTGTCCTCGGTACCTCGTGCACTCTCTCGCAAAGTGCCCCATTTCACCACAATTGGTACACTTGCCTTGTTTTTTCCAACACCTATCCTCCCTATGGCCTACCCTCTGACAAAAGGTACAAGGCCTCCTATTCTGAATCCCCGGAGTAGTACCCGGATTCCTCGGTGAGGTTTGCCCCTTAAACTGAGATGATGCTCCCGGGTTACCTCGATTGTCAGAACGGTGTTGAGGTTGAGATTTAGCATGGCTTCCCGGTTTACCCGTACCCATAGCCTCGGTTTTCCTTTTGTGCTCCCCAATATCTTGCTCTATCAAGTAGGCTCGGTCTACCGCGTCTTGGAATGTCACAATCCGTTGAGCAATAAGTTGAGTACGGATGGAGGTCTTCAATCCCCGAATGAATCTCATAGCTTTTTGTTCCTCGGTCCTCACCAAATAGTCGCAATACCGGGCTAATTCTATGAACTTAGCCGAGTATTGAGCTATAGACAGCAAACCTTACTCCAAGTTGAGTAGCTCAATCTCCTTTCGGTTTTGATCAACAACCGGAATGAAATGTTCCTTGAATTTGCGCACAAACAACTCCCACGCATACACCGTGTGAGTATCATCCCAACTAGCTTTAACACCCTTCCACCAATGCTCGGCGGCTCCCACAAGCTTATAAGCCACGAACCGGACCTTGTCCTCATCCGTGCAACCAAATACCTCATAAATCTTCTCCATCGACTCAATCCACAACTCAGCTTTCCTTACATCGGGTTCCCCATTGAATTCAACCGGTTTCAGTTTGAGAAATTGCTCCAATCCATAGCAGGGTGGTGCTTATTCTACCCTTGGACCTTGATCATGTAAGGCCTTCATGGCCGCCTCGAACATGCCTTGAAACATGGCACGTGCTTCTTCCCTTGTATCATTCTGATTTGCATTACCGGTACTACCTTCACCACTCCTTCTACGAACCATTGTAAACAAGTACCTGCATAAACATCAACCGTTAATCACTCCGCACACTACTACCCACCTAGGTCATACTAATCCACCTAGACTTATACTTAGAGCTAATGCCATAGCTCTGATACCAACTGTCGCGACCCTGGACCCCGCGGGCCCGAGACCGCGATCTGGACGTCGACTCTAAAACCAAAACTGTGAAATACCGAAGTTAAAAATTCCATTTGATACCAAAAGGTGATGATCCAAAGTTTTACAAAACCAAGTTTGATAAAAACCAATTACAACTATCATAAACTTCCACAAGTTTATGCCAACAAAATACAAATATACAATTCTTAGTGACGTCATTGTTTGGTACAACTATCCCAAAATGGTTACACATTTACATAATGTAAACCAACCTATATCAACCTTCCCCAAAAGAATGGATCCACACTCGACGTCCTCTTTCTCGTGATCAGCGAGACTAATCCTTAGCACCTGGGGGGGGGGGGGTTAAGGAAAACAAAGATAAAACAAAAGGGGGTGAGATAAATCTCAATAAGTTACTAATGCAACTACATGACATGCTATGATGCACAAAGCGATAAGCAATAATAAATATCACATAGCACATAGCATTTATCACATAACAGATAGCAGCGGAAATAAACACATAACAAAGGATATAAGCCAAGGTTTCCAAACCGATACATCCAAATAAAGGATCGCTGCGCAGCTTCAATAATCAACCATCAATATCTTCATAATAGCATGAAAGCCGAAGAGAAAACCCCGGTACCGGAACCATAACCATAAAAGTGTCACAAAGGACAAGAGCCATGACACAAAGTCATGCCCGGTAGCTAGATACATTCACAAAGGAAGCTAACTTATCTTTTCCAAGGCCAATCTGGAAAAGGGGTATAGAAGGGGGCAAAACAATGGTCAACATTATAATGGACTTGGCTTTGCCATTATAATCTTTCCCATCGCCCGATGCAACAAATATGCCATCTGGGCTTCCAAATAAATGCTAAGTAATAATAATTTAGCATGAATAAACAACTTAAGGTTCCAAAGTAGGGAACCAATTCAATTAAATCACCACGAAGGTAAACCAATACAAACCGAACATCAAAGATGAACCACATTCCAAAAATGATACTTAATCAAATTCCATATCGTATTTATTCACAAAAGAATCAAATCCAATCAATAAAGTGTTCCACAGTGTTATCTTAAGTTAATTAGAAGAAATAAACCTAAACTAGATAAGCCTTAAGTCTTAAACCAAGCAAAAAGGGCAAAATCCTGGAACAGGGGGGCGGGCGGGCGCCTGAATGACCAGAAGGTCTGGCCATTAGAAAAGGACATGTAGGCGGGCGCCTGGAGGGGGTCGGACGCGCCCTTGGTCTACGGGCTGGGAGGAATTCCCAGCTGGGTTTAAGGCCAAATCCACCATTTTCAACCAAATTTCTTACCCAAATCGAAAAGTCCCAAATTCTACTCTTAGCACAAGTTCAAAACTGAACCCAAACAACAACTAAGCTTAAGGGAAAACAAAAACAACATCCTTTCAACCTCAAACCAAGATTTACCCAATTTTCATAAAAATCACCATTTTTGACCAAAAACTCAAATAAATTCCAAACTCAACCAAACTTCAAATATAACAAATAAAGCATTATCTAAACATGATATGAACATTTTAGCATCAAAATGGGGGAAAAGTAACTTACTTGATAAATCTCAAAGTCGACGGAATTCAATTCTTTTTGGTTCTACGCGATCCTATCGACGATCTAAACAAGGTTCATGTTTTAAGAAATGAGAGATAACAAGGAGAAGATGAAGAAAATTAAGAGAGAAGGGAAGGGAGAAAACTTACCCAAAACACAAGAGAGAGGGAGAGAGTTGGCTGGGAGATGATGGAGGTGGAGTGTGAGGGTGGGGGAGGTGAGGGAAAGAATAGGGAGGGAGTAGGGAAATGGTTTAAAAGATTTACACTTAGGCCCGCTCCTCTACACTACACACAAATACTCCCCACTAACAAATAAGACTCAACATTTCTACACTACCACAAATGACCCAAATAAAATGCTAGGCATAAATTATTATAACACATAAAACGCACACATAAATATTTAAATAAATAATAATTTAAATAAATAGATAGGCAAATAATTAAACAATAATCACTTATTACTAATAAAATAGAGCCTATATTTTGGGTCGTGACATTCACTCCCCCTTAAAGAAAATTCGACCCGAATTTTAACGAGACTCACCTTAAACAAAAAGCCACGGAAATTTCCTCTCGATCTCATCTCGGAGCTCCCACGTCGACTCCTCGATGTTATGATTACTCCAAAGGACTCTAACCAACGCAATGCTTTTGTTTCTCAACTCTTGGACTTTGGTATCTAAAATCCGAACCGGTCGTTCCTCATAAGTCATATCGGGCTCAATATCTTCCGGTATCCTCGGTAACACGTGAGATGGATCATGAACATACTTCCGAAGCATAGAAACATGAAAGACGTTATGCAACCGGTCTAAAGATGGCGGTAACGCAAGATGATACGCTAGAAGTCCAACTTTTCCCAAAATCTCAAACGGGCCAATAAACCTCGGAGCCAATTTGCCTTTCTTCCCAAACCTACGAATACCCACCTTCGGAGACACCTTCAAGAACACAAAATCACCGGTCTGAAAACTAAGATCTCGCCTTCGGTTGTCTGCATAGCTCTTATGTCGACTCTGGGCTGTCTTCAATCTATCCCGGATAACTTTAACTTTCTCAACCGAATCCCGAAGCAAATCAATACCTACGATCTTCGCTTCACCAACCTCATCCCAACAAATAGGCGATCTACATTTCCTTCCATATAAGGCCTCAAACGGTGCCATCTCGATACTAGCCTGATAACTGTTGTTGTAAGAGAATTCCACTAACGGTAGGTGCGAATCCCAAGAATCAGAGAAGTCTATCGAACAAGCTCGCAACATATCCTCCAAAATCTGAATAGTCCTCTCGGATTGACCGTCGGTCTGAGGTTGAAAAGCTGTACTGAATCACAAATCTGTACCCAAAGCTTCCTGAAACGCCTTCCAAAATCTAGAAGTAAACCTCGGGTCTCGATCTGACACAATACTAACCGGAACCCCATGCAATCTAACAATCTCATCAATGTAAAGGGTCGCAAGCTTCTCCATCGAATATCTGATGTCAATAGGCAAGAAATGGGAACACTTGGTCAATCTATCCACTATTACCCAAACACTGTCATACTTCCTACGGGTACGAGGTTGTCCCGTAACGAAATCCATAGTCACATGCTCCCATTTCCACTCGGGAATCTCTAACGGCTGAAGTAATCCCGCGGGTCTCTGATGCTCGGCTTTGACCTGCTGACAAGTTAAACACCTCGATACATACTCGGCTATTTCCCTTTTCATATTAATCCACCAAAATTGTTGCTTCAAATCCTGATACATCTTCGTACTACCCGGATGAATAGTATACCTCGATTTGTGACCCTCATCAAGAACTCTCTGTTTAATTCCATCAACATCCGGAACACACAAACGACCACAGAAAGTCAACACTCCACTCGAGCTAACAGAAAAATCCTCGAAGTCCTTTTTCTTCAATTTACACATTATCTTCACCAACTCGGGATCTTCTTTTTGAGCTTCGTTTATCCTCTGAATTAGGGTCGGAGATACCCTAATATTCGCAAAAATAGCCCCATGTCTCGATTCACGAGGAGACCAATCTCGAATATCCTCAAGCATTTTCCATTCACGGACCATCATCGAAGCCACATAAGACTTTCTACTAATCGCATCGGCTACCACATTCGCCTTCCCCGGATGATAAGAAATCGTACAATCATAATCCTTCAACAATTCCATCCATCGGCGCTGTCTATTATTCAACTCTTTCTGGGAGAAAAGGTACTTCAAACTCTTGTGATCGGTAAAAATTTCAAACTTCACCCCATAAAGGTAGTGTTTCCATTTGTGCAATGCAAAGACTATCGCCGCCAACTCCATATCATGAGTAAGGTAATTCTGTTCACTCGGGGTCAACTTCCTCGAAGCATAAGTAATCACTTTTCTGTTCTGCATCAACACACAACCCAAACCCTCTTTCGAAGCATCACTGTAAATCACTAGGCCATCGCTTCCATTAGGCAAGGTCAAGATCGGTGCGGTAGTCAACCTCTTCTTCAATTCCTCGAAACTCTTGTCACATTTCTCGGTCCACACAAACGGGACATTTTTCTGGGTCAACTGAGTCATCGGAGTAGCGATCCTCGAAAACCCCTCAATAAATCTTCTGTAATACCCGGCTAAACCAAGAAAGCTTCTAATCTCTGTCACTGATTCGGGTCTCTTCCAATCCACTATAGCCTCTATCTTTGAAGGATCCACAGAAATCCCATCTTTAGAAATCACATGACCCAGAAATGACACCTTCTCGAGCCAAAATTCGCATTTATTAAACTTCGCAAATAATTTCTCCCTCGCAAGACCGGATAAAACTGTCCTCAAGTGCTGCTCGTGCTCCTCTCAAGATTTCGAATAAACAAGAATGTCGTCGATGAAGACTACCACGAACGAATCAAGATAAGGATGGAAAACTCGGTTCATCAAATCCATAAACACGGCCGGCGCGTTAGTCAACCCAAACGGCATAACCAAGAACTCATAATGACCATAACGAGTGCGAAAGGCAGTCTTCGGAATATCCTCCGATCGAACCTTCAACTGATGGTACCCACTCCTCAAATCAAGTTTAGAGAAAACCACGGACCCTTGAAGCTGATCAAATAAATCATCGATGTGAGGTAGAGGATACTTATTCTTCACCGTAACCTGATTCAACTTTCTGTAATCGATGCACAATCTCAAGGAACCGTCTTTCTTCCGCACAAATAAAACCGGTGCTCCCCACGGGGAAACACTAGGGCGTATAAACCCTCGATCAAGCAACTCTTGCAATTGAACCTTTAATTCCTTCCATTCTGCGGGAGCTAACCTATAAGGTGCTTTCGAAATCGGAGCCGTGCCCGGCAAAAGATCTATACAAAACTCAATCTCACGATCGGGAGGCATATCATACTCGGTAGAGAAAACATCGGGAAATTCCCAAACTACCCGAACACTATCCAAACTAGGGGATTCCTTCCTAGTATCAAGAACACTAGCCAAATACCCCTCACAACCACTATGCAATAATTTTCTCGCTTTCATAAAAGAAATTAAGCGAACCCTTCTACTCAGAGGACTAGCCTCAAACACAAATTTAGGCACATCGCGGATAGAAAAACTAACAGTTTTCTTACGGCAATCAACGGAAGCATGAAACTTGCTCAACCAATCCATACCCAAAATGACATCAAAGTCTTGGATAGGAAGAACTACCAAATCCGCACAAAGGACTCGACCACAAATAACCACATCACAAGCACGAAAGACTCGATCAGAAATCAAGCATTCTCCTATAGGGGTCGACACCTCTAGCACGTACGGTAAAGACTCGAATGCAGCATTTAACATGGAAGCAAATTGCACAGAAATGTATGAATGAGATGATCCTGGATCTACTAACGCTCGTGCGCTCACATTAGACACAAAAACAATACCTCCAATAACCGAAGGATCATCGGTCGCCTGTTGTTGATTCATGGCATATATCTTTCCTTGAACTTTGGGCTTCCCAGCGGCATCCCTTTTCTGACCCTGATTAGTACCAACCCCTGACCCGGATGACTGTCCTCGGTACCTCGTGCACTCTCTCGCAAAGTGCCCCATTTCACCACAATTGGTACACTTGCCTTGTTTTTTCCAACACCTATCCTCCCTATGGCCTACCCTCTGACAAAAGGTACAAGGCCTCCTATTCTGAATCCCCGGAGTAGTACCCGGATTCCTCGGTGAGGTTTGCCCCTTAAACTGAGATGATGCTCCCGGGTTACCTCGATTGTCAGAACGGTGTTGAGGTTGAGATTTAGAATGGCTTCCCGGTTTACCCGTACCCATAGCCTCGGTTTTCCTTTTGTGCTCCCCAATATCTTGCTCTATCAAGTAGGCTCGGTCTACCGCGTCTTGGAATGTCACAATCCCTTGAGCAATAAGTTGAGTACGGATGGAGGTCTTCAATCCCCGAATGAATCTCATAGCTTTTTGTTCCTCGGTCCTCACCAAATAGTCGCAATACCGGGCTAATTCTATGAACTTAGCCGAGTATTGAGCTATAGACAGCAAACCTTACTCCAAGTTGAGTAGCTCAATCTCCTTTCGGTTTTGATCAACAACCGGAATGAAATGTTCCTTGAATTTGCGCACAAACAACTCCCACGCATACACCGTGTGAGTATCATCCCAACTAGCTTTAACACCCTTCCACCAATGCTCGGCGGCTCCCACAAGCTTATAAGCCACGAACCGGACCTTGTCCTCATCCGTGCAACCAAATACCTCATAAATCTTCTCCATCGACTCAATCCACAACTCAGCTTTCCTTACATCGGGTTCCCCATTGAATTCAACCGGTTTCAGTTTGAGAAATTGCTCCAATCCATAGCAGGGTGGTGCTTATTCTACCCTTGGACCTTGATCATGTAAGGCCTTCATGGCCGCCTCGAACATGCCTTGAAACATGGCACGTGCTTCTTCCCTTGTATCATTCTGATTTGCATTACCGGTACTACCTTCACCACTCCTTCTACGAACCATTGTAAACAAGTACCTGCATAAAACATCAACCGTTAATCACTCCGCACACTACTACCCACCTAGGTCATACTAATCCACCTAGACTTATACTTAGAGCTAATGCCATAGCTCTGATACCAACTGTCGCGACCCTGGACCCCGCGGGCCCGAGACCGCGATCTGGACGTCGACTCTAAAACCAAAACTGTGAAATACCGAAGTTAAAAATTCCATTTGATACCAAAAGGTGATGATCCAAAGTTTTACAAAACCAAGTTTGATAAAAACCAATTACAACTATCATAAACTTCCACAAGTTTATGCCAACAAAATACAAATATACAATTCTTAGTGACGTCATTGTTTGGTACAACTATCCCAAAATGGTTACACATTTACATAATGTAAACCAACCTATATCAACCTTCCCCAAAAGAATGGATCCACACTCGACGTCCTCTTTCTCGTGATCAGCGAGACTAATCCTTAGCACCTGGGGGGGGGGGGGTTAAGGAAAACAAAGATAAAAGAAAAGGGGGTGAGATAAATCTCAATAAGTTACTAATGCAACTACATGACATGCTATGATGCACAAAGCGATAAGCAATAATAAATATCACATAGCACATAGCATTTATCACATAACAGATAGCAGCGGAAATAAACACATAACAAAGGATATAAGCCAAGGTTTTCCAAACCGATACATCCAAATAAAGGATCGCTGCGCAGCTTCAATAATCAACCATCAATATCTTCATAATAGCATGAAAGCCGAAGAGAAAACCCCGGTACCGGAACCATAACCATAAAAGTGTCACAAAGGACAAGAGCCATGACACAAAGTCATGCCCGTAGCTAGATACATTCACAAAGGAAGCTAACTTATCTTTTCCAAGGCCAATCTGGAAAAGGGGTATAGAAGGGGGCAAAACAATGGTCAACATTATAATGGACTTGGCTTTGCCATTATAATCTTTCCCATCGCCCGATGCAACAAATATGCCATCTGGGCTTCCAAATAAATGCTAAGTAATAATAATTTAGCATGAATAAACAACTTAAGGTTCCAAAGTAGGGAACCAATTCAATTAAATCACCACGAAGGTAAACCAATACAAACCGCACATCAAAGATGAACCACATTCCAAAATGATACTTAATCAAATTCCATATCGTATTTATTCACAAAGAATCAAATCCAATCAATAAAGTGTTCCACAGTGTTATCTTAAGTTAATTAGAAGAAATAAACCTAAACTAGATAAGCCTTAAGTCTTAAACCAAGCAAAAAGGGCAAAATCCTGGAACAGGGGGCGGGCGGGCGCCTGAATGACCAGAAGGTCTGGCCATTAGAAAAGGACATGTAGGCGGGCGCCTGGAGGGGGTCGGACGCGCCCTTGGTCTACGGGCTGGGAGGAATTCCCAGCTGGGTTTAAGGCCAAATCCACCATTTTCAACCAAATTTCTTACCCAAATCGAAAAGTCCCAATTCTACTCTTAGCACAAGTTCAAAACTGAACCCAAACAACAACTAAGCTTAAGGGAAAACAAAAACAACATCCTTTCAACCTCAAACCAAGATTTACCCAATTTTCATAAAAATCACCATTTTTGACCAAAAACTCAAATAAATTCCAAACTCAACCAAACTTCAAATATAACAATAAAGCATTATCTAAACATGATATGAACATTTTAGCATCAAAATGGGGGAAAAGTAACTTACTTGATAAATCTCAAAGTGACGGAATTCAATTCTTTTTGGTTCTACGCGATCCTATCGACGATCTAAACAAGGTTCATGTTTTAAGAAATGAGAGATAACAAGGAAAGATGAAGAAAATTAAGAGAGAAGGGAAGGGAGAAAACTTACCCAAAACACAAGAGAGAGGAGAGAGTTGGCTGGGAGATGATGGAGGTGGAGTGTGAGGGTGGGGGAGGTGAGGGAAGGAATAGGGAGGGAGTAGGGAAATGTTAAAAGATTTACACTTAGGCCCGCTCCTCTACACTACACACAAATACTCCCCACTAACATTAAGACTCAACTTTCTACACTAGCACCAATGACCCAAATAAAATGCTAGGCATAAATTATTATAACACATAAACGCACACATAAATATTTAAATAATAATAATTTAAATAAATAGATAGGCAAATATTTAAAACAATAATCACTTATTACTAATAAAATAGAGCCTATATTTTGGGTCGTGACATTCACTCCCCCTTAAAGAAAATTCGACCCGAATTTTAACGAGACTCACCTTAAACAAAAAGCCACGGAAATTTCCTCTCGATCTCATCTCGGAGCTCCCACGTCGACTCCTCTCGATGTTATGATTTCCTCCAAAGATTCTAACCAACGCAATGCTTTTGTTTCTCAACTCTTGGACTTTGGTATCTAAAATCCGAACCGGTCGTTCCTCATAAGTCATATCGGGCTCAATATCTTCCGGTATCCTCGGTAACACGTGAGATGGATCATGAACATACTTCCGAAGCATAGAAACATGAAAGACGTTATGCAACGGTCTAAAGATGGCGGTAACGCAAGATGATACGCTAGAAGTCCAACTTTCCCAAATCTCAAACGGGCCAATAAACCCGGAGCCAATTTGCCTTTCTTCCCAAACCTACGAATACCCACCTTCGGAGACACCTTCAAGAACACAAAATCACCGGTCTGAAAACTAAGATCTCGCCTTCGGTTGTCTGCATAGCTCTTATGTCGACTCTGGGCTGTCTTCAATCTATCCGGATAACTTTAACTTTCTCAACCGAATCCCGAAGCAAATCAATACCTACGATCTTCGCTTCACCAACCTCATCCCAACAAATAGGCGATCTACATTTCCTTCCATATAAGGCCTCAAACGGTGCCATCTCGATACTAGCCTGATAACTGTTGTTGTAAGAGAATTCCACTAACGGTAGGTGCGAATCCCAAGAATCAGAGAAGTCTATCGAACAAGCTCGCAACATATCCTCCAAAATCTGAATAGTCCTCTCGGATTGACCGTCGGTCTGAGGTGAAAAGCTGTACTGAATCACAAATCTGTACCCAAAGCTTCCTGAAACGCCTTCCAAAATCTAGAAGTAAACCTCGGGTCTCGATCTGACACAATACTAACCGGAACCCCATGCAATCTAACAATCTCATCAATGTAAAGGGTCGCAAGCTTCTCCATCGAATATCTGATGTCAATAGGCAAGAAATGGGCACTCTTGGTCAATCTATCCACTATTACCCAAACACTGTCATACTTCCTACGGGTACGAGGTTGTCCCGTAACGAAATCCATAGTCACATGCTCCCATTTCCACTCGGGAATCTCTAACGGCTGAAGTAATCCCGCGGGTCTCTGATGCTCGGCTTTGACCTGCTGACAAGTTAAACACCTCGATACATACTCGGCTATTTCCCTTTTCATATTAATCCACCAAAATTGTTGCTTCAAATCCTGATACATCTTCGTACTACCCGGATGAATAGTATACCTCGATTTGTGACCCTCATCAAGAACTCTCTGTTTAATTCCATCAACATCCGGAACACACAAACGACCACAGAAAGTCAACACTCCACTCGAGCTAACAGATAAATCCTCGAAGTCCTTTTTCTTCAATTTACACATTATCTTCACCAACTCGGGATCTTCTTTCTGAGCTTCGTTTATCCTCTGAATTAGGGTCGGAGATACCCTAATATTCGCAAAAATAGCCCCATGTCTCGATTCACGAGGAGACCAATCTCGAATATCCTTAAGCATTTTCCATTCACGGACCATCATCGAAGCCACATAAGACTTTCTACTAATCGCATCGGCTACCACATTCGCCTTCCCCGGATGATAAGAAATCGTACAATCATAATCCTTCAACAATTCCATCCATCGGCGCTGTCTATTATTCAACTCTTTCTGGGAGAAAAGGTACTTCAAACTCTTGTGATCGGTAAAAATTTCAAACTTCACCCATAAAGGTAGTGTTTCCATTTGTGCAATGCAAAGACTATCGCCGCCAACTCCATATCATGAGTAAGGTAATTCTGTTCACTCGGGGTCAACTTCCTCGAAGCATAAGCAATCACTTTTCTGTTCTGCATCAACACACAACCCAAACCCTCTTTCGAAGCATCACTGTAAATCACTAGGCCATCGCTTCCATTAGGCAAGTCAAGATCGGTGCGGTAGTCAACCTCTTCTTCAATTCCTCGAAACTCTTGTCACATTTCTCGGTCCACACAAAACGGGACATTTTTCTGGGTCAACTGAGTCATCGGAGTAGCGATCCTCGAAAACCCCTCAATAAATCTTCTGTAATACCCGGCTAAACCAAGGAAAGCTTCTAATCTCTGTCACTGATTCGGGTCTCTTCCAATCCACTATAGCCTCTATCTTTGAAGGATCCACAGAAATCCCATCTTTAGAAATCACATGACCGAGAAATGACACCTTCTCGAGCCAAAATTCGCATTTATTAAACTTCGCAAATAATTTCTCCCTCGCAAGACCGGATAAAACTGTCCTCAAGTGCTGCTCGTGCTCCTCTCGAGATTTCGAATAAACAAGAATGTCGTCGATGAAGACTACCACGAACGAATCAAGATAAGGATGGAAAACTCGGTTCATCAAATCCATAAACACGGCCGGCGCGTTAGTCAACCCAAACGGCATAACCAAGAACTCATAATGACCATAACGAGTGCGAAAGCAGTCTTCGGAATATCCTCCGATCGAACCTTCAACTGATGGTACCCACTCCTCAAATCAAGTTTAGAGAAAATCACGGACCCTTGAAGCTGATCAAATAAATCATCGATGTGAGGTAGAGGATACTTATTCTTCACCGTAACCTGATTCAACTTTCTGTAATCGATGCACAATCTCAAGGAACCGTCTTTCTTCCGCACAAAAAAACCGGCGCTCCCCACGGGGAAACACTAAGGCGTATAAACCCTCGATCAAGCAACTCTTGCAATTGAACCTTTAATTCCTTCCATTCTGCGGGAGCTAACCTATAAGGTGCTTTCGAAATGGGAGCCGTGCCCGCAAAAGATCTATACAAAACTCAATCTCACGATCGGGAGGCATATCATACTCGGTAGAGAAAACATCGGGAAATTCCCAAACTACCCGAACACTATCCAAACTAGGGGATTCCTTCCTAGTATCTAAGAACACTAGCCAAATACCCCTCACAACCACTATGCAATAATTTTCTCGCTTTCATAAAAGAAATTAAGCGAACCCTTCTACTCAGAGGACTAGCCTCAAACACAAATTTAGGCACATCGCGAATAGAAAAAGTAACAGTTTTCTTACGGCAATCAACGGAAGCATGAAACTTGCTCAACCAATCCATACCCAAAATGACATCAAAGTCTTAGATAGGAAGAACTACCAAATCCGCACAAAGGACTCGACCATAAATAACCACATCACAAGCACGAAAGACTCGATCAGAAATCAAGCATTCTCCTATAGGGTCGACACCTCTAGCACGTACGGTAAAGACTCGAATGCAGCATTTAACATGGAAGCAAATTGCACAGAAATGTATGAATGAGATGATCCTGGATCTACTAACGCTCGTGCGCTCACATTAGACACAAAAACAATACCTCCAATAACCGAAGGATCATCGGTCGCCTGTTGTTGATTCATGGCATATATCTTTCCTTGAACTTTGGGCTTCCCAGCGGCATCCCTTTTCTGACCCTGATTAGTACCAACCCCTGACCCGGATGACTGTCCTCGGTACCTCGTGCACTCTCTCGCAAAGTGCCCCATTTCACCACAATTGGTACACTTGCCTTGTTTTTTTCCAACACCTATCCTCCCTATGGCCTACCCTCTGACAAAAGGTACAAGGCCTCCTATTCTGAATCCCCGGAGTAGTACCCGGATTCCTCGGTGAGGTTTGCCCCTTAAACTGAGATGATGCTCCCGGTTACCTCGATTGTCAGAACGGTGTTGAGGTTGAGATTTAGAATGGCTTCCCGGTTTACCCGTACCCATAGCCTCGGTTTTCCTTTTGTGCTCCCCAATATCTTGCTCTATCAAGTAGGCTCGGTCTACCGCGTCTTGGAATGTCACAATCCCTTGAGCAATAAGTTGAGTACGGATGGAGGTCTTCAATCCCCGAATGAATCTCATAGCTTTTTGTTCCTCGGTCCTCACCAAATAGTCGCAATACCGGGCTAATTCTATGAACTTAGCCGAGTATTGAGCTATAGACAGCAAACCTTGCTCCAAGTTGAGTAGCTCAATCTCTTTTCGGTTTTGATCAACAACCGGAATGAAATGTTCCTTGAATTTGCGCACAAACAACTCCCACGCATACACCGTGTGAGTATCATCCCAACTAGCTTTAACACCCTTCCACCAATGCTCGGCGGCTCCCACAAGCTTATAAGCCACGAACCGGACCTTGTCCTCATCCGTGCAACCAAATACCTCATAAATCTTCTCCATCGACTCAATCCACAACTCAGCTTTCCTTACATCGGGTTCCCCATTGAATTCAACCTGTTTCAGTTTGAGAAATTGCTCCAATCCATAGCGGGGTGGTGCTTATTCTACCCTTGGACCTTGATCATGTAAGGCCTTCATGGCCGCCTCGAACATGCCTTGAAACATGGCACGTGCTTCTTCCCTTGTATCATTCTGATTTGCATTACCGGTACTACCTTCACCACTCCTTCTACGAACCATTGTAAACAAGTACCTGCATAAAACATCAACCGTTAATCACTCCGCACACTACTACCCACCTAGGTCATACTAATCCACCTAGACTTATACTTAGAGCTAATGCCATAGCTCTGATACCAACTGTCGCGACCCTGGACCCCGCGGGCCCGAGACCGCGATCTGGACGTCGACTCTAAAACCAAAACTGTGAAATACCGAAGTTAAAAATTCCATTTGATACCAAAAGGTGATGATCCAAAGTTTTACAAAACCAAGTTTGATAAAAACCAATTACAACTATCATAAACTTCCACAAGTTTATGCCAACAAAATACAAATATACAATTCTTAGTGACGTCATTGTTTGGTACAACTATCCCAAAATGGTTACACATTTACATAATGTAAACCAACCTATATCAACCTTCCCCAAAAGAATGGATCCACACTCGACGTCCTCTTTCTCGTGATTAGCGAGACTAATCCTTAGCACCTGGGGGGGGGTTAAGGAAAACAAAGATAAAAGAAAAGGGGGTGAGATAAATCTCAATAAGTTACTAATGCAACTACATGACATGCTATGATGCACAAAGCGATAAGCAATAATAAATATCACATAGCACATAGCATTTATCACATAACAGATAGCAGCGGAAATAAACACATAACAAAGGATATAAGCCAAGGTTTCCAAACCGATACATCCAAATAAAGGATCGCTGCGCAGCTTCAATAATCAACCATCAATATCTTCATAATAGCATGAAAGCCGAAGAGAAAACCCCGGTACCGGAACCATAACCATAAAAGTGTCACAAAGGACAAGAGCCATGACACAAAGTCATGCCCGGTAGCTAGATACATTCACAAAGGAAGCTAACTTATCTTTTCCAAGGCCAATCTGGAAAAGGGGTATAGAAGGGGGCAAAACAATGGTCAACATTATAATGGACTTGGCTTTGCCATTATAATCTTTCCCATCGCCCGATGCAACAAATATGCCATCTGGGCTTCCAAATAAATGCTAAGTAATAATAATTTAGCATGAATAAACAACTTAAGGTTCCAAAGTAGGGAACCAATTCAATTAAATCACCACGAAGGTAAACCAATACAAACCGCACATCAAAGATGAACCACATTCCCAAAATGATACTTAATCAAATTCCATATCGTATTTATTCATAAAAGAATAAAATCCAATCAATAAAGTGTTCCACAGTGTTATCTTAAGTTAATTAGAAGAAATAAACCTAAACTAGATAAGCCTTAAGTCTTAAACCAAGCAAAAAGGGCAAAATCCTGGAACAGGGGGCGGGCGGGCGCCTGAATGACCAGAAGGTCTGGCCATTAGAAAAGGACATGTAGGCGGGCGCCTGGAGGGGGTCGGGCGCGCCCTTGGTCTACGGGCTGGGAGGAATTCCCAGCTGGGTTTAAGGCCAAATCCACCATTTTCAACCAAATTTCTTACCCAAATCGAAAAGTCCCAAATTCTACTCTTAGCACAAGTTCAAAACTGAACCCAAACAACAACTAAGCTTAAGGGAAAACACAAACAACATCCTTTCAACCTCAAACCAAGATTTACCCAATTTTCATAAAAATCACCATTTTTGACCAAAAACTCAATAATCACTTATTACTAATAAAATAGAGCCTATATTTCGGGTCGTGACACTCTTGCTTCCCTACATGAGCGCATAGATGGTGGCATCAAACTCACTGATGGCCAAGATTTCATTAACGCCATAAGGGAGGTAGAGTTGAATATAGCAGGTGATATAAGGAAGTTGTTTGAGATGGTGGCTGGAGATAGCCAAAAATTATTGAGTGTTGTTGATAAACTCAAAGAAGTTAAGGATGAACTAGAAATCCTGGGTTTAACTGTTTATGGTGCTGGTCCTGGCGTAGAACCCAAAGCTCCTGAATCCCATGCGCCTTCAGCTCCTGAAACTCCTGCGGCCTCTTCCAGCTCTGCTCCCGGTGCGCATGTAGACATTAATTTACTGCTCTCAAAGATTGATGTTTTGAAGGAATTAGTTGGCACTCACTTCAATGCTGTGCATTCCAGTGCAGACAGGCGCACAGATAGAGTTTCCGCTGATATACTTACTGCCCAAGCTGCTGTTGAAGCCAATTTCCAAGCCTTCACTGAAAACTTTTCACAACAGCAATCCATCACTCAGCGCACCATTGATGAGTATCAAATCATAAATGTTGATCATTTGTGCTACATTAGAGATGGTGTCACTGATACTCACGGTGTTGTAAACCGTTGTCACCAACTCTCCAAACAGATTCAGTGCTCCGTTTTAGAAATAGAAGAAGGATTGAAGGATGACGACGCGCCTCCTCCCAACCCTTAGTTTATGTTTTGTTTGTAAGTTGCTAGAACTCTTTTTTGTGATTAGAAACTTTTTATTAGTGATTTAGTGCTTACATGTTTTAGCACCTTTTGTTTTTGTTCTGTTAAATACGTGTACTCTGTAACTCTTACACTTTGAGTATTAATGAGAACAAAACATCACTTTTGTTTCAAAACTTGTTCACTCAAACTTCTTGTTTGTAGAACATTGAATGTTGTTTAAAATCATATGCATCATACTTGAACTGCTTCATATTTCATGCATTGAGTTTAAACTTTGTTTAAACACATTTCAAAACTAAAACTCATATATCATTTTGAATGTGTTATAAACTGTTATTTCTATCATTCCATTTGTAATGTTTTATCCTTATTGGAATAGATTAGAAATCTATATCTTGGACTAGTGTGTGCATTAACTTGAGACATGATTTACCAATTTCATTTATTTGGACATGTTATTATCAAGTATAATGTTTGTCCATGATATAGTAGGTAATGGCATCAATCAAATAAGGGGAGATTGTTGGGTATGCCCACTTATATCTCAGTTTTAATGTAATAGGATTGATTAGATTTGATTGATCCATCACCTAAGTTTTATTTCATGGACTTTAGACCCACATGTAAGAAGTATTTATACTTCATTTTTAGGTTGTCCATTGTAAAAGAATAGGCTTAGGAATAGGGCAAGAAGATCAAGATTCAAGAAAATCACTCTTTGATTTTGAGCAACGCGCCATGCGCCTCTCCCATGCGCCATGCGCCTCCTTAGGCGCGCGCATGAGTAATGCGCCTAGCTTGGCTCACGCGCCCCAGATGGCTCAGCGCACGCTATGTCTACGCGCCCCTTGGGTCAACGCGCATAAATGTTGAAATAACATTCAGTGATTTAATGAAGACTCGAAGACTTGAAGAAGATTCAAACTACGCCAATGATCCACCGGTGGTTAAATAACACATCTAAGGACACCTGTCCATAACGGTCATATTTGTGTTATGTGTCTAACGCCTATAAAAGGACACGTGCTCCACTCAATAAGCGACATCACATCCGTCCTTTCTCTGACTCACCAAGGATTTTCAACGGCTAGTTTTTGGGGCATTACTATAATACCCCATAACTTCAACCATTTGAAGTTGGTAAGAATTTCAAGAATTTCTCTCTTAAGCATTTGTTGAAGATTTGAAGATTGCCTTTGTTATTTCCAGAATTCTCAAGAACATCTTCATAACTTCATCCTTAGCCCAGATCCTCAAGCAAAAACACTTTAGTTTTCTTGTGCTCTCAATCTCAAAGATCTAAAGAGCCTTGAATCTAAAATCACACACGCACCTCTTTAAGTTTGATCACTTAGATCTTTCTTTTAGAGATACACCGGTTATTGTCTAGGATTTGTTCTTTCATAGAAATAGATCTTGAGTTAGTGTATAAGCTCAAACGATTGTAATTTGTAACACTCTCTCATTATATAAGATCTCCATTAGAAATCCAAGACTAACCATCTTGGTAGAGGACGTAGATCATTTTCCCGATCGAACCTCTCCAAATAGCGCGTACTTACTATCTTGCTATTTCCTTTCAAGTTCATATCATATCTAACTATTTGATTGTTTATTCATTGTAGATTGATTGATTGAACTGTGTTGTGTTTGTTATATCATTTGCCTTAGTTTCTTATTTCACCCACTTTGAGCCAAAATACTTAGAGTGTCTGTGCGCCCCCTTTATCACTTTGCACCTATTTACATTACTAAATTCCGCTGTGCATTTCACTCACTCATTTAGGCGCATATCATAATGCTTATTTGATAAAGTACGCATTTGCAATTGAGTTTATCAAGGGTACGAAAAGAATTTTAAAATAGCTATTCACCCCCCCTCTAGCTATTTTTCATACCCTTGTGCCCTTTGGGACCAACACCATCTGTCAAAGGCACGCACGCCTGGACTAAGGCATGAGATGCACGCGCGTTACAGATCTAAGGGAGAAGGCGCCCGTGTCTGGCCTGCTGATTTACAACCCCTTTCTTTCTGTACAGGATTCTCCAACAACTATAAATTTGAACCCATTTTGACCAGTTTGGTCACACACCAATATTTTGCACTACTTCTCATTACTTTTAAGCCCCAAATTCTTGTCAAGAATGGCCCCCATGACTTTTTCCTTCGAGGTAAAAGTGTCTGTCCCCAAAGGTGAACAAATGAAGTCTGTCGCCATTGTGAAGGCACGTCCTTGTGTCTTTAACCGCTTGGGAAGACCAAATGAAGTTGCCGTTGTGCCTTTGAGGCTGGCGATTCATGTTGAAGCCCCTAGGCCATGCTATTTTCCGAAGAATAAGAGAGGCAAAAGAAAAGGTAAAGGCCAAGGAAATTCCTCTTATGTGTGGAAGCATCCATATAAAGCCCCCGTCAAGGCTTCTTTGGACAAAGGCAAGGGGAAGGTTGATGAAGCTTCGTCCCGTCCTAGCATCTTTTCCCGTCTCGGTGGTTCCGGGAGTGCTCCACCCCCAATCAAGAAGGTTAAGGGCTCTAGTCGAAAGCAATGGGTTCCCAAACAGAAGAAAGATTAGAAATTTCTTAGTACCCCAAGATTGCAATTAAGTAGACCACTTGTTTAGGATTTAATGTTTTAATGTCTTTTATTGCTCAACATTATCCATTGTAATGGTCAAAATGATTTGAGAGATGAATAAAAATTGCATTTTGTTATGACATGATTGGGTAAGAATTATTGTTTTAGACCGCACCCGAAGGTTGCCTACGTTCCTCTCGTAGAGAGGCTCAGGTCTCCGTAGTTCAAACAAATGAAGACCATTTTTTTTGTGCACCCTGTTTTTTGCCTAGACTACCCTTTCGGGTTTTCAATCAAGCGGGCTTCTTTTTTTTTAATGGTATTTATTTGTTAAGCGTAGAACTTCTTGAGCTTGTCGAGGTTGACCTCCTTTGGCAATTGATCACCGTCCAAGTCTGCGAGTCGGACTGCACCACCGCTTAGTACCTTCTTGACCACGTAGGGACTGATCCATCGGGGCCCCCATATCCCAAGGGGATTCATGGAATTGGGAGGATGCTGTCTTAGGACTAAATCTCCCACTTTGATGTTTCAGGGCTTCACCTTCTTGTTGAAAGCTCTTGCCATTCTCTGTTGATAAGCCCTTGTGCGCTCAAATGTTCTTAACCTCATTTCGTCGAGTAGGGCTAGTTTCTCATATCGACTTTGCATCCAATCAATCTCGTTGACTTAGTTCTCGAGTAAGACCCGTAGAGAGGGAGCTTCGAGTTTGACTGGGAGTACGACTTCAGAACCATAAACCAATGATTATGGGGTTTCTCCCGTTGCTGACCGGATCAATGTGCGGTAGCCCCACAATGCTAGTGGTAATTTTTTGGGCCAATCCCTTCCTGTTGAATCCATTTTCGGCATGCTGACCTCAATTGTCTTGTTTGCTGCTTCGACAGCTCCATTGGATTGGGGACGGTATGGGGATGACTTATGCTTGGTAATTTTGTAGTTAACCAAAAGCACATCCATTTCCTTCTCAAAGTGAGAACCATTATCAGAGATGATCTCATGAGGAATACCATATCGGCACATGATGTTGTTCTTCACGAACTCGGCCACTTTCTTGGCATTGAGAACTCGGTAAGCTTGTGCTTCGACCCATTTTGTGAAATAATCCACAGCCACTAGAATAAATGACTGTCCGTTGCTTCCCGAAGGATGGACTTTGCCGATGATATCTATGCCCCAACAAGAGAACAGCCATGGTGTGGTCATGTTGTATAATTGTGAGGGTGGAGCATGTTGCAAATTAGCATGCAACTGGCACTTGGCGCATTTCTTGAATTTCTCGATGCAGTCTCTTTCCATTGTAGTCCAATAGTAGCCAATACGGAGTATCTTCTTGGCTAACATAATCCCATTCATGTGGGGTCCACACTCACCTTCGTAGACTTCGTGCATGATTTCTTGAGCTTCGATCTCATTTGCACATAAGAGATTGACCCCTTGATGATGTCTCTTGTAGACTCGGTTCCCAATCAATACATATCTGGCGGCTAGCTTCTGTAATGCTACTCGAGACTTCCCATTGCTATTCTCAGGAAAAGTGCCGTTGTTGAGAAAGTTCATGATGTCTGTGTACCACGGGGGGTTATCTTGGACTTCATTGATCTAAATACTCATACAATATGCCGGACTAGTCCTTCTTGAAATTTTAAAGGGCTTCACCATTTTTCCTTTGGGCATCTCAACCAGTGAGGCTATGGTGGCTAAAGCATCGTAAAAGCGGTTCTTGTCCCTCGTTAAATAATTGAACGTGCACTACAAGAAAAATGGGTATTTGGGAGGGTAAAAACCGTCCTAAATAGATACAAAACCGTGCCAAATAGTATTTGGGACGGTTTCTGGTCCCTCCCAAATACGGACGTGCCAAATACATTTGTATCTAAACCGTCCTAAACTGATTTGAACATGAGATTCATGCAAGCACTTCGTAGCAAATGGCTGATCAAAACTACTAACATTGAAGACAACAAGGACTTGGAAGCTCTTGATCTTCGACACTTGTATGCCATGCTGAAGGTTTTTGAATTCAAGCTTGAAGAGGTCCATGAAACCGAAAGCAGATTTAAGACACTCTCTCTAGCTGCATTCAACAATACCTCATCTCCTGTCTATAATCCTGACCATCATCAAGCCGCTCCTCACCTCCACTTGCAAACCGCTCCTCCTGACCAAAATGTTCCTAGATACAATCCTCAAACTGCACCTCCTGATTATTACCAGCAGTCTCATCAATCCTATTCTTAATCACATCAACCATATCCTTAATGTCATCAATCTTATCAGCAGTCTCATCAATCCTACACTCCTCCTCAAAGTTCTTATTCTCAGAGTGTAGCATCTCAATCTTCATGCTCTAGTTATGTTGATTTTGATGACATGGATGATGAAGAATTTGCGTTGTATGTGAAGAAATACACCAAGTTCAGGAAGGACAATAGATCTCAATTTCCATCCCCCAAAGGACCTGCAAAGTTTGTCCCTCCAACCAGATTCAGCAAAACCGCAAATCCTAAGAAAAGGGATGACCTGGTCTGTTATAACTGCAGACAGCCAGGTCACTTTGCTTCAAGTTGTCCCAAACCGCGATATGAAGCCGCGCCAGCAAGGAAACCATTTAACAAGAAGTTTGTCAAAAGAAGAGGAATGGTAGCTGACCAAGGGGATCAATCGCTGACATGGAAGGGATCTGATTCAGATAATAGTGATGATGAAGATGAAGTGGCTAATCTTTACCTCATGGGATTTGAAGAAAGAATTGAAATTGATGAAAGTCTTCCACTGCCAAATCAACAAATGAAGTCAGTTTCACCAAGGACTCCTGAGGCCAGATCAAGCAAAGATCCTACAACACCAAACTGCATTCCAGAGGTTCAAGCAGACCAAAGCCATGGTGACCAGGTATTAGAATGTGCTAATATCATTTATCAACAACATACTGTGCTTAAAAGGGCATATAAACTAATGACTGCGGAACTTGAAGATTCCCAAAGAAAATGCAAGTCTCATAAGGAGGAAATTGAGAAACTCAAGTTCCAAATTGCTGGGATATCATTAATTGAGGAAGAAAACCGCTATCTGAAGGATAGAGCCGAGGCACTTCTCACCCAAATCCATGAGCTTGCTGTACAAAGGGATGACCTTCAAAAAGTGACCAATGTATGGACTAAGTCTGGTATCACCGTGGAACAAATCCTAAATTCACAATTTCCTACTTCGGATAAAAGTGGATTGGGGGTATAACTGATGATGGGTGTAAGTGTCCTTGTCTTTGTGCCGAAGGTGGTGTGAAACCAACTGAACAAACCAAAGAAATTCCTAAGGTTAATCATGCTGGTAGAAAGGGCTCAAAACAAGAAATTAAGAAGCAAAATTATTTCTTTGAGTATCCTAAAAACCAGACTAGGAGAGATTCAAAGTGAAAAGAGAAATCCACAACGGCTGAGGCAACCAAGGAAGTATTGAGTGATGAAACCGCTCCTAGTCGGGTTAAGGAAATTCCTATCATATTTCCTAAAGCCGCACCTAAGAGAAAGGTTGAGCTCAAGAAGGTAATCTTTGTTAAAGCCAAAACCGCTGACCCAGTTAAACATGAGAAACCTAAGGTCAGTAAAGGGTTTGTAAAACCGCAATCTTCAACCGGTTTAATTCATTGTGTCATTTGTGCTGATTATGGTCATAGTGCTGGTCATTGTCTTTTAAGGTTCACACCCAATGCCAAGGGACGTAAAACTCCTAAGGTCAAAACAGGTGTGGGTCCCAAAAAGCTGCTAACCCTAGGACCCAAAAGAATAAGGGGGACCAAAATCTTTAATGTTTATTTTTCAGATCTTATGCTTTATGGCTGTAACCGCAAAGAAGAATAAGGATCTTTGGTACTTGGATAGTGGTTGCTCATGACACATGACCGGAGATAATAAACTTCTTTGTGATTTGATCAATATGAGAGGCCCCCCAGTAGTGTTTGGTAACGATAAAAATGGAGAAACCATAGGATATGGAGCTATCAAACGTGGAAAGGTGACTATTAAAAATGTGTCACTAGTAGAAGGACTCAAGCACAACCTTCTTTCCATATCTCAGTTTTGTGACAAAGGAATGAACTGCAATTTCACCTCAACAAATTGATTCATTAAAGATGCAACTTCCGGTGTTACACTACTGACTGGCAACATAACAGGTGATGTATATATGATAGATTTGAGTAATATTGTTTCTATTGCTGACCTCTGTTTTGTAGCCAAAAATATAAGTGAAAGCAGCTGGTTATGGCATAAGCAGCTCAGCCACTTGAACTTCAATTATCTAGCAAAACTGCAAAGGGACGGTCTCGTCAAAGGACTACCCAAAGTGGCTTATCACCATGATAAGAAATGTAAAGCATGCTAGCTTGGTAAGCAGCCCAAACAGTCATTTCCAAGCAAAACCGTGCCTTCAACGAACCGCTGCTTATAACTGCTTCACATGGATTTATTTGGACCTGTCCCAACCGCCAGTATAGGAGGAAACCGCTATACCTTGGTGGTTATTGATGACTTTTCAAGATATACATGGGTGGAAATGATGGCCTCAAAAGATGATACTTATGGCATCGTAACCTCTCTATTTAGACAGCTCCAAACTCAGAAATTGGATGACATTGTTGCTGTGCGTTCAGATAATGGAACCGAGTTTACAAACAATGGTGTTGCCCAATATTATGATGATCATGGAATTGATCATAACTTTTCTGTCGGTGGGGTTCCACAATAAAATGGAGTTGTAGAAAGAAAGAACAGGAATTTGATTGAAGCCGGGAAGACCATGATTGTAGAAGCAAAGCTTCCCAAGTACTTCTGGGCTGAAGCTGTCAATACCGCATGTTTCACCCAGAACCGCTCCCTCATCATCAAAGTTCACAACAAAACTCCTTATGAATTGTGGAGAGGCAGATCACCTAACATTGCCTTCTTTAAGATATTTGGATGCAAATGCTATATCTTATACAATGGCAGAGAGCATCGAGGTAAATTTGATGCTAAGGCCGATGAAGGTATTTTTGTTGGTTATTCAAAACACTCTAAAGCTTTTCGTTGTTTCAATAAGACTTCATTAAAAATTGTAGAGTCTGTCCATGTTACATTTGATGAACATGATCTTCTTGAGCCACATATGGCTCCAAATATTGCTGATGATTTTAGTGGTTTTGAGACAGGTACATCTTACCCTGATCATACAGCAGCTGATGACCAACCTACTCAAACCGCTCCATCAGGTTCTCCAGCCGCATCCATTCAAACCGCAAATGATGTTGCTGCTGAACCGCTATCTTCTATCCCCATTCAAACCATTGATCCAGTTCCAAACATCACCTTCAATGAAGATTTCAATGATTATCAAGAAGAGCCTCCTCTAGAAAATCTTCAAGAAATAGTGGTTCATAAAGACCTCCCTCCAGAAATCAATAAGCATAGAGACCATCCAATAACCAATGTTATAGGTCCTATCAGTTCTGGTGTTCAAACAAGAGGAAGCTTAACTCATAGAGATAACCACAGTTTGTTCTCAACCGCACTGTTATCTCAGATGGAACCGAAAAAGGTAGATGAAGCTCTAAGTGATCCAAGTTAGGTAGCTACAATGCAAGAAGAGCTCAATCAGTTTGAAAGATGCAGAGTTTGGACTCTAGTTCCAAGGCCCAGAGATCACAATGTAATTGGAACAAAATGGGTATACAGAAACAAGATGGATGAAAATGGTACTATAACAAGAAACAAAGAAAGGTTGGTTGCTCAAGGTTATAGGCAAGAAGAAAGGATTGATTATGATGAAACCTTTGCCCCTGTAGCCAGACTTGACGCCATTAGATTGTTCCTGGCCTATGCCTCCTTCAAGAAATTCAAGTTATATCAAATGGATGTGAAGAGTGCATTTCTGAATGTTGAACTACAAGAAGAAGTCTATATAGCCCAACCGCCAGGTTTTGAAGATAACAAATTACCTAATCATGTCATCAAGCTCAAGAAGGCCCTGTATGGACTCAAATAAGCACCAAGAGCATGGTATGACACTCTATCAAAGTTTCTTATTGAATAAGGCTTCTCTCGAGGTAAAATTGATACAACTTTATTTATTGCTAAACAGAAAGGTCATTCATTATTAGTTCAGATATATGTTGATGATATTATTTTCGGTTCTACTAATGAAACTATGTGTGTTAAGTTTAAGAAGCTAATGAAAGGTAAATTTGAGATGTGTCGCGACCCGAAACCCTAGCACTATTTTATTGAATTTATTTTATTTAATTTATAATTTCTGTGTGCGTTTTATATGATATAAATTTTTATGTCTAGCATTTTAATTGATCATTGGTGCTAAGTGTAAAATTAGGGGATTGAATGGAATGTGGGGTATAAGGGTTTAGTTGTTCATGATAGAAGTAGAGGGGTTAATTGTGAAACTCTTTTTGAAATATTTCCCCCTACTCCCTCCCTTCTCCCTCACTCTCTTCCTCACCACACACACAGAGTAAACTCTCCCTCCTCTCTCTTTCCATGGTTTTGAAGGTAAGAAAATCTCTCTCCCTCTTTCCTTCTTTTGATCATCTTCTATTCATTATTTCTTATTACTCCTTTTACATAAAATGTTTAGATCGTCGCTAAGATCGTGTAGAGCAAAGAAAATTCGAATTCCATCATCTTTGATAAATTCCAAGTAAGTTACTTTTCCCCCATTTATGCAAAAAATGTTCATCCTTAGCTCATTCGATGCTCTAGTTGTTATATATTGCTTCTTGGGTTGATTTGGAATTGATTTGCATTTTATCCATTTTTGTGAAATTTTGATGTTTGAATCATCTCTTGAATTGGGTAGTCTAGATGATGTTATATGAGTCATTTTAGACTTATAAGTTGTTTTGGTACATTGGTATACTAGTTAGAAGGTTTGATTTTTGGTTGAGTTATGTTTTGGTAAGAAAATGGAGGAACCCAGTTCATTTCTGCCGAATTTCGGCAAGACAGGGGTTGTGGTCGACCGCCCACTTTTGGGTTGGGCGACCGCCCAGGTCATCAGTTTGATTGGTTTTGAAACATGGTTTTGGGCGACCGCCCATGGAGGTTTTGGGCGACCGCCCATGTTGGCTGAACTGAAGGTCTTTATTTTTAGTTATTTTTCGAAGTCAGCTTGGTCTAGGCTCGGGGTACCATTCTAGTTAACTTAAGTTAATACTGTGGAACGCTTTAGTGTTTGAGATTGGTTCCTTTGTGAACAAATGTGTTACGGAATTTAACTAAGTATTGGTTGATAATGTTGGAACAACTTTATAATGTGATGTTGGATTGATTTATCTTTATGATGATTATTTGGCATGGTTCCCTACTTTGGAATCATTAGTTGTTCATTGAGCTAGTATTTTATTACTTAGCCTTTATTTGAAAGTCCAGCTGGTTACTTGTGTTCGAGTCAGGCAATGGATAATATTATAATGGCACGAGCCAAGTCCAGTATAGTATCGTCCATTGGTCCTTCTTTCCTCATCCAGATTGGCCTTGTTGGGATGAGCTAGCTCCTTTGGTGAGTATTGTAGCTAGTCGTTTTGGGTATGACTCTGTGTCATTTACGCTGTCCTTTGTGACATGTTACATTGTTATGGTTCCGGTACCGGGGTTGTTATCTTCAGCTGTTTATGCTACTATGAAGATGGTTGGATGGTTGAAGCTGCGCAGCAATTGTTCTATCAGTTTGGGAAACCTTGGCTAATATCCTTTGTTACTTGTTTATTTCCGCTGCTATCTGTTAACTGATAATTGCTACGTGCTATGTGAGTTTTATTATTGTTTATTGCATCATAGCATGTCATGTAGTTGCATAAGTGGTTTATTGAGATTTATCTCACCCCCTTTCTTTTATCTTTGTTTTTCCTTAACCCCCCAGGAGGAAAGTAATAGGACTCGCTGATCACGAGAAGGACGTCGAGGGTGTTCGTGGCTTTTGGGGCAGGTTGTTGTTCGGTTTGCATTACTTAAATGTATTACCATGGGATAGTATTACCAAACTATGACGTCATTAAGAAGTTGTAATATTTTGTATTTTGGTGTAAGCTTGTGGAGCTTATATTAGTGGTTTAGAAATGTTGTTAAGATTTGGATTTCTAAAACCGTGTATTATCATCTTTTGGTATTAAAGAGAATTTTTTATCTTCTGTATTTTGGTATTTTATTTATTAAGTCGACGTCCAGCTCCCGAGCTCCCGGCCCGCGGGGTCGGGGTTGCGACAGTTGGTATCAGAGCTATGGTTTAGCTCTAAGTATAAGTATAGGTGGACTAGAATGACCTAGGAGGGTAGTAGTGTTCGGAGTGAGTAACGGTTGGTGTTTTATGCAGGTATTTGTTCATAATAGCTAGAAGAAGAGCTGGTGAAGGTCCCAGTGGGGCTCCAAATCATAATGAGATGCGGGAAGAAAATCGTGAGATGTTTCAGGGTATGTTTGAAGCGGCTATGAAAGTGATTCATGATCAAGGGCCGAGAGAGGAACAAGCACCACCTCCACGATATGGGTTGGAGCAGTTCTTGAAATTGAAACCGGTCAAGTACGATGGTGAGCCTGATGTGAAAAGGCTGAAATGTGGTTAGAGGCGATGGAAAAGATCTACGACGTCTTTGGTTGTACGGATGAAGATAGAGTTCGGTTTGCGGCCTATAAGCTAGTGGAGCTGCTGAACATTGGTGGAAGGCACTGAAGGCAAGTTGGAATGCGACTCTTGTACCGTATACTTGGGAGTTGTTTGTGAGGAAATTCAAGGAACACTTCATTTCTTTGGTTGATTAGAACCGGAAGGAGATCGAGTTCCTAAGCTTGGAGCAGAACGTGTTGACCGTAGCTCAATACTCGGCTAAGTTTATAGAATTAGCTAGGTATTGTGACTACCTTGTGAGGACTGAAGAGCAGAAGGCGATGAGGTTTATCAGAGGCTTGAGGACAGCTATCAGGACTCAGCTTATAGCTCAGAGGATTCAGACCTTCCAGGATGCTGTGGACCGTGCCTACTTGGTAGAGCAAGACATCGGGGAGCACAAGAGAAATACTGAGGTAGTTAACATGGGTAAACAAGGAGGTCAAAGCAGGTCACAACCACAACCACGTTTAGATAACCGAGGTAATTCAGGACGGCAGTCTCAGTTCAAGGGACAACCAGTACTAAGGAATCCGGGTACTACTCCGGGGAACCAAGGGAATCAGAATAGGAGACTTTGTTCTTATTGCCAGAGGGAAGGACATTCTGAGGATCGGTGTTGGAAGAAGTAAGGGAAGTGTATTAATTGCGGTCAGTTGGGGCACTTTGTGAAGGATTATCCGAGGTTTAAGGGTCAGCCATCGGGAAGTGGAGCTGGTACTGCTCAAGGTCAGAAGAGAGATGCAACGGGGAAGCCTAAGGTTCAAGGAAGAGTTTTTGCTATGAACCAGCAGCAGGCTACTGATGATCCTTCAGTGATAGGAGGTATTATTTCTGTATCTAGTGTGAGCACCCGTGCATTAGTAGATCCGGGATCATCGCATTCATATATATCTGTGCACTTTTCTTCTTTGCTAAATGCTTCATCTGAGTCCTTACCTTATGTGTTAGAGGTGTCAACTCCTATGGGAGAGTGTCTGGTGACTGATAAAGTGTTTCGTGCTTGTGATGTGCTTATTTGTGGTCATGTTTTGTGTGCGGATTTGGTAGTTCTTCCGATACAAGACTTTGACGTCATTTTGGGTATGGATTGGCTGAGCAAATTTCATGCTTCAGTTTATTGTCGTAGGAAGGTCGTTACTTTTTCCATTCCTAATGTGCCTAAGTTTGTTTTTGAGGCTATCCCTTTGGGTAGAAATATTCGTATAATTTCTTATGTGAAAGCGAGGAGGTTGTTGCATCATGGTTGTGAGGGTTATTTGGCTAGTGTGCTAGATACCAAGAAAGAATCACCTGGGTTAGAGAGTGTTCGGGTAGTTAGAGAATTTCCTGATGTTTTCTCTTCAGAGTACAATATGCCACCCGATCGAGAGATAGAGTTCTGTATAGATCTATTACCAGGTACAGCTCCGATTTTGAAAGCACCTTATAGAATGGCTCCAGCAGAGTTGAAAGAACTAAAGGTTCAGTTACAGGAGTTGCTTGATAGAGGATTTATTCGGCCTAGTGTTTCACCGTGGGGAGCACCTGTTTTGTTTGTAAGGAAGAAAGACGGTTCGTTGAGGTTGTGTATTGACTACAGAAAGTTGAATCAGGTAACGGTGAAGAACAAATATCCTCTACCGCATATTGATGATTTATTCGATCAACTTCAAGGGTCAGTGGTATTTTCTAAACTTGATTTGAGGAGTGGATACCATCAGTTGAGAATTCGATTGGAGGATATTCCGAAGACTTCTTTTCGCACCCGATATGGTCATTATGAGTTCTTGGTTATGCCGTTTGGGTTGACTAATGCACCTGCCGTGTTTATGGACTTGATGAACAAAATTTTCCATCCTTATCTTGATACGTTCGTAGTGATCTTCATTGATGATATCCTTGTCTATTCTAAATCTCGAGAGGAGCATGATCAACATTTGAGGACAGTTTTATCAGTACTCGCAAAGGAACAGTTATTCGCGAAGTTTAGTAAGTGTGAATTTTGTCTCGAAAAGGTTTCATTTCTGGGTCATGTTATTTCTAAAGATGGGATTTCTGTGGATCCTTCGAAGATAGAAGCTATTGTTGATTGGAAGGGACCAGAAACAGTGACTGAGATCAGGAATTTTCTGGGGTTAGCAGGGTATTACAGGAGGTTTATAGAAGGGTTTTCACAGATTGCTACACCGTTGACCCGAAAGAACGTTCCGTTTGAGTGGCCCAAAAAGTGTAACAACAGTTTTGAGGAGTTGAAGAAGAGGTTGACTACTGCACCGTGTAGACACCCCGCCTTGGACCGCTCACCCCGATTGCACATTTGATTTTGTGTTTCTCCCCATTTTAAGTGTTTCTCGTTAGTTTCTGTCACTTCCGTTAAGTTCCTGACTGACTTCGTTAAGTCCAGGGACTAAACTGAATGACAGGGCTGACTTTCTAGTCCATTCTGTCAAAATTGCCTTCTCTGAGTCGCGCGCCTCTGACACTAGGAGCCAGGCGCGCGCGCCTCCCGCCCCAAAGCAGGAAGCGCGCGCCTCTGGGCGTCAGTTACAGATTTCTGGCCAGGATTCCCTCCCTTGCTCAATTTACAGGATTTTGCCCGGGAAGGATTTCTTGGTGACTGAGTTTTGGCACCAAAAACACCCCTCTTTCACCTATAAAAACCTCTCTTTACCTCCACTTTTAAGGACCGAAAATTGAATTTACAAAAACTATACCAAAATCACTTTCTAAAGGTTCTCCAAGGATTTCATCAAGAAATATTTGAAGGTCTTCAAATTGTAGGTAAAAGTCCATCTTTTCCTTCCTTTTCTACTTCATCTCCTCTCTCTTTTTACTTTAATCAAATGTGCAATCACCCAAATCATTTTGGGACATGACTCTAATGATCACCTCATCTCATTGAGGTTGGTTAAGGAGTTATCTCCTACATTTCAAATCATATTTTAAACCCCCCTTTTTATGACTTAAAGAAGAAGAAGAACATTTTCATTTATGTAGATTTTGATCAAGCAAGACCAACTTAAGTTGGGCGAGATGGGTGTTTCGGTACTTCCCATCTCGTAATCTAACCCCCGGACCTCAAAACAAGGAATCTCTGTTTTCGTAACCAAAACTTAGGCTACAATCAATAGGTTTTTCTTATGTTCCTCAAAACATAGGTGGCGACTCTAAAACAATCTAAAATCAAGTTAGACATCCTAGGATAACATCACGCGCTCGAGCCTAAGGCCGTGGTGTTCCCACCCGGGGTATCTACAGTGGCGACTCCGCTGGGGACATTTGAGGGTTAAACTTGCGTTCTGATCGAAATCTACATCTTTTTTGGGCATTCTGTTTCCTGATGGGGGAGGCGCGCGCGTCTGGCCTTTTAAGCCTAAGGCGCGCGCATCCCACATCAAGAACCAGAATCGCCCACTTCTTCACATTCTTCATCTTCTTCTTCTGTTATTCTGCACTAATCACTTCTGCAGGGGTTACAATATGAACATAGGACCAGGGCAATCCCCTGAGTCCAAAGTCTGACATTCTGACAGGTGTGTCCCAGAAGCGCGCGCCTCCCATAATGATTGCGCCATGCGCGCGCGTCCCACATCAGAACTCAGAGGTGCACGCTTCTGGGTGGGTTCCAGAACAGAGATAGGTTTCAGTGACTGAGCAGAACAGTGGGGTGTGGGCACAGTTGCCTGCATCAGAACAGAATTGAACCCTCAGACTGTTTAATTTTGTGTTTTATTTACCGGTCACACGGGTGATTCGGGAGTTGTAATTTTATGTGTTTATGTGTTTTGTGTGTTTTTCTTTCTTTTCAAAAAATAAAAAAAAAAAAAAAAAAAAAAATTGTCACTTGTTAGATCTCACACTACATGCACATATTCCTATGAACTGCTCACTATCGAGTCGCACAAGTCCAACCCCAAACCCGTCGAGGCCCGTCCTAGAAATTTTCAAGCTCCACCAGACCTTGGCTCTTTCGAAGCGGTAAACCTCAGCCCGTGGCGTAGTTCAAGACTACATGCCGGGGGTGACCTTTGAGCCTCATATTCAAGCCGAGCAGAAACCACACAATTCTAGTTAGGGTCTAACACTCCGTGACTCAAGTCGGTTTCCATGTACCAAGATTTCCCTAAACTAATGTCTTCAAATCATACATGCCAACTTGTTGAAAGGGACGCAATAAAAATCCGCCCCCAAAAGTGGTTATTTTTTGACGAAAATAAAAATCCGTCCCCGCATGTATGCTTTACTACATTAATTTAGTCTAATCCCGATACATGTAGGATTCACAAACGTGGTGGAATCCGATGAGTATATGGGACCGCGAGATGGTCTATATACTAGTGTGACGATTCCATTATTTTCTTAGAAACCCCAAAAGGGATTCATTCCCTCCGACTTATAAAAAAAAAAAAAAAAAAAAAAGAGTCTTTTCTTATGTGGTTCGAGTCGTGTGCCCAACTGTGTGTTCTAAGCCTCTTCATGGACCGCAAGTGTTACTCAAGACTGACAAGGGCCTCTTCTGCAATATAGGTTCAATTGGTACTTACAAAGTCTACCGGGATTCAGCAAATCGGTTAGTCCGTGAAAAGATCACTCCAACAGCTCCAACATCAACCATGACCGGCAGCAGCAACACCATGTCTCTCGAACAGCTCTCAACTATGGTCCAACTCCTCCAAGAGCAAGTCTCCACCCTTAACAAGGAGGCACAAAGCAAAGATGACATTTGGCAATCCCACCTCGACAGCCAAAGGGAGGCCCACGAGGCCGAAATGGAGCTAATGAAAGAAAAGCTCACCAACCTTGCCAAGGGAAAGAACAAGAACAATGATGATGAATCCGAATGGACCGAGGGTTTGTTCAAGAGTCCTTATGTCAACACCCGCACCAAGAAGATGGGGGAACCAAGTTCCGAGAACAATGAGCCCAAAATAGTGGATTCTATCATGGCCTACATCGACCAAAAATTCAATGGGCTCAACATGGGGAAAGGCTCCGACACAAGCCTTTATCAATCATCCATCCTCATGAGTACTATGGCCGCTCTTCCCGATAAGTTCAAGATGCCCGACATAAGCAAATTCAAGGGCAACTCTTGTCCTATGGCTCACATCGAGACTTATATTTGGGCAATGGTTCCAAAGAAGGTCTCCACCAAGGTGATGGCTCAATGCTTTCCTCTCACTCTCGAGGGGGCGGCAAAATATTGGTATGCTACTCTCCCGCTCACTGTCCGTCTTGATTGGGACTCCGCCATGCTTGCCTTCAAGAACCAATACCAAGGCAACACCACTCACCGGCCCACGAGGAAAGAGCTAGAGAACACTACTCAACGAGATAATGAGTCCTTCATCGACTTCACAAGGAGATGGAATGACAAACTCTCCGAAATTGTTGAGAGGCCGAACACAAAAGAGCAAATGGACATCTTTCTCAAGTGTCTCAAGATTGATCTCCGCACTCACCTAAGTGGGGCTTGCTACTCCGACTTCTCCCAAATGTATGAGGCGGGTGTACGCATGGATGACTTGCTCAAGGAGATTAAGAAGACCACTCCTACTTACCGCTACAAGGCCGCTCCCAACTCCACAAAAGAGGCCTCGGTCAACGCCGTCACTATTGACAAGGGGAATTACAAAAAGGTTCCTCCACCTCAAGGGAAAAGGCCCCGAAGTGATCGTGTCTACACGCCTCTCCAAGGCATGACTCAAACCGAAGTGTTCGAGGTCCTCAAGGCAAAGGGTCAAGTCACACCCGTGCAAGGGTACCAACCCAAGACGATCCACGACAATCATGCTCACCACAAATATTGTGGCTACCACCAATATAGCGGCCACACCACCGAGGAATGCTTCGTTCTCCGCAATGTCATTCAAGATCTCATAGATAAGAAAGAATTTGTAGTGACTAATGACGAACATGTCAATGTAATAGAGATAGGAGAACTTGAGGGGACCACCCATTCAATCCCAATTGTGAATGGGGGCCCCAATGTTATGAATAAAATTGATAATTCTTGTTATGTAGTGACTTATGATGAGGTAATGAGGGAAGTACTAGAGAATAGGAAAAATAAGCAAGATGGGAACGTCAATATGCTAACTCGATCCGGTCGAGTCATAGCAAGCAACCCTTCCACTTCCGCACCGAGCTCCTCTTCTCAAAGGCCGCAAGCTCACAACACTCCCGAAGATCCTCTACTTGTCCAACTCAAGAAAACTCAAGCTAACATCTCTATTTGGGACCTCATTGCATCCTCGAAGAAACACCGAGATCTCGTCATCCGCAATCTCGATGATACATCAGTTTCTCCCGATACTACTCCCGAGGACCTCACGGTAATGATTGGTCACATTCATTTTAGCAATGTCATCACCTTTGCCGATATGGACCTTCCACCGTTTGGTTCCGACCACAACGAAGCTATTTACCTCAAGGTACGAGCAAGGGGGAGGCCCGTCTCAAGAGTCTTAGTGGACGGTGGTTCCGCACTCAATCTCATGCCTGGTAGGATCATGGGCATACTGGGGCTTAAAGATTCTGATTTGAGGCTGTCGCGACCCCGGACCCCGCGGGCCCGAGACCGCGATATGGACGTCGACTTGAAACCAAAACTCTAAAATATAGAAGTTAAAAATTCCATTTTGAACCAAAACATTTTAATACAAGGTTTGGAAAATCCAAGTTTAACAACACCATAAAACAACTAGTGTAAGCTCCACAAGCTCACACCCAAGATACAAAATATTACAATTCTTAATGACGTCAATAATGGTAAAACTATCCCCAAAAGGTTATACATTTAAATAATGTAAACCGATCCATAACAACCTGCCCCAAAATCTCAAACCTCTCGACGTCCTCCTCGATCCGCAAATCCTAATCCTTTTCCTCCTGGGGGGGGGGGGTTAAGGAAAAACAAAGATGGAAATAAACGGGGTGAGATAAAATCTCAGTAAGTTACTAATGCAACTACATGACATGCTAATATGCAATGATCAATAGCAATTAACATAAGACAGATAGCAGCGGAATAAGTGACATGCTGTCAAACAGTAACATCCAATAATCAATCATATAGATAAACATATAACAACAAATGAGAGGCTCCCTATCGCCAACCGTCCCATACCGGTTGGAAATAACGACCAGCTCAACATGCAACACATAAAGCTGAAATAAACACTCATGAGTGGATACATAGCCAAGGTTTTCCAAACCGGAACATCCAAATAAAGGATCGCTGCGCAGCTTCAATAATCAACAATCAACATCTTCATAGCAGCATGAAAGCTCGAAGAGAAAACCCCGGTACCGGAACCAATAACCAATAAAAGTGTCACAAGGGACAAGGACCATGACACAAAGTCATGCCCATTAGCCAGATGCATTCACAAAGGAACGCTGACTTATCCTTTCCAAGGCCAATCTGGAGAAGGGGTATAGAAGGGGGCAAAATAATGGTCAACATTATAATGGACTTGGCTTTGCCATTATAATCCTTCCCATCGCCCGATGCAACAAATATGCCAGCTGGGCTTCTAATTAAATGCTAAGTAATAATAATTTAGCATGATTAAACAACTTAGGGTTCCAAAGTAGGGAACCACACCAATTAATCACCATAAAGATGCAAACGATTTCTCATGAAGAGTTCAACAACAACGAACACAATAAGTTTCTCATAAAAGAGCACAACAACGATAAACGAAATTTCTCATAAAGAGCACAACAACATTGATCATTAAACAAGATGGTCCCAAGACAAGGACCCATACCAACCACATCCTAAAGATGATACCCACGACTTATTCATAAAGAGCACAACCCAAACGGTCGCTCACCAATGGCACAATGATTATTACCAAAATGACCCTAAACATTTACTCATAAAGATACACCAGGACTATGAACTCAACCATCTCATCACACCTGGAATCCCAGAGTAGGAAATCAGAATGGATACACCTTAAGGTTAATCAAACCGTAAGTACCCAAACGAACCCAAAGGTTAATCTTTAGAACATGATCACGACCGGACTAAACCCTACACTTTGGTGTTCAACAACAACCCTCTAGGTACTATGGGACATCGCCTAAAACCTAGACCAAGTATTACTCGAAAATCAATTCGATTGGAACAACCACGAACACATCATAAGATGCCCAAACACCCAATAAAATCCCAAAGTATAAAACTTATAACTTAACTGAACAACCTATACCATATTGTAGTACTCGAAGAGAGCTTCGAAACGATAGTTTACACGCCTAAAACGGAGTCCGGATGAGAAAGTTATGGCCTCCGGAAGATCGAACGAAAAACGGACAAGCTGGAAAAAGGAGGGATGCGAGCGCCTCCAAAAAAGTGATGCGCGCGCCTCCTAAGGTCAGAAAGCTGCGATTTCGAAGCAGAAAAGGGTGCGCGCGCCTCCTTGCCCGGAGGGACGAAATCTGGCCAAAATCTGGGTTTCTACCCATTTTTCTTACCCATTTCATATTACAACCAAAATCAAACATAATCAACCTTCCACCAAGCATAAAGATGAACCCAAAACAACTTATAACTAGAATGGGGACTCAAATAATACCATTTATCAACCAAGATCAAGATTCAAACCCAACATTCCTAAAATCACCATTTTTCACCAAAACTCAAAATAAATTCCAAATTCAACCAAACTTCAAATATAACACATCAAGCATAATATAAACATGATATGGACACTTTAGCATAAAAATGGGGGAAAAGCAACTTACTCGGATTTTCTCAAAGGTGACGGAACTCGAAATTTCTTGGCTTCCTACGATCCTATCGACGATCTAAACATGATTAATGTTTTAAGAAATGAGAAATAAAGAGAGGAAGATGATGGAAATGTAGAGAGAAGTGAGAGAGAACTTACCCAATCTTTGGCAATGGAAGAGAGAGGGAGATGGAGTGAAAGAGAGAGATGAGTTGGGAATGAGGGAGAGGAGAGGGGAGTAGGGGAATTAATCTCCAAAAACTTACACTCAGGCCCCTCCTCTACACTATACACAAATACTTACACTCTCTACTAACAATTAAGACCCCAAAACTCTACACTAGCACAAAAGACCAATCAAAATGCTAGACATAATTTATTATAACACATAAAGTGTGCACATAAATATTTAAATAAATAATAATCTAAATAAATAAATAAGCAATTAAATAAATAATAATTATTTATTACTAATAAAATAGAGCCTAGTTTTCGGCTCGTGACATTCACTCCCCCTTAAAGAAAATTCGACCCGAATTTTAACGAGACTTACCCGAAAGACCCAATAGCTACGGATACGATAGTTCCGCCATTTCTCAAATTCCTCAATTGTCCATTCTAAACCACCACGTAGTAACCCTAAATAATGTTCACAATACCACGACCTCTCGCACATAACTTCCTCAATCATAACCTTCACTACTAATTAGAATCCATAATCAAAATTGGAGAATCCCAATTGCTCCCAAACATAACTCTCGAGATATCCCAAGCTCACTTTATTCACAACCTTAATTACACTGCAAAGGTGTCTCCTTTTGTAAATCGCATACTTAGTAGTATTCCCCAGAAATTCAAAACATCACCATCCCGAGCCTAATTAGCTTTTAAAATATAAAAAGGCTAAAGAAATTTCTATTTCCACAATATTCATCGAAATGGCTATATCTCTATGGATTACCATTATAGTGTCTTCACTTTGAGTTAACACCTTAAATAAATAGTACCCTACAAACCCCAAAATTTCTCGTACAAAGTGTCCACTTAATCTATGTTATACTCTCATCCCTTCATTAATCCGGTCTTGAAGCCTAACCAATTCAATATACTCAATAGTCCGCAAAACGATCCAATTTCATCTTCAAAAGATTTTCTCTAACTCCCATTTAAATTATAATCCGTGCTCATATACCCAAAGGAAATCAACGAACTCTAAATTCAATAGCTAACCACAATTAGGCTCTCACGCATACATTTATTGACTTAATGATATTTAAGCTCAATGGTACTACCATCATAATAAACCAATTAGCTAGTCACATTCCAACTGACCCAATACCAAATCATAGTATTCTTTAATATGCCCGAGTATTTATACTCAACTTTCTTCACTTATTTGTAATCCAAAATAAGAAATGCCACCAAGACAAGATTTAGGACCATAGAACCACTATCTAACCAAAATTTCAAAATGCCTTTAACATAGATTGAGGAATTATTACTCTCCCAAAATGTACTTAGTCCTTTCTAACTTAACACGCTTACCACCATTAATGATCGGAACTCCTACAACAAACTTATCATCCATAACAAATCGTATACCTCACCATACTAATCCATTCCGATGCACTCACGTAGATGCACTACAAGTAAACAAAATCTCCTATCCAGAAATCCTCAATTTGAATCCTCAACTCTTATAACCCAACCGATGCCATAAGGACATTGATCTAAATATTAGCACTACAACCTTGTACTATAACAACTCAATTTAACCCAAGGTTCTCCCCAATTACTAGGTACTACTCAGAAATAAAAATAGAAATTTTTACAAACGATAAATACACCCCACAATTGGTATAGACATCCATTGTCACCCATCGAAGCAAAATAGTCAGATTCCAAACAAGAAAAGATTTGCTTAACTCTACACAAAGGAACGGTCTCAAAACAATTTTAGGCAAAAGGGAAGAGAGGATGTAACAATTTCCCTACAACCATCGACTAAAGCATGACATTTCCCTTCTCAAAATGACACCAAAAATCTTATAATAGCAATATGACCAATTTAGCAGGTAAGTTATATCTACCTTTAAGCACAACATGAGCACATAAGACTCCATCAGACATCCTACACTCCTCCATAGGAGTAGACACTGACAACACATAAGTCAAAGACTCAAAAGAAATAAATGCAACTAAATGCACAGAAACATATGAATGCAATGATCCTAAAATGCACGCGCTCGCTCTCTCGATGCAAAATAATACCTTCTGAAACTGATGAATCACCCGCTGAGTGCTGATTGATTGCAAATACTCTACCCGAAATCTTGGGCTTCCCCGAAGCATCCCTTTTCTGACCCTGCGGTATTCCAGATCTTGTCCCCGATGACTGAACTCTAAACCTTGGACAATCTTTAACGAAGTGTCCCAACTGACCACACTTCACACATTTTCCCTGCTTCTTCCAACACTTGTCTTCTGAGTGTCCTATCCTCTGACAGAAGCTGCAGACTTTCCCATTTCGTGTCCCCTTATAAGAACCTTGATTTCCTACTGTTGGTTGCCCTTGAAGTTGCCCTCTGAATCGAGTTTGCACTCCAGGATTACCTCTGATATCCGAATGTTGCTGTTGTGACTTACTCTGCCCTCCTTGCTTACCCGGGTTAACCATCTCAGTCTTCCTTTTGTGTTCCCCAATATCCTACTCAATCAAGTAGGCCCGATCCACCGCATCCTGAAAAGGTTGAATTCTTTGGGCTAAAAGTTGAGTCCTAATAGCTGTCTTCAAACCCCTGATCAATCTCATCGCTTTCTGCTCCTCGGTCCGCACTAGGTAGTCACAACACCTGGCTAATTCTGCGAACTTAGCCGAGTACTGTGCTACCGACATCATGCCTTGCTCCAAGCTGAGGAACTCGATCTCCTTCCGGTTTTGATTTACTAGAGAGATAAAATGATCCTTGAATTTCCTCACGAACCACTCCCAAGGATATGGTACAAGAGTCGCATCCCAACTGGTCTTCAGTGCCTTCCACCAATGTTCCGCAGTCCCCACGAGCTTATAAGCTGAAAACAGAACCCTATCCTCATCAGTGCAACCAAAGACCTCGTAGATTTTCTCCATCGATTCTATCCATAGCTCGGCCTTCTTCACATCAGGCTCACCGTCGTACTCACTTGGTTTCAACTTCAAGAACTGCTCCAACCCATATCGCGGAGGTGCTACATGTTCCTCTCTCGGCCCTTGGTCTTGAATTGCTTTCACGGACGCTTCAAACCTATCCTGAAACACTGCACGGTTTTCTTCCCGTAGACCATTAAGATTCTGAGTCCCACAAGAAGCTTCGCCAATTCTTCTTCTAGACATTTCGAACAAATACCTGCATAAAACCTTAACCGTTACTCACTCCGCACACAACTACCCACCTAGGTCATACTAATCCACCTAGACTTATACTTAGAGCCAAACCATGGCTCTGATACCAACTGTCGCGACCCCGGACCCCGCGGGCCCGAGACCGCGATCTGGACGTCGACTTGAAACCAAAACTCTAAAATATAGAAGTTAAAAATTCCATTTTGAACCAAAACATTTTAATACAAGGTTTGGAAAATCCAAGTTTAACAACACCATAAAACAACTAGTGTAAGCTCCACAAGCTCACACCCAAGATACAAAATATTACAATTCTTAATGACGTCAATAATGGTAAAACTATCCCCAAAAGGTTATACATTTAAATAATGTAAACCGATCCATAACAACCTGCCCCAAAATCTCAAACCTCTCGACGTCCTCCTCGATCCGCAAATCCTAATCCTTTTCCTCCTGGGGGGGGGTTAAGGAAAAACAAAGATGGAAATAAACGGGGTGAGATAAAATCTCAGTAAGTTACTAATGCAACTACATGACATGCTAATATGCAATGATCAATAGCAATTAACATAAGACAGATAGTAGCGGAATAAGTGACATGCTGTCAAACAGTAACATCCAATAATCAATCATATAGATAAACATATAACAACAAATGAGAGGCTCCCTATCGCCAACCGTCCCATACCGGTTGGAAATAACGACCAGCTCAACATGCAACACATAAAGCTGAAATAAACACTCATGAGTGGATACATAGCCAAGGTTTTCCAAACCGGAACATCCAAATAAAGGATCGCTGTGCAGCTTCAATAATCAACAATCAACATCTTCATAGCAGCATGAAAGCTCGAAAAGAAAACCCCGGTACCGGAACCAATAACCAATAAAAGTGTCACAAGGGACAAGGACCATGACACAAAGTCATGCCCGTTAGCCAGATGCATTCACAAAGGAACGCTGACTTATCCTTTCCAAGGCCAATCTGGAGAAGGGGTATAGAAGGGGGCAAAACAATGGTCAACATTATAATGGACTTGGCTTTGCCATTATAATCCTTCCCATCGCCCGATGCAACAAATATGCCAGCTGGGCTTCTAATCAAATGCTAAGTAATAATAATTTAGCATGATTAAACAACCTAGGGTTCCAAAGTAGGGAACCACACCACTTAATCACCATAAAGATGCAAACGATTTCTCATGAAGAGTTCAACAACAACGAACACAATAAGTTTCTCATAAAAGAGCACAACAACGATAAACGGAATTTCTCATAAAGAGCACAACAACATTGATCATTAAACAAGATGGTCCCAAGACAAGGACCCATACCAACCACATCCTAAAGATGATAACCACGAGTTATTCATAAAGAGCACAACCCAAACGGTCGCTCACCAATGGCACAATGATTATTACCAAAATGACCCTAAACATTTACTCATAAAGATACACCAGGACTATGAACTCAACCATCTCATCACACCTGGAATCCCAGAGTAGGAAATCAGAATGGATATACCTTAAGGTTAATCAAACCGTAAGTACCCAAACGAACCCAAAGGTTAATCTTTAGAACATGATCACGACCGGACTAAACCCTACACTTTGGTGTTCAACAACAACCCTCTAGGTACTATGGGACATCGCCTAAAAACTAGACCAAGTATTACTCGAAAATCAATTCGATTGGAACAACCACGAACACATCATAAGATGCCCAAACACCCAATAAAATCCCGAAGTATAAAACTTATAACTTAACTGAACAACCTATACCATATTTTAGTACTCGAAGAGATCTTCGAAACGATAGTTTACATGCCTAAAACGGAGTCCGGATGAGAAAGTTATGGCCTCCGGAAGATCGAACGAAAAACGGACAAGCTGGAAAAATGAGGGATGCGAGCGCCTCCAAAAACATGGTGCGCGCGCCTCCTTGCCCGGAGGGACGAAATCCGGCCAAAATCTGGGTTTCTACCCATTTTTCTTACCCATTTCATATTACAACCAAAATCAAACATAATCAACCTTCCACCAAGCATAAAGATGAACCCAAAACAACTTATAACTAGAATGGGGACTCAAATAATACCATTTATCAACCAAGATCAAGATTCAAACCCAACATTCCTAAAATCACCATTTTTGACCAAAACTCAAAATAAATTCCAAATTCAACCAAACTTCAAATATAACACATCAAGCATAATATAAACATGATATGGACACTTTAGCATAAAAATGGGGGAAAAGCAACTTACTCGGATTTTCTCAAAGGTGACGGAACTCGAAATTTCTTGGCTTCCTACGATCCTATCGACGATCTAAACATGATTCATGTTTTAAGAAATGAGAAATAAAGAGAGGAAGATGATGGAAATGTAGAGAGAAGTGAGAGAGAACTTACCCAATCTTTGGCAATGGAAGAGAGAGGGAGATGGAGTGAAAGAGAGAGATGAGTTGGGAATGAGGGAGAGGAGAGGGGAGTAGGGGAATTAATCTCCAAAAACTTACACTCAGGCCCCTCCTCTACACTATACACAAATACTTACACTCCCTACTAACAATTAAGACCCCAAAACTCTACACTAGCACAAAAGACCAATCAAAATGCTAGACATAATTTATTATAACACATAAAGTGTGCACATAAATATTTAAATAAATAATAATCTAAATAAATATATAAGCAATTAAATAAATAATAATTATTTATTACTAATAAAATAGAGCCTAGTTTTCGGGTCGTGACAGAGGCCTTCTACTCAAGTAATCCGAGGTTATGACAGCACCGCCCGTACAGTCATGGGTATGATCGAAATTGACATTGAGTTTGGGAGCATGGTCATGTCCGTTCCATTCCAAGTGCTTGATATCCTGGCCTCGTTCAACTTACTGTTGGGTCGACCATGGATTCATAGTGCTAATGTCGTACCGTCAACTCTCCACCAATGTGTCAAGATCCGAAACGGTGATGAAATAGTGACCGTAATGGCTGAAAACATTACTATCCACAGAAAAGGTGAGCCCGTCCACCAAGTTCAGCACGGTCTACCAGACTCCACTCTCTCCGGCGTCTCAATCAACGCCATTGACAAAGAAGGGGGAAATGGATCATGGACCCCCAGCAATCACAAAGTACTCCGCATGATGAGGGATATGGACTACTTCCCTGGTTTAGGCTTAGGGAAATATCAGCAAGGAATCCTACATCCCGTGCAAGTCCCATTTGTCAAGAACACATTCGGTTTGGGGTACGAGCCTTCCGAAGAAGACTTGAAGCAAGAACAAGCAATCAAGAGCGAAAAGGCCCGAGCTCGTAAAGAAGGCCGTCGTTATGAGGTCCCTAATCTAGGGCCTTACCGCAAGACGTTGAATGGTTATTTTGTCCGCCAAGGGGAAGACGTTCCATACATGATCTTTCCCGAACCATGGGTTAACAACAAGGGTGTCAAAAAGCCCGGCCTCGAAATCTTCTCCGATTGTGAGATCCAGAAATCTGAAAGGGAACCAACTCCCATGTCGCCCCGTGAATGGTGGGGAAGGAAGGTGACTATAAAGTCCGAGACAGAAATCACCGTGGGGGAAGAACTGACAGATTTAGCCTCCATGTTCGAAGAGCTTGCCGTAATGAACGAATGCCAAGTCAACGCCATCCATGACACCGTCATCATGAATGAGACTATCAGTGAGATCCCGCCAAGCTCCGAGCCGATCAACAATTGGTATTCAACAAAAGGGCCCGTGGTATCCGAGGAATTCTTAGTCCAAGAAATGGGTTGCATACCCCGCACAGCAACAAAGGAAGAACAGCTTACACTTACTTTCGAGTCCGAGAGTGTCTCTAATACCCTCACCCAAGAGGATTTGGAGGCCATAGCCGAGCGTGTGTTTCCTTTCTTTGCTAATGAAAAATTTGATATTTCTGAGTACCCTGAGATTGCAAACATCATAAATGGTGAATTAACTAATAATGAACTTAACGAACAAGTTAATAACGATTCAAATTATGATGAAATAGACCACGAAAACACAACATACTTAAATGAACTTGCTCAACAAGTCCGTAGTCGTGGCGAGAATGGTCCAAAGGCTGACGAAGAATTGCAGGTTGTTAATCTGGGTACCGAAGAAGAGACAAAAGAAACCAAGATTGGAAGCTTCTTCAAGGGAGACGACAGAGACAGATTGACTGCATTACTACGGGAGTTCGTGGATGTGTTCGCATGGTCATATAAAGACATGCCGGGTTTAGACAGAAAGGTAGCGGAGCACAGGATTCCGATCAGAGAAGATGCCAGGCCAGTAAAGCAGAAGCTCCGAAAGATCAAGCCAGAATGGTCTCTGCAGGTCAAAGAAGAGATTGAGAAGCTCCTCAGCGTGGGTTTCATCAAGGTTATCGAGTATCCGACATGGTTAGCCAACACTGTGACAGTCAGGAAGGCGAACGGCAAGGTCCGAGTTTGTGTAGACTTCCGGGATTTAAACAAAGCTTCCCCAAAGGATGATTTTCCACTCCCTAATATCGACATGCTAGTCGACTCCACTGCTGCCTACGAGGTTCGCTCATTTGTGGATGGGTTTGCTGGGTACAATCAGATTCTCATGGCCGAGGAAGATCAACATAAGACAGCCTTCACAACACCGTGGGGTACCTTCTGCTACACAGTCATGCCGTTTGGGTTAAGAAACGCTGGGGCTTCCTACCAAAGAGCCGTGACAGACTTGTTCCACGATATGATTCACAAAGAAATCGAGGTCTATGTGGACGACATGATCATTCACTCCAAAGGGACCGATGGTCAACATTTGATCGATCTCCGTAAGTTCTTCGAAAGGCTTCGTCAACACAAGATGAGGCTCAACCCTGCAAAGTGCACATTCGGGGTTATCCGAGGCAAAGTTCTTGGTTATATGGTCACTGAAAGGGGAATCGAAGTAGACCCCTCCAAAATCAAGGCAATCATTGACATGCCTCCTCCAAAGACGCAGAAAGAGATTAAAGGTTTCATGGGCAGACTACAATACATCAGTCGGTTTGTGCACCAACTCACTTCCATGTGCGAGCCAATCTTCAAGTTACTCAAGACGAATGTGGCTCTAGAATGGACCGACGCGTGCCAAGAAGCCTTCGATCAAGTGAAACATTACTTAACGTGCCCTCCTGTTCTAGTTCCGCCGCACAAGGAGAAACCTCTGTTGCTTTATCTCACTGTCAATGATGAAGCCCCAGGGGCTATGTTAGCACAAGAGCAACGAGAATCCACAAAGGAGAACGCCATTTATTTTGTCAGTCGCCGATTCCAAGGAGGCGAAAAGAACTACTCTGTCTTAGAGAAGTCATGTGCAGCATTGGTTTGGGTCACTCAAAAGCTCAAACACTATATGGAAGCTCTTCCGATCAAGCTAGTAGCAAAGGTGGACCCGCTCCGCTACATCTTCGAGAAGCCTTTCATGTCAACAAGAATAGCCAAATGGTACTTCATGCTCGCCGGCTACGATATCACTTACGTCACACTAAAATCCGTCAGGGGGAAAGTGTTTAGTGACCAGCTTGCCGAATTCCCGTGTGACGAAGTGAAGGGGGAAGATGTACAGTTCCCCGACGAGCATTTAATTTGTACTGCAACCGAGGAAGACAAGTGGCAACTTTTTTTCGATGGCGCCGCCAATAAACACGGTTTTGGTATAGGGGTATTGCTTGTCGATCCAAAAGACATCTACACTCCCATTGCCATACGCCTGGAATTCGAAGCTACCAACAACATTGCCGAGTACGAAGCATGCATAGCAGGGCTCGAAGCAGCTCTCGAAAGAAACGTCACGGAACTAGAAGTGTTCGGCGACTCTTTGCTCCTTATCAATCAGCAATCGGGTAAATGGCGAACCCAAGACCCGACTCTCCAACAGTATGGTCAGCACCTTGAAGAACTGGTTGAACAATTCCAAGAGATCACTTTCAACTACCTGCCAAGGGATAAGAATCGCTTCGCCGATGCACTGGCCACTATAGCTTCATTAGTTGAAATGCCCAAAGGAAAAATGGTGAAGCCTTTCAAAATTGCTCGAAGGAACAGTCCGGCATATTGCATGAGTATCGAGATCAACAAGGTTCAAACAAACTCTCCGTGGTATTCAGATATCATGAACTTCCTCAAAGACGGCACTTATCCCGAGAACATCAATAAGAAGTCTCAAGCAGCTCTGCAAAGGTTAGCCTCTCGGTACGTACTGATTGGGGACCGAGTCTATAAAAGGCACCACGACGGGATCAATCTCTTATGCGCCAATGAGACCGAAGCTCAAGAGATAATGTGTGAAGTGCACGAAGGAGAATGTGGACCCCACATGAATGGGTTTATGCTAGTCAAGAAGATACTTCGCATTGGTTACTATTGGAGCACTATGGAACAAGACTGTATCGAGAAAGTCAAAAGGTGTGCCAAGTGCCAATTCCACGCTAATCTGCAACATGCTCCACCCTCACAACTTTACAACATGGTCACACCTTGGCCTTTCTCTTGTTGGGGGATAGACATCATCGGTAAAGTTCATCCTGCCGGGAGCAATGGGCAGTCATTCGTCCTAGTAGCAGTCGACTACTTCACAAAGTGGGTCGAAGCACAAGCCTATCGAACCCTCAACGCCAAAAAAGTGGCCGAATTTGTAAAGATTAATATCATGTGCCGATACGGCGTGCCTCATGAAATCATTTCCGACAACGGCTCTCACTTTGAGAAGGAAATGGATGCACTTTTGGCAGAATACAAGATCACCAAGCACAAGTCATCTCCTTACCGGCCCCAAGCAAATGGCGCAGTCGAAGCAGCAAATAAGACCATCGAGACCATCGTCAAGAAAATGGCCTCAACAGGAAGGGATTGGCCCGAGAAGCTACCATTAGCATTGTGGGGCTACCGCACATCAATACGATCCGCAACAGGAGAAACTCCTTATGCATTGGTCTATGGTTCTGAAGCCGTACTCCCTATCGAACTTGAAGTCCCATCTCTACGGGTCCTCCTCGAGAATCAAGTCAACGAGGTCAACTGGATGCAAAGTCGATACGAACAGCTAGCCTTACTCGACGAGAAAAGGTTAAGAGCACTCGAACGCTCAAGGGCGTATCAACAAAGGATGGCAAGAACTTTCAACAAAAAGGTGAAGCCTCGAAACATCAATGTGGGAGATTTGGTTTTAAGACAACATCCTCCTAATGCCATGAATCCCCTGGGGAAATGGGGACCCCGATGGATCGGTCCGTACGTGGTCAAAAAGATACTAAGCGGTCGTGCAGTCCGGCTCGTGGATTTAGATGGTGACCAGCTGCCAAAGGAGGTCAACCTCGACAAGCTCAAGAGGTTCTACGCTTAATAAACAAAGACCATTAAAAAAAAAAAAAAAAAAAAAAAAATCGCTCGCTAGGTTGAAAACCCGCAAGGGCGGCCTAGGCAAAAATTAGAGCACGTGCAAAAAAGAAGCCCGCTAGATTGAAAACCCGCAAGGGCGGTCTAGGCAAAAAACAGGGTGCACAAAAAAAAAAAAAAAAAAAAAAAAATGGTCTTTGTTTTTTTGAACTACGAAGACCTGAGCCTCCCAACTGGAGGAACGTAGGCAACCTTCGGGTGCGGTCTAAAACATATCAAAAATACCCAATTCACTTCAAATAACAAAATGCAATTTTTATTCATTCAATGAATTATTCAAACCATTACAACGGATTTATTGAGCAACAAAAGACATCAAAATATTAAATCCTAAAACAAAGTGGTCTAAATTGCAATCTCTTAGGGTACTAAGAAAAATCCAATTTTCTCTTAGCTTTCAAAGGACCGCCCGATCGTCTCTCAATCGTTTTCTTCTTGGGTAACGAAGGAGCACTAATACGCACCGAAACCTTCTGTGCTGCAGCACGTCTCCTAGAATAAAAGTCATCCAAAGGAGTACCGAAAGGGTCAGCGAGAATGTTACTCGAATCAACAGCAGCCTCTCTATATCTCAAAGTGCTGCTAGGCTCAAAACCCTGTCCCAACAACTCGGCACGAAGCACATCAACCCAAGTGATGCCATGGTAAAGGGTGCCAAATAAATAATCCAAGTAGCTCTCGGGAAGGAAGACACTTCCCCGATGCAGAGGAGCAAAAGCCCAACGATTGCGGTCATCTCCCCAAGCCGACTGAAGCTCACTCGAGAAGTCAGGACCCATGTAAGCAACTGGACGAAGCATTTCATCCCTCGGAAAAGGAATTATCTGTTAGCGACCAAACTGCCGCAGAACCCGCTCTGGCTGGTAAAAGGAAGAATCTCTCAAACCGGGCACAACCACGTGCTGAAAACCAAGAGTCCATTCCACAAAAGGACGAAGACCCCAAGAAGGAGGACACCACTCAATATCGACGGTCACCCGAGAGGCAAAGAATTTCTTCCAATCCTCTTCAGATAAATCCCGGATCAACAACTTCCTCCTATGAACAGCAAAAGGAGACAAATCACCATCCGGAGAATAAATTCTGAAGTGTTCTCGGAGCCATATGGTCAAGAGCAAAGGGCTTCCCCGACACATCTTGCCCGTCCTGTGTAACTCATCAAGACCATGCAACGTCTCCCCTACAATAAGAGGAATTACACTAAATCGCTGGTCCTTAGCTTGCAAAATAATCTCAGCCAACTGTGCGTCCACAGTCCCGAAAGGTGTAACAAACAGTACTTCGCTGAAGAGACAAACAGCCATGGCATTTCTTTTGAAAGATTGAACCACCGGGTACTCCGAGTGCAAACTGAAGAACATCGGCAACTCAGTTATGTCAATCACGGTACCGTGCAACATCTTCCTCACATCCTCAACAGGGAGATTCAGTAACTCAACCCAAGAGTCGACGGCACCACGGTGATATTTGGGGACGGCAATCCGACCGGCCAAAGGCACGCCAAGGATGGCCCCGAAATCGTCAACAGTCGGCACCATTTCATTAGCTGAAAGGTTGAAAGTATGGCTATCGCAATCCCAGAAAGCCGCGGCAGCTCTCAACAAATCTCAATCCGGTTTCAACGTCCGCAAAATGAAAAGAATTCGGAACCCGAAGTCTTTAATGAAGGCCTTCTTGGGATGGGTCTTGAAAGAATACACAAAAGTGCCCAAGTCCTTTTCATACACACTAACGACCTTTGCGTCAAGGGCAAAAGAATTGGAAGCCATGGAAAATGTTGATCACAAGCGAAGTTAATCAATAATATGATGTTCAAAAATGGCAGAAAGGAGCTGTGAGAATCAAATGGTCGAACAGAAGATGATATTATAGCTGTTGGAGGCTCTTTTGGTCAGCAAATGTCAAGCCCGGAATTTCGCCTCCCAGACGCGCGCGCCACCCGCCAGCAGTATGAAGCGCGCGCGCGTCCCAAGCCTACATAGGAAGGCGCGCGCCTCCCAGGTCTAAATCGCTTGAAGAAAAGGGCCTTGTCAGAGATCTCCAGCCTAAATCAAGACACTGTCCCGATCCTCGGACACCCAGTTGGGCACACCTTTTCTGGTCCGCCCTTAAGGCACGTCAAAAATCGAAAGCAGGATAGAAACTCCCACTCATAAGTAGGCTGTCCTCTTCAAAAATCCGAACTCCCTAAGTTCTATCACGGGTGCCACGCCCCCCTCAAGAGTCAATCTCAACATTTCATCCCCAGCAGGAACATTTTTCTGGTCGCAGTCAACTGTGCCCGTACCCCACAATTCAAAAGTCAAGTGTGACTCCAAATGGCAAGAGACTTCAAAGCAATATTTCATCAAACGGATTCACCAACGGATTCGTCAACAAGGGTTCACCAACGGACTCATCCAAGGGATTCACTAACGGATTCATCAAACGGATTCACCAACAGATTCGTCAACAAGGGTTCACCAACGGACTCATCCAAGGGATTCACTAACGGATTCATCAAACGGATTCACCAACGGATTCGTCAACAAGGGTTCACCAACGGACTCATCCAAGGGATTCACTAACGAATTCATCAAACGGATTCACCAACAGATTCGTCAACAAGGGTTCACCAACGGACTCATCCAAGGGATTCACTAACGGATTCATCAAACGGATTCGTCAACAAGGGTTCACCAACGGACTCATCCAAGGGATTCACTAACGGATTCATCAAACGGATTCACCAACGGATTCGTCAACAAGGGTTCACCAACGGACTCATCCAAGGGATTCACTAACGGATTCATCAAACGGATTCACCAACGGATTTGTCAACAAGGGTTCACCAACGGACTCATCCAAGGGATTCACTAACGGATTCATCAAATGGATTCACCAACGGATTCGTCAACAAGGGTTCACCAACGGACTCATCCAAAGGATTCACTAACCGATTCATCAAAAGGTTCACTAATGGCCTCATTCAAAACATTCAGCCGGCAGGTTCACCTAACGGATCATGCCACCCTCTCTATCAACAAAAGCCGCTCACACAGGGAGCGCACCACTATCTCTTGCAATTTCAAATTCCTGCTTTCATCGAGTCTTTGCCTTTTTTTGGTGATGTCCTCGGCGGGTGTTTTTAACTTTCGTCGACGCATTTTGCTTTGCAATCCACGTCGCCGAGGGGCTCTGTAGACACCCCGCCTTGGACCGCTCACCCCGATTGCACATTTGATTTTGTGTTTCTCCCCATTTTAAGTGTTTCTCGTTAGTTTCTGTCACTTCCGTTAAGTTCCTGACTGACTTCATTAAGTCCAGGGAGTAAACTGAATGACAGGGCTGACTTTCTAGTCCATTCTGTCAAAATTGCCTTCTCTGAGTCGCGCGCCTCCGACACTAGGAGCCAGGCGCGCGCGCCTCCCGCCCCAAAGCAGGAACCGCGCGCCTCTGGGCGTCAGTTACAGATTTCTGGCCAGGATTCCCTCCCTTGCTCAATTTACAGGATTTTGCCCGGGAAGGATTTCTTGGTGACTGAGTTTTGGCACCAAAAACACCCCTCTTTCACCTATAAAAACCTCTCTTTACCTCCACTTTCAAGGACCGAAAATTGAATTTACAAAAACTATACCAAAATCACTTTCTAAAGGTTCTCCAAGGATTTCATCAAGAAATATTTGAAGGTCTTCAAATTGTAGGTAAAAGTCCATCTTTTCCTTCCTTTTCTACTTCATCTCCTCTCTCTTTTTACTTTAATCAAATGTGCAATCACCCAAATCATTTTGGGACATGACTCTAATGATCACCTCATCTCATTGAGGTTGGTTAAGGAGTTATCTCCTACATTCCAAATCATATTTTAAACCCCCCTTTTTATGACTTAAAGAAGAAGAAGAAGAAGAACATTTTCATTTATGTAGATTTTGATCAAGCAAGACAAACTTAAGTTGGGCGAGATGGGTGTTTCGGTACTTCCCATCTCGTAATCTAACCCCCGGACCTCAAAACAAGGAATCTCTGTTTTCGTAACCAAAACTTAGGCTACAATCAATAGGTTTTTCTTATGTTCCTCAAAACATAGGTGGCGACTCTAAAACAATCTAAAATCAAGTTAGACATCCTAGGATAACATCACGCGCTCGAGCCTAAGGCCGTGGTGTTCCCACCCGGGGTATCTACACACCGATATTGGCATTTCCTAATGGGAACGATGACCTAGTGATTTATAGTGATGCATCGAAGGAAGGCTTGGGCTGTGTTTTAATGCAGAATGGGAAAGTTATCGCGTATGCTTCGAGGAAGTTGAGTCCGAGTGAACAGAATTATCCTAATCACGACATGGAATTGGCAGCTATTGTATTTGCTCTTCATAAGTGGAAGCATTACCTTTACGGGGCAAAATTTGAGATTTTCACGAATCACAAGAGTTTGAAGTATCTTTTCTCCCAGAAGGAACTAAATAACCGACAGCGCAGATGGATGGAACTTTTGAAGGACTATGATTGTAAGATATCTTATCATCCGGGAAAGGCGAATGTGGTAGCTGATGCGATTAGTAGAAAATCGTATGTGGCTTCGATGATGGTTCGAGAGTGGAAAATGCTTGAGGATGTTCGAGACTGGTGTCCTCGTGAATCGAGACATGGGGCTATTTTTGCGAACATTAGTGTATCTCCATCCCTAATTCAGAGAATAAAGGAAGCTCAGAAAGAAGATCCAGAGTTAGTGAAAATAGTGGGTAAGATGAAAGAGAAGAACTTCGAGGATTTTTCTATCAGTTCGAATGGAGTGTTGACTTTTCGTGGACGGTTGTGTGTGCCCGATGTTGATGGTATAAAGAAGCAAGTTTTGGATGAGGGTCATAAATCGAGATATACTATTCACCCTGGTAGTACGAAGATGTACCAAAATCTGAAGCAATATTTCTGGTGGAACAACATGAAGAGGTAAATAGCTGAGTATGTATCGAAGTGTTTAACTTGTCAGCAGGTCAAGGCTGAGCATCAGAGACCCGCAGGACTACTTCAGCCATTAGAGATTCTGGAGTGGAAATGGGAGCATGTGACTATGGATTTTGTTACGGGACTGCCTCGTACCCGTAGGAAGTATGACAGTGTTTGGGTGATCGTGGATAGACTGACCAAGTCTGCTCATTTCTTACCGATTGATATTAGATACTCGATGGAAAAGCTTGCGACCCTTTATATTAATAAGATTGTGAAATTGCATGGGGTTCTGTAGATACCCCGGGGGACCACGGCTTGGCTAGAGCGCGCAAATTTACCTAGGATGTCTACTTGATTTTAAGAGTCGCCACCCACGTTTTAGAGGAACGCGAGAAAACCTAAGAAAATAGCCTTTTTGTACGAAAACCAGAGATTCGGGAAGAGAAGGGTTCGGGGGTTAGGTGACGGAGTGGGAAGTACTGTGAATACGTGTGATTGAATTTGAGAATATTCATAGTAACATTAAAATTATGAGAGTCGCCACGCCGTTTTAATTATAGCCAAAACATTGAGAAAAAGCATGTTTAATGGGTTCGGGGGTCAAATTACAACAAGAGAAGAATATTGGACGTTATCACTCCTATTGCCCGAATGATCGGTCTTTCTATCATGATGAATGTGTTAGTAGTGTGTTAGTGTTTGAGACCGGATCCGAAGATTGCCTACGTTCCTCTCAATGTGAGAAGCTCAGGTCAGCGTAGTTCGAGAAAAATTTAGAATAGGCAGAAGAATTGGGATCATGCATAATGAGGGGGGAATTACCTAAAGATTAGGGTTTAGAAGTAGTTCCTAGATCATCCTTGGGTTGATGAACCCTAGATCATCATTGGCTATGAAATAACATGTTAACATGAAGATCGCAACCCTAAATATAGCATAAATAAGGTTTTAACCTAGAATATGATGAATATGCGAAGAACATATTATGAACATATGAATGTCATGAATAAAGATGTTAGGAACATGAATATTATAAAGAACACATGAATAAACATATTAAGAATATGAATATTATGGATCTAAACTAATAATATGACAAGAACATGAAGAAAAAGTTAGAAAACTTACCTTTGTTGGCAAGAAATAACCTTGGATCTTCTTGGGATTCTTGAGAGTGTTTTGGAGGCTTGAATGACTTGATTTGGGAGCAAAATCGTCACTTGTGAGCTCTAAATTCGGATCCCCCAATTATGAGGCAAGGGTGGTCTTTAAATAGGAAACTGATGGAGAGATCTGACGGTCCAGATCATCCGGGGCGGATGTGGCCGCGTGGCCAAGATGGAGGGCGGCGGCGAAAGTGGCCGCGTGGCCATCGTTGCGCGCTGACTTGAAATTCAAGCTAGGGTTTTACTGTTCATACAAGGCAACCCTAAATGTCCATATTTAATGTTTTCTAGAACATTGAGCTATTTTTGGGAATCCGGGACAAGTCTTTGCAAGGTTTCTAATTCCTATAAAATCCTTGTATATTTGGGAAAGCCCTAATAAACTCATTTTCAGATCGGGTACTAACAGTAGCCCCTCGGCGACGCTTCTTGCAAGGCAATGGAGGGTCGACTATAAAAATAGGAACCATTCTGAAACATGAGTTTCAAAACAGAGGAAAGGTAAGGGAACGGCTGAACCTTGGCAGGCGACCTACGTATCCGCGGGGGAATCAAGCCAACGTAGTTCAAATCTGATGGGGAAATTGAGGATGATTGTCCTCTGATGGGGAGCAACGTCTTCTGCTGGGGAAAATGCACCTGCTGGGGATGATAGATGACCGCGTCGGTCGGGTGGCTGAACCATTTTAGGTTTCCTACGTATCCTTGGAGGAATCAAGCCGGTCGTAGTTCGAAGGGATTAGGGAAAAACGAGCCATCGGACTTCTGCTAGGGATAATAAACCTACGGGTACTATCCTGTATGAAGAACGAACATTCGTTAGGAAATGAATTCATTTGAAGCAAGAGGGATAATGGGACAATAAGGACTACGTTGTCTAAATAATCCAGAGGTGGAATAATAAACGCTGAGGTAAGCGCAAACAGAAACGCCCGAGTTTCTGCCGATCGCGCTAAAATAATGGATGCTGGATCTTTCGCAAACAGAAACGCCGAGGCTTCTGCCAGTCACGATCGATCTAGGATGCGTATGTCATAGAGGCGCCGAAGTCTCTACAACCATACGAATCCTAAGCAAATATTAGGAAGTGCTAAAATAATAGATGTTAGATCTCTCGCAAACAGAAACGCCGAGGCTTCTGCCAATCGCGATCGATCTAGGATGCGTATGTCATAGAGGCGGCGAAGTCTCTACAACCATACGAATCCTAAGCAAATATTAGGAAGTGCTAAAATAATAGATGCTGGATCTCTCGCAAACATAAACGCCGAGGCTTCTGCCAATCGCGATCGATTCTAGGATGCGTATGTCATAGAGGTGCCGAAGTCTCTACAACCATACGAATCCAAAGCAAATAATAGATGCTGGATCTCTCGCAAATAGAAACGCCGAGGCTTCTGCCAATCGCGATCGATCTAGGATGTGTATGTCATAGAGGCGCCGAAGTCTCTACAACCATACGAATCCTAAGCAAATATTAGGAAATGCTAAAATAATAGATGCTGGATCTCTCGCAAACAGAAACGCCGAGGCTTCTGCCAATCGAGATCGATCTAGGATGCGTATGTCATAGAGGCGCCGAAGTCTCTACAACAATACGAATTCTAAGCAAATATTTGGTGAAGAATGGAAATTTTAAGAGGCTTCCCGTACCCAAAGGTAGCGAATGTCAGTCAAAATAGTGCTAAGGGAACCGAAAATAAATCAAAGGGGAATGTACTAGGAGTAAAACTGAAATTTTGCATGTGGAGGCAAAGATGATGGATTGTTATGAAGTCGAAAATGGGATGAACTCTCAGGGAGTCACAAAGGTGATAGACTCTCGGGGAGTCACAAGGGTGATGGACTCTTGGGGAGTCACAAAGGTGATAGACTCTCGGGGAGTCACAAAGGTGATGGACTCTCGGGGAGTCGCCAAGGTAAAGGACTCTTTGGTGAGCAAAGGACGACCACAGAAAGCGTAATGTTTGGGATCCGCTTACCCTAAATTAGGAGGAATACATAATATGAGGCTACGAACCATTAAGATGAAGGTATTAGGTAAGGGACGTTTTGCTTGGTTGCTTAGGGTAGGACCTAAGGCTTCTAAGGAAAGGGGATGGGTAGCCTCTTAGCCTTGAGATAAGGATGCAAAAGATGTTACAGTTGTTTAGACTTGGGATTGTGTCTTGGATACAATGTGGTTTTCTTAGGCTTACGGGCTAGGGTTTGGAGAGAATGCGACTACCTAGGCTCGAGGCTAGGGTTCGAAGAGAATATGGAAAGGCTATTGTATCCTAGGCATAAGACTAACGGGGGATTGAGATTATAAATTTCCTAGGTTTCGAGACAAGGGTTTCGGGAATTTGGAAAGGATGTTGCACACAGGGCTTTGGAAATTCCCTAGAACTTGGGCTAGGGTTAAAGAGGATGGTGCTTCCTAGGCTTGAGACTAGGGTTTGGAGAGAATTCAGATTCCTAGGTTTGGGGCTAGGGTTTGGAGAGGTTGAGGTTTGGGAACTTCCTAGATGTTAGGGTTTCGAACAAGGGTTTGGAAACTGGTGTTTAAGGACCATGACTCTCCTAGGTTTGGGACTAGGGTTTAGAAATATCCTAGGCTTCGAGGCTAGGGCTTGAAGTTGTGGTAGGTTCAGAGGTTGCAAAGGCGTTGGCTTTAGACCTAAGGCTGGGAGTTGAAAGGGTTGTGACTTCCTAGGCTTGAGACCATGGACCGTTGGGAAGAGGGATTGCTTTTGTGGAAGGTCCACTAAGCTTGATGTTAGGGTTCACCATTTACCGGGATTGGTGACTATGGCTTGGAAATGTTCATGGTAACCTAGGCTTTAGGCTAGGTTTTAAGGCTAAGGACTGTAAACTTCCTACGTTTTGAGACTAAGGTGAAAGAGTTTCCTAGGTCTAGGACTGGGGTTTGAAAGGAATGTTGAATCCTAGGCTTGATGATAGAGTTTAAAGAGGATAATTTCTTCCTAGGCTTGAGGCTAGGGCTTTAGAAAGAGTGCGACTACCTAGGCTTGAGGCTAGGGTTTAGAGCGAATGCGACTACCTAGGCTTGAGGCTAGGGTTTAGAAAGAGTGCGACTACCTAAGCTTGAGGCTAGGGTTTGGAGCGAATGCGACTACCTAGGCTCGAGGCTAGGGTTTAGAGCGAATGCGGATTCCTAGGCTTGAGGCTGTGGTTGATTCAGTTTTGGACAGGGCATTATATCCTAGGTTTTGGACTAGGGTTCAATAAAACGGAGAATTGAGATTGTAAATTTCCTAGGTTTCGAGACTAGGGTTTCGGGAATTTGGAAATGATGTTGCATACGGGGCTTTGGAAATTCCCTAGAATTTGGGCTAGGGTTAAAGGGGATGTTGTGGTTTCCTAGGCTTAAGGCTAGGGTTTAGAGAGGATATGTGACTACCTAGGATCAAGGCTAGGGTTTAGGAAGGGTGTAGCTACCTAGGATCAAGGCTAGGGTTTAAGAAGGATGTAACTTCCTAGGCTTTAGGCTAGGGTTTGAAAGGATGTAATTACCTAGGCTTGAGGCTAGGGTTCAGAGAGAATGATATGACTACCTAGGCTTGAGGCTAGTGTTTAAAGAATGTGTTTACCTAGGTTTAAGGCTAGGGTTTGGAGACCGAAAGCATTTGAAGGTTTGTCTTGGTTTAGACCGAGCAAGTTTGAGGTCTTAGAGTGTTGCGGTTTTGGGTAAATGATCTTGATACCTCGTGGCTGGATAGGCTCGATAGATTAGACCTAGGCTAAAGTTCTAGGGTTTAGCTAGGGTAAGACTCAGACATGTGTTAAGGAGACCGGGGCCTTATGGAATGGTAGGCGTGAGATCTAGGAGATCGAAGGCTAGGCAGGGTAGCGTTGGGACATAAGGCTTTCAAGCGGGTAAGTCTTTTGTCCTAAAGAAACCGCGTTATGGATTAGGACCAAGAAGGCTTGAGGTCGGCCAAGGAGCAATGGATTGGGATTGGATGATCCTAGTACCTAATACACATGTCGGGTTTGGGCTCTAAGGTGTGCTAGGTGTGAGCCATGTGCGAGAAATGGGTCTGGACATATGACCATGTTGGCGCTTTAGGTAAAGGGATTGAGTGTCCAAGACTTTGCTCGAGTACAATAGGTGCCTAAGTTGGATTGGGTATGCTTAGGACCTAAGTTTGTCTTAGAGGTCATTGCGTGTGACCAAGATCGTTCGGCGATTGTGAAGGTAGGCTAGGGATGGGACCCCAAAGGTGTTAAGCGCACGAGTTCTGACCGGACGGGTCTATGGCATGGCGCGGTACGCAGGAGATCCTATGTGCTTGAGCAGGTTCGAGGTTTAGGCTCGTTGGGGGAGCGATGTTTGAGATCCATAGAGTTTGAGGAGAGGATCGCGTAGGTTCGAAGTTTGGACTCGACTTGGATTAAGTAGGTTGGAGACCTAAGGGGTGAAGGTCAGGCTAGGTAGTCTCTCGAGGCTAATGGGTGACACTAGGTTGGTACATGGTAGGTTTAAGAGTGGTAGGGTCATGACTTGGACATGACGGGAGTCGGGAGACGTAGATGTGTCGCTTTTAGTCGGACCAAGTAGGCTTGGGAATTAAAGAGTCCAAAGGGTGGAGATGTAAGGTGAGAGACCTAGAGGGTAGAAAGTCTTGTGACCTAAAGGTTTAGGGGTTGAGGCCTAAGGTATGGATCAGACATATCATAGACTTCAAGGATAAGTTTGGTAGACTCGAATGGTCTCGGCATCCAAGGGATCGCTCAACAGGTTAGATTGGACCTAAGAGGATAAGAGAGCTATGGCTTAGACAGGGTAAGGACGAGTATGTATTGGTAGGTTTGAGATCTAAGAGATCGGGTAGACTCGAGACCGGTAGGTTCGGGACCTAATGGGTCATTCTAAGGATTTGGATTTGGTTAACCGGTTTAAGGTTTTGGGTTTTGGGTAGAACTATTTTGAGGCCTAAGGGATCATGCTACGAATTTGCGGAAGATCGAGCTAAGGGGTTATGATGTATCCTAGGTAAGACTCACTGGGTAGGCTTGGGACCTAAGGTTTTGAATCAGGTAAGTTTGGGACCTAGAGAGTTGAGGGTTTAGGCTTTGGAGGTCTCCTAAAGTGTGAGAGATAGGGTAAAGGACCGAATCGGTCCGAGAATCACGGAGATGGGTCTTAGACGGACCGAAGATATTTTTACAATTTTGTGAAGACCGAGAGTGCGGATTTATAAACAATGTGTCGGAGAAGAGAAAACTTTTGAAAGTGTTATGATTTTACAAACATGCCTTATAATTAATTATGATTCTAACCAATTCAAAGAGCTCGCCTCGTGCCGAGTTTGACGAGGAGGGATGCCCTTCTGCTAAGTATATCCTTGTTGAAGCTCCAGTATTTTCCGAGAAACCACATAGTCGACCCATTTCGTTGGGGATTCTCTAATTTGGTGAGCGGGTACCCTCCCTCCTTTGAGAAATTCTACGTCAAGCTTGATGATGAGGGATGCCCTTCTTCTAAGTATATCCTTGTTGGGATCTCGGTATTCTCCGAGAAAACACATAGTCGACCCATTCTGTTGGGAAGCCCCAGTTCGATAAGGGCGTAGAGAGGGGTATCCTAACTCCTTTAAGACGCACCCTTTTTTCTGCCTAGACCGCCCTTTCGGGTTTTCAATCTAGCGGGCATCTCTTTTGCGTCATCTTTTTTTTTTTTTTTTTTTTTTTTGAAAATCATTCAGTCGACTCAAAAAAGGAAAAATAATTGTTTAAACATGCGGGGGCATTTTGGTGATAGTGAGAGGGAGAGAGAGATAGTACTCGCATTTTGACTCTTTGGACAATTGAGTGTATATAAAAGGAAGGAAGCCCCTGCTTGACAGAAAGTAAGTGTTTAGCTCTTTTCTAGATTGTAGAACAGAAGACTTGTCGAGACATTTGAAAATTGTTTTATTTAAGATTCTCATTTGATTGCTCGAGAATGGACCTCGTTGATTAGTTAATGAGTTATGGTTAATTGGTAAACAAGTAGCCTCAAATTAATAAATGTTTTGATCAATTGTGAGTGAAGAAGTCAGGAGTAGAAATATGGGGGAAGAGAGAAGAGAAAGAAAATTGGCTCGAGGTGGGTTGTGTATATTTTGGACCGAACCGGGAGGTTGCCTACGTTCTCCTCAAGGTGAGGAGCTCAGGTCCGCGTAGTTCGGGGATGACCCGCTTGACGATGGGGTCGGGTTTCAGTGGGTATGTGTGGGAGGAAAGAAAAGAAAGAAAGTTGGCCCAAGGTAGGTTATGTTTGGCTTTGAGTGGTTGCCCGGTTGACGATGAAGTTGGGTTTTGAGTTTAGGGGTGTGAGGTTCGTTTGAGGTGAGTAGTTCTTTGTAGCTCATTGTGGTGGATTACTCCTTTGTAGTTGTTTCAGTGGATTGCTCCATCGTAGTTGTCATGGGTTGCTGCCGTTTATCTACTTTGTAAGGAAAAAAAGGAAAATAGAACATTTGAGATGAAAAGAAAATGGGACTTTTACTTTTCCAAGGTGATAGCCCCTTCTATTTTTCTTTTTCTTTTTTATTTTATCTCTTTGTGCACACCTTTTTTTTTTGCCTAGGCCGCCCTTTCGGGTTTTCAACCTAGCGGGCTTCTTTTTGTGCAATGCTCTAACTTTTGCCTAGGTCGCCCTTTTGGGTTTCAACCTAGCGAGCCATATTTTTTTTTATTTTTTTTATATTTGTACATGAAACATTGGGCAAGACAAGCCCCTAGTTTGCTTTCGCCTCTCTCGATTGCGAGGTAGCTTCCTTATAGTTCAAGCGGCCTTTTGCTGGCGGCGGGCATCCTAGCCCCTTGATTTTCACCGGTAGAGCTCCATTGGATTATCACGTGCACCAATTAATGGCATGAATGACTTCGTGCACTTGTCTTACATTTGCGATGGAATACGGATAGCCCCAGTGTAACGGCATGTAGTACTCATGAAGGGAACAAACCAACCCTTTAAATTGTGGCAGCATGGATGTCTATTTGATGATGAGCAACCGCAGTCCATTTCTTTGTCACGACCTTATAAAAAGGGGTCTAATGGTGGGATGAGAGGCGTATGAGGATAGTGTATGGGAGAAGGTGTATATAGAGAGTGTACATGAAGTGTGTACAAGGGGTGAGTGTATAGAGAGAGTGTATGGGGGTAGAATGTAGAGAGAAGAGAAAGTGATTCGTTCATCCCAATTGGTCAAAGTATTTGTTATCTTGAGACTAATTGTGTATTTAGTTATGTGAATGGTTTATGGGTCCATTTACCTTTTAATGAGTCGTCATTAATGAGTAAGATTAAGATTAATTCATCATATAAAGATATAGCAATCAAGTGAAGATGGTAAATAAGACAATTTTCATGAAATTGATATATGCAAGCTTATGTCTCAAGTCTAGAGAGAAAAGAAAATAAATAAAGACCCTTTTATTGGAACTAAAAGATTTAAACTGACTAGTCCGGGGTGGACTTTTACTTAAAGAAACAAAAATCGTCCAAGGTGGACTTTTGACTAAGGACACTCTAGAGCCTACGAAGACTGAATGACCCTTTTCTTTTCTTTTATTTAAAGGAGGTAGCCCCAATTTCCTCTTTTGCCCATGCCCATGTATTCCGTTGGCGGGTGATGGCTCCGCTGTCAATGAGGCTTTGAATCTTTCTCCTCAATTGGAGGCAATCTTCGGTGTCATGCCCAATGTACTGGTGGTATTGGCAGTGTTTGGAGGGATCCAAGCCTTGCTTCACCCTACTTGGTTCATAGTTGAACAAAGGAGACAACTTGCCAGCTTGAACTAGACTTTTGTAGAGTTTGGCTAACGGCATACCCAAGTCATTGTACTCGCGTTCGTCCTTCCGAACTGTATTTGAGGGTGGTTTAGGTACCGGTACCTGTCGTTGATGAGTAGTCTTAGAAGGCATCCCAACAGGGGGAAATCTGTGATGGCCCATACATTTGAGGAGCGTACGGGTGTTGAAATTGAGCAAGAGGGAGAACTCGGCCGAGGTAATCATAAATGCAATAAATATCAGAGTGAAGGCGCTTCTCGGTGTCCTTTAGAGCCTTGCACATCTCTTTTTGAAAGCGGTCGACTTGCTTGAGGAGGACAGTCTCAAAGTAGGCTACTTGTTCGCCAAGAGCGGTCCGGAAGAGGGTTGCTCGCTCGTTGAGGATGGTCTCGAAATGGAGTGCTTGCTCATTGAGATCAGTATTGGTGTGGAGAGTTGTCTCGAGACCTTGGGTAATAGCTTCATTTGCAACTTCGATGTTCCTTTCAACAGACATGATACAGGATCTACAATAGTTGTGGGGGAATTATGTCTTTGAATTGAGCTTAGATTTATAATTAATGACAAGGCATCGTTATAAAATCACTTTTGGAAAAGAGTCGGTCTCCACACTTTGAAATTCATTTTTGACAAGAATTTGAAAGTTTGACCGGGCCGAAGTTGCCTACGCTCCCCTTACCATGAGGGAGAGGTCCCACACAATAAGAGGCTCAGGTCGCCGTAGTTCGAGTCAAGTTAGACTTTTAAAAAGAGGTGAGAGATGACCATAGGGGTCAAAAAGAGGGAGATGACTCGGTCTGTAGTCGAGCATGGGTGAGGAAGACCTATAGGAATCGGGTAAAGTTTGACTTAAGGTTTGACCTAAATTTGACCTAAGGTTTGAGACAAGAAATGGTTCAAGCTAGGATGCGACGATAATGGTGGGTTGACCTAGATGGGTAAAGGATAGGTCGACCTAAATGAGAAGGGTTGGATTGACCTATATGGTGAATGAATCAATGTCGCGACCCCGCGGGCCCGGGACCGCGAGCTGGACGTCGACTCTAAAACCAAAACTGAGAAATACTGAAGTTAAAAATTCCATTTGATACCAAAAGGTAATGATCCAAAGTTTTACAAAATCAAGTTTGATAAAAAAAACCAATTACAACAATCATAAACTTCCACAAGTTTATGCTTAACAAAATACAAATATACAAATCTTAGTGACATCATTGTTTGGTACAACTATCCCCAAAAGGTTACACATTGATATAATGTAAACCAACCTATACAACTTTCCCCAAAAGAATGTATCCACTCTCGACGTCCTCTTTCTCGTGATCAGCGAGACTAATCCTTAGCACCGGGGGGGGGGGGGTTAAGGAAAAACAAAGATAAAAGAAAAGGGGGTGAGATAAATCTCAATAAGTTACTAATGCAACTACATGACATGCTAAGATGCAATATACAATAAGCAATAATAAATATCACATAGCACATATCATTTATCACATAACAGATAGCAGCGGAAATAAACACATAACAAAGGATATAGCCAAGGTTTTCCAAACCGGAACATCCAAATAAAGGATCGCTGCGCAGCTTCAATAATCAACTAATCATCATCTTCATAATAGCATGAAAGCCGAAGAGAAAACCCCGGTACCGGAACCAATAACAAAGTAATGTGCCACAAGGGGCGGGAGCCATGCCACAAAGTCATGCTCCAAACGTCTCAACCAAGGCCGATCTGGAAGAGGAAAATAAGGGCAAAACAATGGTCGACACCATAATGGACTTGGCCGGTGCCATCACAATATCTCACATCGCCCGACACAACCACAAATACCAGCTGGACTTTCAAATAAATGCTAAGTAATAAATACTAGCTTAATTAAACAACTTAGGTTTCCAAAGTAGGGAACCATACTAAGAAGCCACCAAGAAAGTGAAATGAGCCAACAACACACAATTAAAGTGTTCCAACAATCTTAGTAATGACGACACAATTCCCATATCACATTTGACCACAAAGGATCCAATTAATTCGAGCACTCTACCAAATTTACTTACTCATATCGAAGAGCTTAAGGAGAGCTTTAAAACGGTAATTTATACGCCTAAAACGGAGTTCGGACGCACACGATATGGCCCTCGGAAGATTAGACAAAAAGAGAAATAAATTTCACAACAGGGGAGAGGGTGCGCGCGCCTCCTATGGGAGGGTGTGCGCGCCTCCTGGTATCAGAAGGAAAATTTGCGCCAAGGTATAAGAGGATGCGCGCGCTTCATAATAAGGGGTGCGTGCGCTTCTTAAGGACAGAAGATCTTGATTCAAGGATGGCCTAAGGGTGCGCGCGCCTCCTAAGGGAGGATACGCGCGCCTCCCGGCCCGGAGAGGCAAATTCCGGCCAAATTTATAGGTATCCTCCATTAACAACCCCAAATCCAATACAAACCAAATCTTTACCATTTCTAACACTACCAAGAAGGGAACTAAGGTACCTACACCATTTTGAGTCAAAAGAACTCCAACAACCTCATCTAGGGACCTCACTCAAGGGTGATTCAAATGCCAAAATTTCACAAAATGAACAAAATGCAAATCACTCTCAAATCAACCCAAGATGTAATAGATGGCATTCATAACATCAAATAAACATGGAATAGCATTTCTAGCATAAAATAGGGGGGAAAGCAACTTACCCGGATTTTCCAAAGTTGATGGATTTCGATTCTTTTTGGCTTCCTACGATCCTATCGACGATCTAAACACGTTTCAAGTTTTAAGAAATGAATGATAATGAGAGGAAGAGGAAGTAAATGAAGAGAGAAGGAGAGAAGGGAAAAACTTACCCAAAATGCTAGAGAGAGAGGGAGTTTGCTGGAGAGGGTGGAGAGAGTGAGGGAGAAGTGAGGGAGGTGAGGGGAGGGAGTAGGGGGAAATAATTCAAACATTTACACTTAGGCCCCCTCTCTCACACTACACACAAATACTACACTCCCAACTAACAATTAAGACTCAACACTTCTACACTAGCATAATTGACCCAAATAAAATGCTAGGCATAATCATTATGGAACATAAAATGCACACATAATATTTAAATAAATAATAGTTTAAATAAATAAACAAGCAAATAAATAAATAATAATTATTTATTACTAATAAAATAGAGCCTAGATTTCGGGTCGTGACATTCACTCCCCCTTAAAGAAAATTCGACCCGAATTTTAACGAGACTCACCTTAAACAAAAAGCCACGGAAATTTCCTCTCGATCTCATCTCGAAGCTCCCACGTCGACTCCTCGATGTTATGATTCCTCCAAAGAACTCTAACCAACGCAATGCTTTTGTTTCTCAACTCTTGGACTTTAGAATCTAGGATCCGAATCGTTCGTTCCTCATAAGTCATATCGGGCTCAATATCTTCCGGTATCCTCGGTAACACGTGAGACGGATCATGAACATATCTCCGAAGCATAGAAACGTGAAAGACGTTGTGCAATCGGTCTAAGGATGGCGGTAACGCGAGACGATACGCTAGAAGTCCAACCTTTCCCAAAATCTCAAACGGGCATAAACCTCGGTGCCAATTTGCCTTTCTTCCCAAACCTACGAATACCCACCTTCGGAGATACTTTCAAGAATACCAAATCACCGGTCTGAAAGCTAAGATCTCGCCTTCGGTTATCTGCATAGCTCTTATGTCGACTCTGGGCTGTCTTCAATCGATCCCAGATAACTTTAACTTTCTCAACCGAATCCCGAAGCAAATCAATACCCAAACTTTCGCTTCACCGACCTCATCCCAACAAATAGGCGATCTACACTTTCTTCCATACAAGGCCTCAAACGGTGCCATCTCGATACTAGCCTGATAACTGTTGTTGTAAGAGAATTCCACTAACGGTAGGTGCGAATCCCAAGAATCGGAGAAGTCTATCGAACACGCTCGCAACATATCCTCAAGAATCTGAATAGTCCTCTCGGATTGACCGTCGGTCTGGGGATGAAAAGCTGTACTGAATCGCAAATCTGTACGCAAAGCTTCCTGAAATGCCTTCCAGAATCTAGAAGTAAACCTCGGATCTCGATCTGACACAATGCTAACCGGAACCCCATGCAGTCTAACGATCTCATCGATAAAAAGGGTCGCAAGCTTTTCCATCGAATATCTGATGTCAATAGGCAAGAAATGGGCACTCTTGGTCAATCTATCCACTATTACCCAAACACTGTCATACTTCCTACGGGTACGAGGTAGTCCCGTAACGAAATCCATAGTCACATGCTCCCATTTCCACTCGGGAATCTCTAACGGCTGAAGTAGTCCCGCGGGTCTCTGATGCTCGGCTTTGACCTGCTGACAAGTTAAACACCTCGATACATACTCGGCTATTTCCCTTTTCATATTAATCCACCAAAATTGTTGCTTCAAATCCTGATACATCTTCGTACTACCTGGATGAATAGTATATCTCGATTTGTGACCCTCATCAAGAACTCTCTGTTTAATTCCATCAACATCCGGAACACACAAACGACCACGGAAAGTCAACACTCCACTCGCACTCAAAGAAAAATCCTCGAAGTTCTTTTCCTTCAATTTACCCATTATCTTCACCAACTCGGGGTCTTCTTTCTGAGCTTCCTTTATCCTCTGAGTTAGGGTCGGAGACACCATAATATTCGCAAAAATAGCCCCATGTCTCGATTCACGAGGAGACCAATCTCGAACATCCTCAAGCATTTTCCATTCACGGACCATCATCGAAGCCACATAAGATTTTCTACTAATCGCATCGGCTACCACATTCGCCTTTCCCGGATGATAAGAAATCAGACAATCGTAATCCTTCAACAATTCCATCCATCGGCGCTGTCTATTATTCAACTCTTTCTGGGAGAAAAGGTATTTCAAACTCTTGTGATCGGTAAAAATCTCAAACTTCGCTCCATAAAGGTAGTGCTTCCACTACCTTTATGGAGCGAAAAGAGTGAAATTCGGAGCTAAAACAGGGGTTTTTCATAATGTCCGGCCGAACACTTTATAAAAATTGTCCGTTTTACGTTCAATCTTCCGGAGGCCATAACTTCTTCGTCCGGACTCCGTTTTGGACGTGTAAACTATCGTTGGAAAGATATTTTCGAGTACTACGCAATGGTTCTATTGGCCGCATGGTTCCAGATCAGAATGGTTGTCTTATTGTTGAGGTTTTAAGATCAAGGTGTAGTCTCGGTCTAGGTTCCGTAGTACTATTCTAGTTGACTTAGTTGGGCACCGTGGAACACTCTAGTGTTTGTCAATGGTTCCTTTGTGAACAAATGTGTTGTGAAATTTGACTAAGTATTGTTTGGGAATGTTTGGGCATCTTATGATGTGTTCAAGATTATTCCAATCAAATTGATTTTAGGATAAGACTTGGTCTAGGTTTTAGGTGATATCCTATAGTACCTAGAGGGTTTTTATGGAACACCAAATTATTGGGTTTGGTCCGTTTGTGATCATGTATGAATAGGTGTAACCTTTTGGGTTCGTTTGGGGTGTTTAGAATTGGTTCGTTTACGAACGGATGTAAAGCGTGAAATGGTGATTGGGTACCTGTGGCTTTGATTAATCTTAAGGTGCATTTATTCGGATTTCCTATTTGGAATTCCATGTGTAAAGAGATGGTTGAGTTCTTGTTCATAGTACTCTTTATGAGTAGACGTTTAGGGTCATTTTGGTAATAGTCTTTGTACCATTTGTGAGTGACCGTTGGGTTGTGCTCTTTATGAGTAACTCGTGGGTATCACCTTTAGGATGTATTTGGTATGGTCCCTTATCATGGAATCATCGTGTTTTAATAATCATTGTTGTTGGGCTCCTTATGAGCAATTCCGTTTATCGTTGTGGTGCTCTTCATGAGAAACTCTTGTTATCGTTGTTGTTAAACTCTTCATGAGTAACCGTTGCATCTTTATGGTGATTATTTGGTATGGTTCCCTACTTTGGAATCACTAGTTGTTTATCTAAGCTAGTATTTATTACTTGGCATTTATTTGAAAGCCCAGCTGGCATTTGTGTTTGTTTCGGGCGATGCGAAAGATTATAATGGCAATGAGCTGAGTCCATTATAATTCTTGACCATTGTTTTGCCCCATTATTACCCTCCTCCAGATTGGCCTTGGATGTGAGATGAGCTAGCCCCTTTGTGAGCATTATAGCTATTCGTTTTGGGCTTTGACTGTGTGTCATCGTCCCCTTGTTGTTATTGGTTCTGGTACTGGGGGTTTTCTCTTCAGCTTTTATGCTACTATGAAGATGGGTTGATTGGTTTCCTTCAGCTCTTATGCTGCTACGTTGATTGGATGTCTTCAGCTGTTTATGCTAACACGAAGATTGGTTGATAGGAATTGGTTCAAGCTGAGCAGCAATTGTTATATCCTTTGGTTTAAACCTTGGCTCAATATCCTTTGTAACGTGTTTATTTCAGTCTTATGTGCTGCATGATGAGTTAGTCGTTATTTCCAACTGGTATGGGATGGTTGGCGATAGGGAACTTTCTCATTTGTTGTTATATGATTTACTTGCTCAGTTATATAATTGATTTGCATGATATTATGCCATGTAGATGCATTTAGTAACTTACTGAGATTTTATCTCACCCCGTTTCTTGTTTAAAATTGTTTTTCCTTAACCCCCCCAGGAAAGCAAGTGGTATCGTTTGAGGTCCGTTGTATCGGGAGTCTTCTGAGCATGTTGATCGCCTTTGGGGTAGTTGCTCTTCAGAGCCTCTTTGTATATGGTTGAAAGGTCATGGTCGTCCAGGGTTATGTATATACTGTTGTCCTTTGGGAATTTATATTATTAATAGTTGTTCTTGTTTCCGTGTTTGTTTCTAGTCTCTGAGTTATAATCTCGTTGAGGTATTGTTTGTTGGTATTGTTTTATAGTTGAATTCACGCGCCCGGTTTGGTATTTTGCATTTTGGAGATGTACATTATGTAAATTTTATGTTTATGGATTTTTGGAATTTCCGGGGCGCGACAGTTGGTATCAGAGCAATGGTTTTAGATCTTGAAAGAGAATAAGAACTCTGATATTGAATAGGTTTCAGTACTTGGGTGTTATAATTTTGAGCAGTTTAGAAAACTAAGTTTTCTTGAAGATGAGGTTAAGGTAGAAGTGGTTGAGTTATGAGTCATGATATTGACGTCGAGTGTTTCTTCTCTTGTGGTATATCAAGTATAGGATTGGTGTCAATAGTGTTGGTTCCATTGGGTTAGTTGGTTTGGGAATCGAGAGTGCGAGTTTTGAAGGCTTGGACGTACCTATTTCGTAAAGTGGAAATGTCTTGTGCTATATTCGTATGTTTGTTCTCATTAAGTGATTTATGTTGAGGTGTATTCTCGAGTATGAAATTTCGTGATTGCTACTAGTATGTGTAGGGTGATTTAGTTATGTCACCTATGCGGGATATTGATGAGTTAAGTGGTATGATTTAGCTTTCTACATGCTACGAATTTCTTGTGTGCCATCGATAGGTGGTGAATATTTCTATATTAGTATGTTTGACTTTGTTTAGGAGCATACTAAGTATATATAATGTTCAGGTTCTATATTGAAAATCAGAAAATCTTTATTATAAGGATGTGCTGGGAATTTAGCTTATTCTGTTGGCAATATTAATTTTGAAGTCTTGGGTATAATTTATATTGGGGGCAATATGTCGCTTGATCGATAGGGAACTTGGGTTATATTGTCACGACCCGAAAACTAGGCTCTATTTTATTAGTAATAAATAATTATTATTTATTTATTTGCTTATTTATTTATTTAAATTATTATTTAATTAATAATTTATGTGTACATTTTATGTGTTATATTAATTTATGCCTAGCATTTTATTTGGGCCATTTGTGCTATTGTAGAAGAGTTGAGTCTTATTTGTTAGTGGGGAGTTTATTAGTAAAGGGTAGTAGTAAGGGAGGGGTCTAAGTGTAAGATTTCAAAATAATCATCTTCTCCCTACTCCCTCCCTCACTTCCCTCACCCTATCACCCTCACTCACACTCCATCTCCCAGCTCATTTCTCTCTCTCTCTTCCATAGCAAAGGTGAGTTTTTCTCTCTTCCTTCTCTCTTCATTTCCTTCCTCTTCCTCTCATTATTTCTCATTTCTTAAAACATGAATCTTGTTTAGATCGTCGTTAGGATCGTAGAGGGCTAAAAATATTCGAGTTCCGGCAACTTTGAGAAAATACGGGTAAGTTACTTTTCCCCCATTGATGCTAAAAATGTTCATCCTATGCTTAGATGATACTATGATTTCCATTTATTGCTTCTTTGGTTGATTTTGTGATGATTTACATTATTGTTTATTTTGTGAAATTTTGGTATTTGAATCACCCTTGATTGAGGTTCCTTAGATGATGTTGTTGGAGTCCTTTTGGTTCAAAGTGGTGCCTACTTTAGTTCACATTTTGGTAGTGTTAGAAATGGTGAAGATTGGGTTTGTTTTGGATTTGGGGTTGTTAATGGTAGAAACCCAGATTTTTGGCCGGAATTTGCCTTTCCGGGCAAGGAGGCGCGCGCACCCTCCCATAGGAGGCGCGCGCACTCTTATGCCCCTCTTGAACAAAAACCTTCTGTTGGATGGAGGCGCGCGCACCCTCCCATAGGAGGCGCGCGCACCCTCTCCTCCTCCAAACTTGATTTTCCTACTGATCTAGGAGGCGCGCGCACCCTCCCATAGGAGGCGCGCGCACCCTCTCCCCTGGTGTGAAATTTATTTCCTTTTTGTCCAATCTTTCGAGAGGCATATCTCCCTCATCCGGACTCCATTTTAGGTGTATAAATTATCGTTTTAAAGCTCTCCTTGAGCTCTTCGAGATGAGTGAGTAGTTTTGGTTGTGTTCTTGAGTTAACTGAATCCTTTGTGATTGATCGTGATATGGGAATTGTGCTATCATGGTTGAGTTTATTGGAACACCTTACTGGTGTGTTGTTGGTTCATTTCATCTTGCTAGTGATCACTTTGTATGGTTCCCTACTTTGGAACCCTAAGTTGTTTAATTAAGCTAGTATTTTTTACTTAGCATTTATTTGAAAGCCCAGCTGGTATTTGTGGTTGTGTCGGGCGATGTGAGATATTGTGATGGCACCGGCCAAGTCCATTATGGTGTCGACCATTGTTTTGCCCTTATTTTCCTCTCCCAGATTGGCCTTGGTTGAGACGTTTGGAGCATGACTTTGTGGCATGGCTCCCGCCCTTTGTGGCACATTACTTTGTTATTGGTTCCGGTACCGGGGATTTCTCTTCGGCTTTCATGCTATTATGAAGATGATGACTTGTTGATTATTGAAGCTGTGCAGCGACCTTTATTTGGTTCTATCAGTTGGAAAACCTTGGCTATATCCTTTGTTATGTGTTTATTTCCGCTGCTATCTGATATATGATAATTGCTATGTGTTATGTGGATTTATCATTGATTATTGCATCATAGCATGTCATGTAGTTGCATTAGTAACTTATTGAGATTTATCTCACCCCCTTTTCTTTTTATCTTGGTTTTTCCTTAACCCCCCCCCCCCACCATGTGGAAAGGATTAGACTCGCCGATCACGAGACAGGACGTCGAGTGGGTTCGAGCTTTTGGGGCAGGTTGTTATTGGTGGGTTTACATTATATAAATGTGTAATCTTTTTGGGATATTTGTACCAAACATTGACGTCATTAGGATTTGTATACCTTATAACTTTGGCGTATAAGCTTATGGAGTTTATACTAATTTTATTTTGTGGTTGTCATATTGTTTTCCAAAACTTTGTGTTATCCTCTTTTGGTATAAAAGGAATTTTTTTTTATCTCCATTATTTTAAAGTTTATTGTTTAAGTCGACGTCCAGCTCGCGATCTCGGGCCCGCGGGGTTCGGGGTCGCGACAGTTGGTATCAGAGCTATGGTTTAGCTCTGAGTATAACTCTAGGTGGACTAGTATGGCCTAGGAGAATAGTTGTGTTCGGAGTGAGTAACGGTTGATGTCTTATGCAGGTAATTGTTTGAAATGGCTAGAAGGAGAGCAGGCGAAGGCTCTAGTGGAGCACAGAATCAGAATGACTTAAGGGAAGAGAACCGGGCAATGTTCCAAGGAATGTTTGAGGCCGCTATGAAGGCCATTCATGATCAAGGGCCACGAGAAGATCATGTGGCACCACCGAGATATGGGCTAGAGCAATTTCTGAAATTGAAGCCAAAAGAGTTTGACGGTGAGCCGGATGTAAAGAAGGCTGAGATGTGGATTGAGTCTATGGAGAAAATTTATGATGTATTTGGGTGTTCGGACGAAGATAGAGTCCGATTTGCGGCTTATAAGCTTGTGGGTGCCGCCGAGCATTGGTGGAAAGGAGTTAAAGCGAGTTGGGATGACTCTCACACCGTCTATGCATGGGAATTGTTTGTGCGGAAGTTCAAAGAGCATTTCATTCCGGTAGTGGATCAGAACCGAAAGGAGATCGAGCTTCTCAACTTGGAGCAAGGCTTGTTGTCTATAGCTCAGTACTCGGCTAAGTTCACAGAATTAGCCCGGTATTGTGACTACCTTGTGAGGACCGAAGAACAGAAGGCTATGAGATTCATCCGGGGTTTGAAGACTTCTATTCGTACTCAGCTTATAGCCCAGAGGATTGTGACATTTCAGGATGCGGTAGACCGTGCCTATCTCATAGAGCAAGATATTGGGGAATATAAGAGGAAGACCGAGGTAGCTAACCCGAGTAAACAAGGAGCACAGAGCAAGTCACAACCAAGGATTGATATCCGAGGTAACTTTGGGGGACAATCTCAGTCCCGAGGGTAACCGATTCCAAGGAACCCGGGTACCACTTCCGGGAACCAAGGAAACCAAAATAGGAGACTTTATTCTATTGCCAAAAGGAAGGCCATTCAGAGGACCGTGTTGGAAGAAACAGGGAAGGTGTACCAATTGTGGCCAAATGGGGCATTATGTGAAGGATTGTCCGAGGAATAGAGGTCAACCGTCTGGGGTAGGAGCTGGTGCTCCATAGGGTCAGAAAAGGGATGCTACGGGAAAGCCCAAGGTCCAAGGGAAAGTGTTTGCAATGAATCAACAACAAGCCACAAATGATCCCACAGTTATTGGAGGTATTATTTCTATTTCTAGTGTGAGCGCACGAGCGTTAGTAGATCCAGGATCATCTCATTCTTACATTTCTGTGCAATTTGCTTCTTTGCTAAATGCTGCATCTGAGTCTTTGCCTTATGTGCTAGAGGTGTCGACCCCTATAGGAGAATGTTTGGTGACCGATAGAGTCTTCCGTGCTTGTGACGTGCTTATATGTGGTCATGTCTTGTGTGCGGACTTGGTAGTCCTTCCTATTCAGGACTTTGATGTTATTTTGGGTATGGATTGGTTGAGCAAGTTTCATGCCTCTGTTGATTGTCGTAGAAAAGTTGTTACTTTTTCTATTCCCGATGTGCCTAAATTTGTTTTTGAGGCTATGCCTTTGGGTAAAAATATTCGTGTGATTTCCTATGTGAAAGCGAGAAAATTGTTGCACCGTGGTTGTGAGGGGTACTTGGCTAGTGTGCTTGATACTAGGAAAGAATCCCCTAGTTTGGAGAGTGTTCGGGTAGTTAGGGAATTTCCCGATGTTTTCTCTTCTGAATATAATATGCCTCCCGATCGTGAGATAGAATTTTGTATAGACCTTTTGCCGGGTACGGCTCCGATTTCAAAGGCACTATATAGATTGGCTCCCGCAGAGTTGAAGGAATTAAAGGTTCAGTTGCAAGAGTTGCTTGATCGAGGGTTTATCCGCCCTAGTGTTTCCCCGTGGGGAGCACCGGTTTTTTTTGTGCGGAAGAAAGATGGTTCGTTGAGATTGTGTATTGACTACCGAAAGTTGAATCAGGTTACAGTGAAGAACAAGTATCCTCTACCTCACATTGATGATTTGTTTGATCAGCTTCAAGGGTCCGTTGTGTTTTCTAAACTTGATTTGAGGAGTGGGTACCATCAGTTGAAGATTCGATCGGAGGATATTCCGAAGACAGCCTTTCGCACTCGTTATGGTCATTATGAATTCTTGGTTATGCCGTTTGGGTTGACGAACGCGCCTGCCGTATTTATGGATTTGATGAACCGAGTTTTCCATCCTTATCTTGACTCGTTCGTGGTGTTTTTCATCGACGACATTCTCGTCTACTCTAAATCTAGAGAGGAGCACGAGCAACACTTGAGGACAGTTTTATCCATTCTTGCGAGGGAGCATTTGTTTGCTAAGTTTAGTAAATGCAAATTTTGGCTCGAGAAAGTTTCCTTTCTGGGTCATGTTATTTCGAAAGATGGGATTTCTGTGGATCCTTCAAAGATTGAAGCTATAGTGGATTGGAAGAGACCCGAGTCAGTGACCGAGATTCGTAGCTTTCTGGGTTTGGCCGGGTATTACCGAAGATTTATTGAGGGGTTTTCGAGGATTGCTACTCCGATGACTCAGTTCACCCGGAAGGATGTACCGTTTGTGTGGAGTGAAAAATGCCAAAGTAGCTTCGAGGAATTGAAGAAGAGGTTGACTACCGCACCGATCTTGACCTTGGCGAACGGAAATGACGATTTAGTAACTTTCAGTGATGCTTCGAAAGAGGGTTTGGGTTGTGTGTTGATGCAGAACGGGAAAGTAATTTCTTATGCTTCGAGGAAGTTGACCCCTAGTGAACAGAATTACCCCACTCACGATATGGAGTTGGCGGCGATAGTCTTTGCGTTGCACAAATGGAAGCATTACCTTTATGGAGCGAAGTTTGAGATTTTTACGGATCACAAGAGTTTAAAATATCTTTTCTCGCAGAAGGAACTTAATAACAGACAGCGTCGATGGATGGAATTTTTGAAGGATTATGATTGTACGATTTCTTATCACCCGGGAAAGGCGAATGTGGTCACCGATGCGATTAGTAGGAAGTCTCATGTGGCTTCGATGATGGTCCATGAGTGGAAAATGCTTGAGGATGTTCGAGATTGGTCTCCTCGTGAATCGAGACATGGGGCTATTTTTGCGAATATTAGGGTATCTCCGACCCTAATTCAGAGGATAAAGGAAGCTCAGAAAGAAGATCCCGAGTTGGTGAAAATAATGGGTAAATTGAAGGAAAGGAACTTTGAGGATTTTTCTATGAGTTCGAATGGGGTGTTGACTTTCCGTGGTCGTTTGTGCGTACCCGATGTTGGTGGAATAAAGAGGCAAGTTTTAGATGAGGGTCACAAATCGAGATATACTATTCATCCGGGTAGTACGAAGATGTATCAGGATTTGAAGCAACAATTTTGGTGGAATAATATGAAAAGGGAAATAGCAGAGTATGTTTCGAAGTGTCTAACTTGTCAGCAGGTCAAAGCCGAGCATCAGAGACCCGCGGGACTACTTCAGCCGTTAGAGATTCCCGAGTGGAAATGGGAGCATGTGACTATGGATTTCGTTACGGGACTACCTCGTACCCGTAGGAAGTATGACAGTGTTTGGGTAATAGTGGATAGGTTGACCAAGAGTGCACATTTCTTGCCTATTGACATTAGGTACTCGATGGAAAAGCTTGCGACCCTTTACATTGATGAGATTGTGAGATTGTCAGATCGAGACCCGAGGTTTACTTCTAGGTTCTGGAAGGCATTTCAAGAAGCTTTGGGTACAGATTTGCGTTTTAGTACAGCTTTTCACCCTCAGACCGACGATCAATCCGAGAGGACTATTCAGATTCTTGAGGATATGTTACGAGCTTGTTCGATAGACTTCTCTGATTCTTGGGATTCGCACCTACCGTTAGTGGAATTCTCTTACAACAACAGTTATCAGGCTAGTATCGAGATGGCACCGTATGAAGCCTTGTATGGAAGAAAGTGTAGGTCGCCTATTTGTTGGGATGAGGTCGGTGAAGCGAAGATCGTGGGTATTGATTTGCTTCAGGATTCAGTTGAGAAAGTTAGGGTTATCCGGGATCGATTGAAAACAGCCCAGAGTCGACATAAGAGCTATGCAGATAACCGAAGGCGAGATCTTAGTTTTCAGACTGGTGATTTCGTGTACTTGAAGGTGTCTCCGAAGGTGGGTATTCGTAGGTTTGGGAAGAGAGGCAAATTGGCTCCGAGGTTTATAGGTCCGTTTGAGATTTTGGGGAAAGTGGGACTTCTAGCGTATCGACTTGCGTTACCGCCATCTTTAGACCGGTTGCACAACGTTTTCCACGTTTCTATGCTTCGGAAGTATGTTCATGACCCATCTCACGTGTTACCGAGGGTACCGGAGGATATAGAGCCGGACATGACCTACGAGGAACGACCGGTTCGGATTCTCGATGCCAAAGTCCAAGAATTGAGAAACAAAAGCATTCCGTTGGTTAGAGTTCTTTGGAGGAATCATAATATTGAGGAATCGACTTGGGAGCTTCGAGAGGAGATGGAGCGTAGATATCCGTGGCTTTTTAATTCGGGTAAGTCTCGTTAAAATTTGGGTCGAATTTTCTTTAAGGGGGAGTGAATGTCACGACCCGAAAACTAGGCTCTATTTTGTTAGTAATAAATAATTATTATTTATTTATTTGCTTATTTATTTATTTAAATTATTATTTAATTAATAATTTATGTGTACATTTTATGTGTTATATTAATTTATGCCTAGCATTTTATTTTGGCCATTTGTGCTATTGTATAAGAGTTGAGTCTTATTTGTTAGTGGGGAGTTTATTAGTAAAGGGTAGTAGTAAGGGAGGGTCTAAGTGTAAGATTTCAAAATAATCATCTTCTCCCTACTCCCTCCCTCACCTCCCTCACCCTATCACCCTCACTCACACTCCATCTCCCAGCTCATTTCTCTCTCTCTCTTCCATAGCAAAGGTGAGTTTTTCTCTCTTCCTTCTCTCTTCATTTCCTTCCTCTTCCTCTCATTATTTCTCATTTCTTAAAACATGAATCTTGTTTAGATCGTCGTTAGGATCGTAGAGGGCTAAAAATATTCGAGTTCCGGCAACTTTGAGAAAATCCGGGTAAGTTACTTTTCCCCCATTGATGCTAAAAATGTTCATCCTATGCTTAGATGATACTATGATTTCCATTTATTGCTTCTTTGGTTGATTTTGTGATGATTTACATTATTGTTCATTTTGTGAAATTTTGGTATTTGAATCACCCTTGATTGAGGTTCCTTAGATGATGTTGTTGGAGTCCTTTTGGTTCAAAGTGGTGTAGGTACTTTAGTTCACATTTTGGTAGTGTTAGAAATGGTGAAGATTGGGTTTGTTTTGGATTTGGGGTTGTTAATGGTAGAAACCCAGATTTTTGGCCGGAATTTGCCTTTCCGGGCAAGGAGGCGCGCGCACCCTTCCATAGGAGGCGCGCGCACCCTTATGCCCCTCTTGAACAAAAACCTTCTGTTGGATGGAGGCGCGCGCACCCTCCCATAGGATGCGCGCACACCCTCTCCTCCTCCAAACTTGATTTTCCTACTGATCTAGGAGGCGCGCGCACCCTCTCCCCTGGTGTGAAATTTATATCATTTTTGTCCAATCTTTCGAGAGCCATATCTCCCTCATCCGGACTCCATTTTAGGTGTATAAATTATCGTTTTAAAGCTCTCCTTGAGCTCTTCGAGATGAGTGAGTAGTTTTGGTTGTGTTCTTGAGTTAACTGAATCCTTTGTGATTGATCGTGATATGGGAATTGTGTTATCATGGTGTGAATACGTGTGTTTGAAATTGGGAATATTCATAGCAACATTTAAAATATGAGAGTCGCCACGCCGTTTTAATTATAGCCAAAACTTTGAGAAAAAGCATGTTAATGGGTTCGGGGGTCAAATTACAACGAGAGAAGAATATTCACGTTATCACTCCTATTGCCCGAATTGATCGGTCTTTCTATCATGATGCGGTGTATGTAGTGTGTTAGTGATTGAAACCGGATCCGAAGATTGCCTACGTTCCTCTCAATGTGAGAAGCTCAGGTCAGCGTAGTTCGAGGAGAATTTAGAATAGGCAGAAGAATCGGGATCATGCATAATGAGGGGGGAATTACCTAAAGATTAGGGTTTAGAAGTAGTTCCTAGATCATCCTCGGGTTGATGAACCCTCGATCATCATCGGCTATGAAATAACATGTAATTATGAAGATCGCCACCCTAAATATGGCATAAATAAGGTTTTAATCTAGAATATGATGAATATGCGAAGAACATATTATGAACATATGAATGTCATGAAGAAAATATGAATAAAGATGTTAGGAACATGAATATTATGAAGAACACATGAATAAACATATTAAGAATATGAATATTATGAAGAACACATGAATAAACGTATTAAGAATATGAATATTAAAAATCTACATTAGAAATAATGCAAGAACATGAAGAAAAGTTAGAAAACTTACCTTTGTTGGCAAGAAATAACCTTGGATCTTCTTGGGATTCTTGAGAGTGTTTTTGGAGGCTTGAATGACTTGATTTGGGAGCAAAATCGTCACTTGAAAGCTCTAAAATTCGGATCCTAAACCAATAGCATAGGATTGGTTTATATAGTAAACTGAGGGGAAGATCTGACGGCTGAGATCATCTGGGACAAAGGTGGCCGCCTGGCCATGATTGAAGCCGGCGACAAGAGTGGCCGCGTGGCCAAGGTCGACGCGTAGCAAAGTTGGCCGCGTGGCCAATTATGCTGGCTGACTTGATTTTTAAGCTAGGGTTTCTGCATGGTTTTAAGGAAACCATTTACTACCTATTTTGATAGATTTTGTCTTAAATGAGATATTTCGGGAATCCGGGACAAGTCTTTGTAAGGTTTCTAATTCCTATAAAGTCCTTGTATTTTTGGGAAAGTCCTAATAAACTCATTTTCAGGTCGGGTACTAACAGTAGCCCCTCGGCGACGCTTCTTGCAAGGCAATGTGGGGTCGACGATAAAAGAAGGATCCGTCTGAAACATGAGTTTCAAAACAGATGAAAGGTAAGGGAACGGCTGAACCTTGGCAGGCGACCTACGTATCCGCGGGGGAATCAAGCCAAACGTAGTTCAAATCTGATGGGAAATTGAGAATGATTGTCCTCTGATGGGGAGCAACGTCTTTTGGTGGGGAAAATGCACCTGCTGGGGATGATAGATGACCGCGTCGGTCGAGTGGCTGGACCTTTTCAGGTTTCCTACGTATCCTTGGGGGAATCAAGCCAAACATAGTTCAGAGATATTGGGGAAAGACGAGACATCGAACTTCTGCTGCAGATAATAAACCTACGGATACTATCTTGTATGAAGAACGAACATTCGTAAGCAATGAAGTTTATTTGGGAAAAATAAAGACTACGTTGTCTAAATAATCCCAAGATGGAATGGTAAACGCAATCAGGATCGCCAGGGTTTCTGCCGATTGCGCTAAAGTAATAGATGTTGGATCTCTCGCGAACAGAAACGCCGAGGCTTCTGCCAATCGCGATCGATCTAGGATACGTATGTCATAGAGGCGCCGAAGTCTCTACGATCATGCAAATCCTAATAATAAATGCCGGATCTCTCGCAAACAGAAACGCCGAGGCTTCTGCCAACCACGATCGATCAAGGATGCGTATGTCATAGAGGCGCCGAAGTCTCTACAACCATACGAATCCTAATAATAGATGCTGGATCTCTCGCAAACAGAAACGCCGAGGCTTCTGCCAATCGAGATCGATCTAGGATGCGTATGTCACAGAGGCGCCGAGGTCTCTGCAACCGTACGAATCCTAAGCAAATATTAGGAAATGCTAAAATAATAGATGCTGGATCTCTCGCAAACAGAAACGCCGAGGCTTCTGCCAATCGCGATCGATCTAGGATGCATATGTCACAGAGGCGCCGAGGTCTCTGCAACCGTACGAATCCTAGGCAAATATTAGGAAATGCTAAAATAATAGATGCTGGATCTCTCGCAAACAGAAACGCCGAGGCTTCTGCCAATCGCGATCGATCTAGGATGCGTATGTCATAGAGGCGCCGAAGTCTCTACAATTATACGAATCCTAAGAAAATATTAGGAAGTGCTAAAATAATAGATGCTGGATCTCTCGCAAACAGAAACGCCGAGGCTTCTGCCAATCGCGATCGATCTAGGATGCGTATGTCATAGAGGCGCCGAAGTCTCTACGACCATACGAATCCTAAGCAAATAATAGATGCTGGATCTCTCGCAAACAGAAACGCCGAGGCTTCTGCCAATCGCGATCGATCTAGGATGCGTATGTCATAGAGGCGCCGAAGTCTCTACAACCATACGAATCCTAAGAAAATAATAGATGCTTGATCTCTCGCAAACAGAAACGCTGAGGCTTCTGCCAATCGCGATCGATCTAGGATGCGTATGTCATAGAGGCGCCGAAGTCTCTACAACCATACGAATCCTAATAATAGATGCTGGATCTCTCGCAAACAGAAACGCCGAGGCTTCTGCCAACCGCGATCGATCTAGGATGCGTATGTCACAGAGGCGCCGAGGTCTCTGCAACCATACGAATCCTAATAATAGATGATGGATCTCTCGCAAACAGAAACGCCGAGGCTTCTGCCAACCGCGATCGATCTAGGATGCGTATGTCACAGAGGCGCCGAGGTCTCTGCAACCGTACGAATCCTAAGCAAATATTAGGAAATGCTAAAATAATAGATGCTGGATCTCTCGCAAACAAAAAGCCGAGGCTTCTGCCAATCGCGATCGATCTAGGATGCGTATGTCACAGAGGCGCCGAGGTCTCTGCAACCGTACGAATCCTAAGCAAATATTAGGAAATGCTAAAATAATAGATGCTGGATCTCTCGCAAACAGAAACGCCGAGGCTTCTGCCAATCGCGATCGATCTAGGATGCGTATGTCATAGAGGCGCCGAGGTCTCTACAACCGTATGAATCCTAAGCAAATATTTGGTAGACAATGTAAATTTTAAGGGGCTTTCCGTACCCAAAGGTAACGAATATCAGTCAAAATAGTGCTAAGGGCACTTAAAATGAATCAAAGGGGAATGTACTAGGGGTAAAACTGGAATTTTGCATGTGGAGGTCAAGATGATGGATTGTTATGAAGTCGCAAATGGGATGAACTCTCGGGGAGTCACAAAGGTGATAGACTCTCGGGGAGTCACAAGGGTGACGGACTCTCTGGGAGTCACAAAGGTGATAGACTCTCGGGGAGTCACAAAGGACTCTTTGGTGAGTCACAAGGGCAAAGGACCCTTAGGGAGACGCGAAGGAGATGGACTCTCGGGGAGTTGCTAAACATGATCTGGGTTCCGCTTATCCTAATTTAGGAGGGAATGAGGCTACGAGCCATTGAGACCAAGGTGTTAGGTAAGGGACATTTTTCTTGGTTGCCTAGAGGTAGGACCTAAGGCTTTTTAAGGAAAGGGAATAAGGAAGATGGTGATCTCCTAATCTTGAGATAGGGATGTCAAAGATGTCACGGCTTCTTGGGCTTTAGATTATGTCTTGGAGATAATGTGGGTTACCTAGGCTTACAGGCTAGGGATTGGAGTTCATTTAAACATGAGGAGAGTATTCTATCATAGGCTTAGTGCTAGGGCTTTGAGGTTTGGGAACTTCCTAGATGTTAGGGTTTCAAACAAGGGTTTGGAAACTGGTGTTTAAGGACCATGACTCTCTTAGGTTTGGGACTAGGGTTTAGAAATATCCTAGGCTTCGAGGCTAGGGCTTGGAGTTGTGGTAGGTTCAGAGGTTGCAAAGGCGTTGGCTTTAGACCTAAGGCTGGGAGTTGAAAGGGTTGTGACTTCCTAGGCTTGAGACCATGGACCGTTGGGAAGAAGGATTGCTTTTGTGGAGGGTTTACTAAGCTTGATGTTAGGGTTCACCATTTTCTGGGATTGGTGACTATGGCTTGGAAATGTTCGTGGTAACCTAGGCTTTAGGCTAGGTTTTAAGGTTAAGAATTGTAAGCTCCCTATACTTTGAGACTAAGGTGAAGGAATTTCCTAGGTCTAGGACTGGGGTTTGAAGGGAATGTTGAATCCTAGGCTTGATGATAGAGTTTAAAGAGGATAATTTTTACCTAGGCTTGAGGCTAGGGTTTTAGAAATAGTGCGACTACCTAGGCTTGAGGCTAGGGTTTAGAGCGAATGCGACTACCTAGACTCGAGGCTAGGGTTTAGAGCGAATGCAACTACCTAGGCTTGAGGCTAGGGTTTAGAAAGAGTGCGACTACCTAAGCTTGAGGCTAGGGTTTAGAGCGAATGCGACTACCTAGGCTCGAGGCTAGGGTTTAGAGAGAATGCGACTACCTAGGCTCGCGGCTAGGGTTTAGAGCGAATGCGGCTTCCTAGGCTTGAGGCTAGGGTTGATTGAGTTTTGGACAGGGCATTATATCCTAGGTTTTGGACTAGGGTTCAATAAAACGGAGAATTGAGATTGTAAATTTCCTAGGTTTCGAGACTAGGGTTTCGGGAATTTGGAAATGATGTTGCATACGGGGCTTTGGAAATTCCCTAGAATTTGGGCTAGGGTTAAAGGGAATGTTGTGGTTTCCTAGGCTTAAGGCTAGGGTTTAGAGAGGATATGTGACTACCTGGGATCAAGGCTAGGGTTTAGGAAGGGTGTAGCTACCTAGGATCAAGGCTAGGGTTTAAGAAGGATGTAACTTCCTAGGCTTTAGGCTAGGGTTTGAAAGGATGTAATTACCTAGGCTTGAGGCTAGGGTTCAGAGAGAATGATATGACTACCTAGGCTTGAGGCTAGGGTTTAGAAAATGTGTTTACCTAGGTTTAAGGCTAGGGTTTGGAGAATGTGTTTACCTAGGTTTAAGGCTAGGGTTTGGATACCGAAAGCATTTGAAGGTTTGTCTTGGTTTAGACCGAGCAAGTTTGAGGTCTAAGAGTGTTGCGGTTTGGGGCAAATGAGCTTGATACCTCGTGACTGGATAGGCTCAATAGATTAGACCTAGGCTAGAGTTCTAGGGTTTAGCTAGGGTAAGACTCAGACATGTGTTTAGGAGACCGGGGCCTAATGGAATGGTAGGCGTGAGATCTAGGAGATCGAAGGCTAGACAGGGTAACGTTGGGACATAAGGCTTTCAAGCGGGTAAGTCCTTTGTCCTAGAGAAACCGCGTTATGGGTTAGGATCAAGCAGGCTTGAGGTCGGCCAAGGATCAACGGATTGGGACCAGTTAAGGGTGTAAGGCGGACATGGCGGGTTTGAGTCCAAAGGTGTGCTAGGTGCGAACCATGTGCGGGAGATGGTCTGGATATGTGACCACGTTGGCGCTTTAGGTAAAGGGATTGAGTGTCCAAGACATTGCTCGAGTACAATAGGTGCCTAAGTTGGATTAGGTATGCTTAGGACCGAAGTTTGTCTTAGAGGTCATTGCGCGTGACCAAACTCGTTCGGCGATTGTGAAGGTAGGCTAGGGATGGGACCCAAAGGTGTTAAGCGCACGAGTTTTGACCGGACGGGTTTTGATATCTTTATGGCATGTCACGGTATGCGGAAGATCCTATGCGTTCGAGCATGTTTGAGGTTTGGACTCGTGGGGAAGAAAGGTTTGAGATCCATGGAGTTTGAGGAGAGGATCGCGTAGGTTCAAGGTTTGGACTCGACTTGGATTAAGTAGGTTGGAGACCTAAGGGGTGAAGGTCAGGCTAGGTAGTCTCTCGCGGCTAATGGGTGACACTAGGTTTGTAGAGGGGTTTAGACCCAAGGAGTATGGATAACATAGATTTAGTTGGTCAGACCAAGAAGGCTTGGGAACTAAAGAGTTCTAAGGGACGAGCTCTAAGGTTATAGACTTAGAGGGTAGACAGTTTTGTGATCTAAAGGGTTTAGGAGTTGAGACCGAAGGTGTGAATCAGATATTCTAGAGACCTAAAAGGTAGGTGTTTGGTAGACTCGAATGGTCTTGGGATCTCAGGGATTGCTCCACAGGTTAGACTATGTAGACCTAAGAGGTTGGACCTAAGAGGATAAGAGAGCCATGGTTTTAGACATGGTATGGATGAATATATATTGGTAGGTTTGGGATCTAAGAGATCAGGTAGACTCGAGACCGGTAGGTTCGGGACCTACTGGGTCATTCTAAGGATTTGGATTCGGTAGACTGGTTTAAGGCTGTAGGAGTCACGCTACTAACTTGTGGAAGGTCGAGCTAAGGGGTTATGGTGTAACCTATGTAAGACTTGTTGGTAGTGGTGCCCTAGGCACGTTTAATAAACGTTGTAATTGTTATCATTTATTTCATATCAATAAAGAGATGTTTTGATTATTATTGTTGTTCATGTTTACTTATAATAATCCCCGTCCCTATTACTTGTTAAAGCACTAGTATAAAGGCTAAATGATCATGGGATGATCATGTTAGATTTATGGGTACTTGTTTGGAACAAGGTACTGGACATGACCCGCTGTATGAGATTTATGTCATGGTCTATGTCGAACATATATCTCATATTAGTTATGTCATTTGAATCCTTAGACATGAAGTTATTATAGTCTTCCACTTGATGAACGTTGTGTTTGACATATTCAAACGCTACCTTAACACGGTAGTTATAAAGGGTATGATTGGCATAATCGGATTCCCGTTGGGAAGAATAATAAGCTAAATGGATTTGTCCCTCCACGGAGAGATGTCAAGCTTGGGCCCATCGAAGGAATGATGTTGATGAAATGTTCGGTCGGACTCAAATGGATTGATTGGATCAATAGCATTTGAATTATCAACATATTCGGAATCGAGAAAGTATTGAACAAAACAAGTTGACTGTTTGACCATGACTTGTGTTCAATGACATCGTGGACAAAGGGATTGTGACATATTCTAAAGGAATGCGAACTTGTATCTAGTTATGCTATTTGGGTAGGTATGACGGTTTGCTAGAACCTAATCATATCTTATGGGATCATGTTTGACCCCATTGCCAACTTAGTATAATCCTAGAGGGTCACACACAATAGAACGAATCTTAAATAAAAGGACTGTATTGGAATTTAGGGTCGGAGGACTTCCAAAGAATTTCCTGAAAGTTCTAGGCCTCCTGGTCAACCAAGCGGGCGCTTGGGTTGCACCAGGCGGGCGCCTGAACAAACCGGAAAAGAATTGGACTTTCTGTCCAAACAAGCGGGCGCCTGGGTAGGACCAGGCGGGCGCCCGGTATGCCGATTGGAAATTTCCTATTTTGATTAGGAATGGTTTTTGGCACAAGTTACCTATTTGGAATAGGTCTTAATTGTGTATAAAAACCCCAATTCGGCCAGACCATATGAATAGGTGCTTTGTGAGTCTCAAAGAGTTTGAGAGAGAATTTATTTTGTTCTAAGATATCCTTGATTGAGGAACAAAATAATTCACAAATAAATTCCATATAGTTCTTTATTATATTGTGAAAGTGTGTTTCATAATATTGGTCTAGCAACCAAGATCAAAGAAGCTCCTTTGATATTCGTTCGAAGTGTGGATACCGCTAGAGGGTGAAAATCATCATCTTCAAAGCTTTGTGATCATGATCAAGTCTTCAAATCTCCACCAAAGACCAAGAGAAAATTTAATAACCATCAAGGGTTAGTTTTTCCTTTATTCAACATGTTGTATTTGATTTAATCATATGAACGGATCCATGGCTTTGGGTTTCTTAAAATTTTAATTGCTATATTCCGCTGCGCATGTTACATGGAAACCCAACAGTGGTATCAGAGCCCCGTTCATGTTGATTAGTTCAATACTTGGATCATGTTGTGTGTATTTAAATTGTTTATGTGCCAAGCATGATATGAATATTGGATTATATGATGTTTATGTGTTTTGTGATTTTATGTGGTTTATTGTTTTGCAACTTTAATCGCACGATTCAATCGCAATAAAAATTATGGTGGATTCTGAATTATTTCGATTATTGATTTTGATTGGATCAAAGTTTTAATAATCAAGGAAAAATAATTTTGAGACAAAATTTTCGAACTTTAAAATTCTATACTATTCTGGCCATTCAAGCGGGCGCCTGGTCCTTTGCAGGCGGGCGCTCGGTGGTCAAAATTCGTTCTGATTTTGGTTAAAATCTGAATATGGAATTTTCGATAAATTCGACAAAACCAGTAACAGAACCAGTCCAGACTTGTTGATCTGGAATGGGTTTTGGGTAGTTGGTTTGTGTGTGGATTTTGGGGTTTGACTTTCCTATTTGTTTTAGTCTTGTGATTCCTAGATTGGTTCAAGTTTTGGATGGCTAATCTGCGTTCATCGAGATTGTGTTTCCCAAAATTGATCGCAATCAAAGTTTCAAAGATAAAACGAAGTTAGAATTATGAAGAGTTCATAATTGCTAAAATTGAGAAACAAAGTTCTTGATTCAATGATTGGAGATCCATGTGGAATTGTGAATGCAATTGGCCTACGTTCATCGAGACCATCTATTGCTTAGTTTCGGCCACATGGACTACTTTCTTGGTTTCTTGAATTAGTGCGGGATTGTGGTTGCCTAATGGCTTAGTTCGACCTCACTTCTTGTTGTCTTGATTTGGAGATAATAACCAAAGTTGAAATAGTCTCATCCTCATAATTATAGAGATAATAATGACACATAAATATCATGCTTAAATTAATAGAGATTAATTTAGTGGCTAAACTTAATGTGTAACATGTTTATATTATGTGCTCATAAATGTGTTATATGATATATGTGATGAACCTTCAAAGAAAGTTTTAAGTCCTTCTTTGCCATGCCATGATTAAAACACTTGTTTATATATGGGTGATTTTGATGTGCGTTCGCCTCCGCGAAGTGTATTGATTTTATTCATAAATGAGCAAGATGAGGTTCATTAATTTAATGTGGGCTTGCCTCCGCAAGGTGCGTTAAATTGAATGGTTCCTATGCGTTTAAAATGGTCGGATTTAATTAGGCGTCAAAACAGTTTTGGGCCTAGGCAAAAGATGAGATTAAACATGCTTTTTGAAATTGGATTTCTCAAAGAATCTCATAAAAGGATCTAAGAATCATATGGGATATGATTGACATAATTGTCTACCTAATTAATTTAGTTTTTGAGCGGTCCACCTCCGTGGACTCAAAAGTTAAATTAAAGTTGGATCTTAGGCCAATTAAATTATATTATACATTGGATGTATATGAAGGTTATATAATTTAGTGGGAGTATTTTGTTTAAAAAACATTATTCATCTCTTTAATGAAAATCGGTACTTATTAAATTTTGGAAATTTTGCATATTTGTAGATAATGACTAATAACACTCAATCAATGTCATTGCGATCGATCCTTGAGAAGGATAAGCTCGAAGATAATGGTACTAACTTTATGGATTGGATCCGTAGCATAAGAATCGTTCTTAGGCAAGAAGATAAGTTGTACATTCTCGATGGGCCTCTCCCTGCTGAACCACCGCCTACTGCCCCTAGGGTGGAAAGAGACAATTACAAGAAACATCGTAATGATTCTAGAGATGTAAGTTGTCTCATGCTTGCTGCTATGTGTTCAAAACTCCAACAAAGTTTGGAACATTTGGAAGCCTATGAGATAGGCGTGGAGTTGAGAACCATGTTTCAAGAGCAAGCTAGGCAAGAGAGGTACAAGACCATTGTTGCATTCACTACTAGTAAAATGAATGAAGGGCAACAAGTGAGTCCTCACTTTCTTAAAATGAAAGGTTATGTAGAGCACCTTGAGAAACTTGGCTATCCAATCCCATTGGAGCTAGCCAGGGATCTCATTCTTAATTCATTGCCTAAAAGTGATAATCAATTTGTGATGAATTATAACATGCATGGAATGGATAAGAATCTCTCTGAGTTGCATGGGATGCTCAAAACTGCAGAGATGAAAATTGTGGAGAAAGGTTCTCCCGTGCTCTTGGTTCATGATGGGAAGAAGGCTAGTGCCAAAGGAAAGGGTAAGGCAAAAGTTGTCAAACCCAAGATAAGCAAGGCAAAGGTTGCCAAGGCTTCTGAGGCAAAACCTGATTCACAAAAGGATGCAATCTGTTTCCATTGTCAAGAAATTGGTCATTGGAAACGTAATTGCAAGGCTTTCTTGGAAGAGCAAAAGAAGAAGAAGAGCAGCAAGGCTGCGTCGACTTCAGGTATCTATATGATAGATATTCTCCTTTCTACCACTGATTCTTGGGTATTGGATACCGGATGTGGTTCTCACATTTGTCTAAATGTGCAGGGACTAAAGAATAGGAGACTGCTTAAAGAAGGTGAAGTAGATCTACGCGTGGGAAATGGAGCAAGAGTTGCTGCATTAGCCGTAGGGACTTATGAAGTCACTTCACCTTCCGGATTAATTCTTGTTTTGAACAATTGTTATTATGTTCCGGATTTAAGCAGAAATATTATTTCAATTTCTTGTTTGGATAATGAAGGTTTTAAGTTTCTTATTGAGAATAAGAAATTTTCTATTTATTTAAATGATGTGCTTTATGGTATTGCTAATTCATTTAATGGCCTTTATATCTTGGATGTCAAGAATGAAAATAATGACAATGTCTATCATGTAAATAAGAAATCTAAACCTAATGATGTAAATCATACTTATCTGTGGCATTGCCGTCTCAGTCATATTAATGAGAAGCGTATCTCAAAACTCCATGGGGACGGACTTTTAGGTTCATGTGACCTCGAGTCATATGATACTTGCGAGTCGTGTCTTCTTGGAAAAATGACTAAGACACCTTTTACCAAGTTGGGTGAAAGGGCAAGCGACTTATTGGGGTTGATACATTCCGATGTATGCGGACCATTAAGTAGCAATGCTAGGGGAGGATTTCAATACTTCATAACCTTCACTGATGATTATAGTAGATTTGGGTATGTTTACCTAATGAAACATAAAAGTGAAGCATTTGAGATATTTAGAATATTTCAAAATAAAGTAGAAAAACAACTTGGCAAAAGTATAAAGGCATTTCGATCAGATCGTGGTGGAGAATACTTGAGTCAAGAATTTGATGATCATCTAAAGAATTGTGGAATAGTTTCACAATTGACTCCACCCGGAACACCACAATGGAATGGTGTGTCCGAGAGGAGGAATCGGACCTTGTTAGACATGGTTCGATCAATGATGAGTCAAGTTGATCTTCCAATATCCTTTTGGGGTTACGCCCTAGAAACCGCTGCTTTCACACTAAATCGTGTTCCAACTAAATCGGTTCAAAAGACTCCATATGAGATGTGGAGCGGAAAGAAGCCTTGTCTGTCTTTCATGAAGATTTGGGGTTGCGAAGCTTTTGTCAAAAGACTTGTCTCAGACAAACTTGCACACAAATCTGATAAATGTATTTTCGTGGGATATCCGAAGGAAACTAGAGGATATTACTTTTACAACCGTGAGGACAACAAAGTGTTTGTTGCCCGAACTGGTGTCTTTCTAGAGAAAGAGTTTCTCTCCAAAGAAATCAGTGGGAGTAAAATAAATCTTGAAGAAATTCGAGACCCAGAAAATAACATTGAACCAATAGTGGAACAAGAACAAGAACCACAAGGAGTTGTGGAACCCGTTCAAAATACACAAGCAACTCGCAGATCTAGTAGGTTACGATCCGAGCCCGAGAGATATGGATTTCTCGTAACGGATAGTAATGAGGTAGAAATCATTGAGAATGATGAACCGTCAACCTACCAAGAGGCGATGTCTTCTCCTGATTCGGACAAGTGGCTTGGAGCCATGGAATCCGAATTGCAATCCATGCAAGACAATCAAGTTTGGAATTTGATTGATGCGCCCGAAGGTGTAAAAACCATAGGATGCAAATGGGTCTTCAAGAAGAAGACTGACATGGATGGGAAGGTGCATACTTACAAAGCTAGGCTTGTAGCGAAGGGTTATAGGCAAGTTCATGGTATTGACTATGATGAGACCTTTTCACCCGTAGCAATGATCAAGTCTATAAGAATTTTGCTTGCCATTGCCGCGTATCATGACTATGAAATATGGCAGATGGACGTCAAAACCGCTTTCCTGAATGGAAAACTTAAAGAGGATGTGTATATGACACAACCAGAAGGTTTTGAACAAGATTCTAAGGTATGAAAGTTGCAGAGATCCATCTATGGATTGAAGCAAGCTTCTAGGAGTTGGAATCTCCATTTTGATGAATCGGTCAAAGAGTTTGGTTTCATCAAGAACGGAGATGAGCCTTGTGTATACAAGAAGATTAGTGGGAGCATAGTGCTATTCCTTATTTTATACGTGGATGACATATTGCTCATTGGAAACGACATTCCTACACTTCAGTCTGTGAAGACTTGGTTAGGAAAGTGCTTCGCAATGAAAGATATGGGTGAAGCCGCATATATACTTGGCATTAAGATCTATAGAGATAGATCAAGGAGGCTACTTGGTTTAAGCCAAAGTACATACATTGACAAGGTCATTAGAAGATTCTGTATGGAAAATTCTAAGAGAGGCACCTTGCCAGTGTTACATGGAGTTTCTCTAAGCAAGACTCAATGTCCTAAGACAAACGATTAGCGTGAGAAAATGAATGATGTTCCATATGCTTCGGCAATTGGTTCCATCATGTATGCCATGATTTGTACTAGGCCGGATGTATCTTATGCTTTGAGCATGACAAGTAGATACCAATCCGACCCTGGCGAAAATCACTGGATAGCTGTAAAAGCGATTCTTAAGTACTTGAGAAGAACTAAAGACTCGTTTTTGGTCTATGGAGGAATGGAAGATGATCTCGTTGTAATTGCTTACACGGATGCAAGCTTCCAAACCGACAAAGATGATAACCGATCGCAATCGGGTTTTGTGTTTATGTTAAATGGTGGAGCTGTAAGCTGGAAGAGTTCCAAGTAAAGTACAACCGATGATTCTACAACAGAAGCTGAGTATATTGCTGCATCGGATGCTGCAAAGGAAGCTGTTTGGATTAAGAAGTTCATAACTGAACTTGAAGTGGTTCCTAGTATTGCTAATCCAATAGACCTTTATTGCGATAATAATGGTGCTATTGCTCAAGCAAAGGAACCAAGAGCACATCAAAAATCCAAACACATACTTAGGCGTTTTCATATCATTCGAGAAATCGTTGATAGGGGAGACGTAAATATATGCAGAGTACCTACTGATGGCAATGTTGCGGACCCGCTAACAAAGGGACTTCCACAAGCTAAACATGATGGTCATGTTAGGTCCATGGCTATTAGATACATGGGAGATTGGGCCTAGGGCAAGTGGGAGATTGTTGGTAGTGGTGCCCTAGGCACGTTTAATAAACGTTGTAGTTGTTATCATTTATTTCATATCAATAAAGAGATGTTTTGATTATTATTGTTGTTCATGTTTACTTATAATAATCCCCGTCCCTAGTACTTGTTAAAGCACTAGTATAAAGGCTAAATGATCATGGGATGATCATGTTAGATTTATGGGTACTTGTTTGGAACAAGGTACTGGACATGACCCGCTGTATGAGATTTATGTCCTGGTCTATGTCGAACATATATCTCATATTAGTTATGTCATTTGAATCCTTAGACATGAAGTTATTATAGTCTTCCACTTGATGAACGTTGTGTTTGACATATTCAAACGCTACCTTAACACGGTAGTTATAAAGGGTATGATTGGCATAATCGGATTCCCTTTGGGAAGAATAATAAGCTAAATGGATTTGTCCCTCCACGGAGAGATGTCAAGCTTGGGCCCATCGAAGGAATGATGTTGATGAAATGTTCGGCCGGACTCAAATGGATTGATTGGATCAATAGCATTTGAATTATCAACATATTCGGAATCGAGAAAGTATTGAACAAAACAAGTTGACTGTTTGACCATGACTTGTGTTCAATGACATCGTGGACAAAGGGATTGTGACATATTCTAAAGGAATGCGAACTTGTATCTAGTTATGCTATTTGGGTAGGTATGACGGTTTGCTAGAACCTAATCATATCTTATGGGTTCATGTTTGACCCCATTGCCAACTTAGTATAATCCTAGAGGGTCACACACAATAGAACGAATCTTAAATAAAAGGACTGTATTGGAATTTAGGGTCGGAGGACTTCCAAGGAATTTCCTGAAAGTTCTGGGCCTCCTGGTCAACCAAGCGGGCGCTTGGGTTGCACCAGGCGGGCGCCTGAACAAGCCGGAAAAGAATTGGACTTTCTGTCCAAACAAGCGGGCGCCTGGGTAGGACCAGGCGGGCGCCCGGTATGCCGATTGGAAATTTCCTATTTCGATTAGGAATGGTTTTTGGCACAAGTTACCTATTTAGAATAGGTCTTAATTGTGTATAAAAACCCCAATTCGGCCAGACCATATGAATAGGTGCTTTGTGAGTCTCAAAGAGTTTGAGAGAGAAATTATTTTGTTCTAAGATATCCTTGATTGAGGAACAAAATAATTCACAAATAAATTCCATATAGTTCTTTATTATATTGTGAAAGGGTGTTTCATAATATTGGTCTAGCAACCAAGATCAAAGAAGCTCCTTTGATATTCGTTCGAAGTGTGGATACCGCTAGAGGGTGAAAATCATCATCTTCAAAGTTCGTGTTCAAGCTTTGTGATCGTGATCAAGTCTTCAAATCTCCACCAAAGACCAAGAGAAAATTTAATAGCCATCAAGGGTTAGTTTTTCCTTTATTCATCATGTTGTATTTGATTTAATCATATGAACGGATCCATGGCTTTGGGTTTCTTAAAATTTTAATTGCTATATTCCGCTGCACATGTTACATGGAAACCCAACAAGACTGACCGGGTAGGTGCTGGACCTAAGGTTTTGAATCAAGTCAGATTGGGACGTAGAGAGTTGTGGGTTTAGGCCTAGGGGTTCCCTAAAGTGTAGGAGATAGGGTAAAGGACCGAGTCAACTCAAGAATCACGGAGATAGGTCTCAGATGGATCGAGGATGTTTTTACAATTTTGTGGAGACCGAGAGTGCGGGTTTATAAACAAAGTGTCAGGGAAGAGAATACTTTTGAAAGTATTATGACTTTATAAAGATGCCTTATAATTAGTTATGATTCTAACAAATTCAAAGTGTTCGTCATGTGCAGAGTTTGACGATGAGGGGTACATCCTTGTTGAAGCCTCTGTATTCTTTGGGAAACCACATAGTCGACCCATTCCGTTGGGGATTATCTAATTTAGTGAGCGGGCACCCTTCCTCCTTTGAGAAATTCTACGTCGAGCCTGATGATGAGGGATGCCCTTCTTCTAAGTATGTGCTTGTCGAAGCCTCGATATTCTCCGAGAAACCACATAGTCGACCCATTCTGTTGGGGAAGCCCCAGTTCGATAAGGGTGTAGACCGAGGTATCCTACCTCCTTTAAGACACACCCTTTTTTCTGCCTAGACCGCCCTTGCGGGTTTTCAATCTAGCGGGCATCTCTTTTGCGTCATCATTTTTTTTTTTTTTTTTTTTTTTTTTGAAAATCATTCAGTCGACTCAAAAAAGGAAAAATAATTGTTTAAACATGCGGGGGAATTTTGGTGATAGTGAGAGGGAGAGAGAGATAGTACTCGCATTTTGACTCTTTGGACAATTGAGTGTATATAAAAGGAAGGAAGCCCCTGCTTGACAGTAAGTAAGTGTTTAGCTCTTTCCTAGATTGTAGAACGGAAGACTTGTCGAGACATTTGAAAATTGTTTTATTCAAGATTCTCATTTGATTGCTCGAGAATGGACCTCGTTGATTAGTTAATGAGTTATGGTTAATTGGTAAACAAGTAGCCTCAAATTAATAAATGTATTGATCAATTGTGAGTGAAGAAGTCAGGAGTAGAAATATGGGGGAAGAGAGAAGAGAAGGAAAATTGGCTGCGAGGTGGGTTGTGTATATTTTGGACCGAACCCTAAGGTTGCCTATGTTCTCCTCAATGTGAGAAGCTCAGGTCCGCGTAGTTCAGGGATGACCCGCTTGACGATGGTGTCGGGTTTCAGTGGGTATGTGTGGGAGGAAAGAAAAGAAAGAAAGTTGGCCCAAGGTAGGTTATGTTTGGCTTTGAGTGGTTGCCCGGTTGACGATGAAGTTGGGTTTTGAGTTTAGGGGTGTGAGGTTCGTTTGAGGTGAGTTGTTCTTTGTAGCTCATTGCGGTGGATTACTCCTTTGTAGTTGTTGCAGTGGATTGCTCCATCGTAGTTGTCATGGGTTGCTGCCGTTTATCTACTTTGTAAGGAAAGAAGGGAAAATAGAACATTTGAGGTGAAAAGAAAATGGGACTTTTACTTTTCCATGGTGATAGCCCCTTCTATTTTTCTTTTTATTTTTTATTTTATCTCTTTGTGTACACCCTTTTTTTTTTGCCTAGGCCGCCCTTTCGGGTTTTCAACCTAGCGGGCTTCTTTTTGTGTAATGCTCTAACTTTTGCCTAGGTCGCCCTTTTGGGTTTCAACCTAGCGAGCCATAGTTTTTTTTTTTTTTTATATATTTGTACATGAAACATTGGGCAAGACAAGCCCCTAGTTTGCTTTCACCTCTCTCGATTGCGAGGTAGCTTCCTTATAGTTCAAGCGGCCTTTTGCTGGCGGCGGGCATCCTAGCCCCTTGATTTTCACCGGTAGAGCTCCATTGGATTATCACGTGCACCAATTAATGGCATGAATGACTTCGTGCACTTGTCTTATATTTGCGATGGAATACGGACAACCCCAGTGTAACGGCATGTAGTACTCATGATGGGAACAAACCAACCCTTTAAATTGTGGCAGCATGGATGTCTATTTGATGATGAGAAACCGCAGTCCATTTCTTTGTTACGACCTCATAAAAAGGGGTCTAATGGTGGGATGAGAGGCGTATGAGGATAGTGTATGGGAGAAGGTGTATACAGAGAGTGTACATGAAGTGTGTACAAGGGGTGAGTGTATAGAGAGAGTGTATGGGGGTAGAATGTAGAGAGAAGAGAAAGTGATTCGTTCATCCCAATTGATCGAAGCATTTGTTATTTTGAGATTAATCGTTTACTTATTTATGTGAATGGTTTGTGGGTCCATTTACCTTTTAATGAGTCGTCATTAATGAGTAAGATTAAGATTAATTCATCATATAAAGATATAGCAATCAAGCGAAAATGGTGAATAAGACAATTTTCATGAAATTGATATACGCAAGCTTATGTCTCAAGTCTAGAGAGAAAAGAAAAGAAATAAAGACCCTTTTATTGGAACTAAAAGATTTAAACTGACTAGTCCGGGGTGGACTTTTACTTAAAGAAACAAAAATCGTCCACGGTGGACTTTTGACTAAGGACACTCTAGAACCTACGAAGACTGAATGATCCTTTTCTTTTCTTTTATTTAAAGGAGGTAGCCCCAATTTCCTCTTTTGCCCATGCCCATGTATTCCGTTGGCGGGTGATGGCTCCGCTGTCAATGAGGCTTTGAATCTTTCTCCTCAATTGGAGGCAATCTTCGGTGTCATGCCCAATGTACTGGTGGTATTGGCAGTGTTTGGAGGGATCCAAGCCTTGCTTCACCCTACGTGGTTCATAGTTGAACAAAGGAGACAACTTGCCGGCTTGAACTAGACTTTTGAAGAGTTTGGCTAACGGCATACCCAAGTCGTCGAATTCGCGCTCGTCCTTCCTTTCACGAACTGTCTTTGAGGGTGACTTAGGTACCGAAACCCCTTGTTGATGAGTAGTCATATGAGGCATCCCGACGGGGACAGTCTGTGGCGGCCCGTACATTTGAGGAGCGTACGGGTGTTTACATTGAGCAAGAGGGAGAACTCGACTGAGGTAATCATAAACGCCACGAATGTCAGACAAATGGCGCCTCTCGATATCTCTTAGGGTCTTATGCATCTCCTTCTGAAAGTGTGTTGCTTGCTCGTTGAGAATGGCCTTAAAGTGGATTGCTTGTTCATCGAGGATGGCTTCGAAGCGGGATGCTTGCTTACTGAGAGCAGTACCGGTGTAGAGGATTGTCTCGGGATCTTGGGTAGCATCTTTAGTTGCAACTTCAATGTTCCTTGCAGCCGACATGATGCAGAACTTTATGTCATGAAAGAATTAGATTCGTATTTAATGATAAGGCATCGTTATAAAAATCATTTTTTGGAAAAGAGTCGGTCTCCACATTTTTTGAAATGCGTTTTGGTAAAAAATTGAAAGTTTGACCGGGCCGAAGTTGCCTACGTTCCCCTTATCATGGGGGATAAGTCCCACACAATAAGAGGCTCAGGTCGCCGTTTTTCGAATCAAGTTAGACTTTTAAAAAGAGGTGAGAGATGACCATAGGGGTCAAAAAGAGGGAGATGACTCGGTCCTTGGTCAAGCATGGGTGAGGAAGACCTACAGGAGTTGGTTTTGATTGAGTAGGGTATGGTTTGACCTAAGGTTTGACCTAAATTTGACCTAAGGTTTGACCTAAGGTTTGAGACAAGAAGTGGTTCAAGCTAGGATGCGACGATAATGGTGGGTTGACCTAGATGGGTAAAGGATAGGTCGACCTAAATGAGAAGGGTTGGATTGACCTATATGGTGAATGAATCAAGATAGCGGGTTGTAGCGGTTTGCCTATGGGATGATCTAAGCGGGATGGACATGGTTTGACCTAAGCAGGTCTAAGGTTGACTTATTCGGGTTGGTAGACTAAGGAAGGTTAGAGATTGACCTAGATGGATCCAAGATAGGTAAGTCGACCTAAGCGGGTCACGGGGTGACCTTGACGGGTCAAAGGTGAAGGGGTAGTTTTAACCTAAGACGGACAAGTTGACCTAAATGGGTCAAGGATGGTGTGTGGACCTAAACGGGTTGACCTAGGTTGGTCTGGACGACGGTGGGTCAAATAATGACCTAGGTGGGTCAAGATGACGGTTTGACCTAAGCGGGTTAGGACCAAAGGTAATTGGGTTCACCTATGGAATCAAAGATTGACCTAAGAGGTCGAAAACGGATAAGGTTGACCTAGGATTCCAAGTTTGACCTAAGAGGTCGAAGGTGATTGGGTTGACCTAGGAGGTCAAAGGTTGACCTAAGAGGTCAACGGGTGATAATGTTGACCGAGTGGTCCAAGGGTAGACCTGAGAGGTCAAAGGTGGATGAGGTTGACCTAAGAGGTCAAAGGCGGATGAGAATGACCTATGGGGTCAAAGGTTGACCTAAGAGGTCAAAGACGATAAAGTTTACCTAGGGGGTTAAATGTGATAAGGTTGTCCTAGGAGGTCAAGGGTTGACCTAAGAGGTCGGAGGCGGATAAAGTTGACCTAGGCGGTCAAGGGTTGACCTAAGAGGTCGAGGGGTGACCTAAGAGGTCGAGGGTGATATGGTTGACCTAGGAGGTCAAGGGTAGACCTAAGAGGTCAAAGGCGGATAAAGTTGACCTAGGGGGTCAAAGGTAGACCTAAGAGATCAAATGTTGGTACGGTTGACCTAGGGGGTCAAAGGTTGACTTAAACGGATAAGATTGACCTAGGGGGTCAAAGGTTGGTCTAAGAGGTCAAAGGGTGGTAAGGTTGACCTAGGAGGTCAAAGGTAGATAAGGTTGACCTAGGGGGTCAAAGGTTGACCTAGGACCGCAGACCCGAAGCAAGACTGTTGGGGTAACCTCTATCTCTAAATAGTTTTATAATGTCGTTCATTATATGGAATGCTAGAGGTATTGGTAATGTTAAGACTATGGATGCGTTGAAATTGTTAGTGCAGCAGCATAAGCCTTGGTGTTTAGCAATTTTGGAGCCTAAAATCTACGGTATTAGGCTTCAGAATATTGCTAAACAACTGGGTTTTCCTCATTTCATGCATGGTGAGCCTGTGAACAAGCATATTTGGTTATTATGGAAAACCGGTATTGACATGGACGTTTCTTTAGTTGATAAGCAACATATTTCTGTTCGGGTGACGGTTTTCGGGGAACAGTATGGGGTTTTTTCATTTGTTTATGCCAGTTGTGATCGGTTGGAGAGGCAGTCGTTATGGGGAGAGCTTCTTCACTTATCCTCTCAGTCTGATGATCCGTGGTTAGTGGGTGGTGATTTTAATATCATTGCAGACCCGTCGGAGAAATTGGGGGGTAATGGGTGGGATTTCCCTAGTATGGATGACTTCTGTAATTTCATGGTTAGTGCTGGGGTTTCAGACGCAGGGTATGAAGGTAGTATTTACACTTGGTGTAATGGGTTTCCGGGGACTCTTCGGATTTGGCAGCGGTTGGATAGAGTGTTGGTGAATGGATCTTTTGCTGTAAAACACGGCAGTATCACTGTTGTGCATTTACCGCGAGATGTTTCTGATCACTCTCCGCTGCAGATTAAGATCGCTGCTATAGCCAAACCTAAGTGTCCGTTCAAGTTTCACAAGATGTGGTTGGATCACCCGAGTTTTCAGAGTTTTGTGCGGGATGTGTGGAGTAGAGGTTGCTGGGGCACTCCGTTGTTCCGACTGCATCGGAAGCTTCATGTTTTGCGCGGAGAAATCAGAAAATGGAACTGGGAGGTTTTCGGTAATATTTACCGCAAAATCGATCAGTTACAGGATGATCTTACCAGACTCGACTTCGAGTTGCAGCAGAATTGGGTTGATTCAGTGGGTGCAGAACAGAGGCAAAAAAATGGAGGAATTGGCGCAGGTCCGCAGATGGGAAGTAGATATGAAGCAGCAGCAGTCGCGCCAATTATGGGTTCAGGATGGAGATAGAAATTCAGCCTTCTTTCATGCTTCCATTAGAGAGCGGAGAAGGCAGAATACTCTGAAGCTGCAACTTCCCGATGGTTCTTGGTGCGATGATGAAAATATTTTGGGTGAGTTTGGAGCTGCACATTTTGGGGATATTTTCACTTCCGGGCCACATGAGGTTGATGACAGGATTTTTCAGGGTATTGCAGCAGGGGTAACTGCAGCGGATAATGAGATGCTTTCGTTAGTTCCTGATGAGGCGGAGATTTGGGAGGCCATTAAATCTCTGAATGCAGACAGTGCTCCGGGAGCGGATGGTTTTACTGGTCAGTTCTTTCGGGGATGTTGGCAAATTATTAAGACGGATGTGGTGGATGCTGTTCAGTCATTCTATAGAGGTGAGGAACTCCCCAAAGGTCTATCTTCTAATGTATTGGTGCTTTTACCAAAGGTTGATAAACCATCCGGGTTTAAGGATCTGCGGCCTATTAGCTTGTCAACTTTCATGAATAAGGTTATTTCGAAAATCCTTACTTTGAGATTGGCTAGTGTCTTGCCAAAGATTATTTCTCCAGAACAGACGGGCTTCATTAGGGGGCGTGGAATTCAGGAGAATATTGCGTTGGCTCATGAAATGGTGCATAGGATTGATCAGAAGGTAGTGGGAGGTAACGTTCTTTTTAAGCTCGACATGTCTAAAGCGTATGATCGATTAGAGTGGGATTTTCTTTTTCGAGCTTTGGAGGCGTTTGGGTTTGATGCTATCTGCTGCAGCCTGATTTCGAGACTAGTTCGGGGCAACTGGTATTCTGTCCGGATGGGGGGTGTATCCCATGGTTACTTCCCTTCATCTCGGGGGGTGAAACAGGGTGATCCTTTATCTCCACTGCTGTTCATTATTGCGCAGGAGATTTTGTCTCGAGCTTTGCACAGAGCCAATCAGGAGGGTGGTTTTCGGCCTTATGAGCATGGTAGGGGGAATTTTCCTCTGACCCATTTGCTTTGCGCGGATGATATGCTCCTTTTCTGTAATGGCCGTCAGAGGTCTATTGAAGGTCTTCGAGAGGTTCTTATCATGTACGAAAGGTCATCGGGACAATTGATTAATTTGGAGAAGAGTGGTTTTTATGTTGGTTCGAAGAGGAGACAGTTCGAAATTGAGAATATAAGAAGATGGTCGAGTTGTACGCACCAGCAGTTCCCTCTCAAGTATCTGGGGATCCCGTTATTCAAAGGGCGTGTCAAACGGGTTCATTTTTCCGAGCTGGAAACCAAGATGTTGAAGCGGGTTGATGGTTGGAAAGCGCGGTTACTCTCGTTTGGTGGCAAGGTAACTCTCATTAAATCTGTGTTATCTAGTATTCCAATTTATTCTTTGGGGGTGCTTAAGGTTCCAAAGGTGGTGATTCATAAACTAGAAAGTATTATGGCTAACTTTTTGTGGAGTAGTGGTGGAGAGAAGAGAGCTCATTGGGTCTCTTGGGACAAGGTTTGTAAACCTATACAGGAAGGTGGTTTGGGTATTCGTCGTTTGGAGGATATGAATAAATCCGTGTTGGCAAAACTGGCATGGGTGGCTACTAGAGGTAATTCTTTGTGGTCACAGTTTATTCGTAGTAAATATAATTGTCAACCTGCAGCTTCTAGTTTGCATGTGTGGCAAGCTGCAGCTTCTTTATTGCCTCAATTGGATGAATGTTCCCGTTGGATCGTCGGCAGAGGGGACATTAAATTCTGGGCGGACAATTGGTGTGGTGTTCGGCTTGGAGGCCCTATTCCCGAAGATCATTTTTTGACTGTTAGAGATGGTATTCAGGTTGTGGAGGAGTTGATTCCTTTGATTCCACATGAGCTGCACGAAAATGTTCGTAGGGTCTACATTGATGAGCATAGTGAAGATCGTCCGGTTTTCACGCTTTCAAAAACGGGGAATTTTGAGACTGCTGTCTGGTGGGAGCACATTCGTATTCGTAGTCCTTTGGTGGAATGGGGTGCTAAGATTTGGCATCCTAACATCCCAACAAAGGTCAGTGGTTTTTGGTGGAGGGTTATGAATGATGGTTTACCGGTTGATGCAAAATTGGAAGCTCGTGGTTTCAATCTCCCCTCTCGTTGCGTTTGTTGCACGGGTAGAGGCAATAGAGAGACTTTACCTCATTTACTGTTGCATTCGGAGATGGCTCAGTCAGTTTGGCGGCATTGGGCAGGTTTCTTCCCATTGCCATATATTTATACTGATTTGCAGCAGTTGTGGGATATTTGGTGCAGAGGACAGTCGAAACGTAGGCAAATGGGTTTGGTACGATTGGGTATTTTGATGTTCTCTTGTTGGGAGATATGGAAAGCGAGGTGTAAGACAGTTTTTGATGGGGTCATTATGGATAGTGCAAAGATGATTGATGGGGTCAAGCATTCTTTGATTGAGATGTGTTCTTCCTTAATCCCGAAAGGGGCTCCAAGGAGGGAGGACCGTCTTGTTTTGGAGAGGATTGGTCTCAAGGTGGCTTTGCACAAGACTAGACACAGACGATACTTGAGATGGGAACCTGGTAAGTCTCACTTTTACACCCTTAATACTGATGGTTCTGCAGTTAATGGGACTTGTACGGGGGGAGGGATAGTCAGAGATTGTAGGGGTGCCTTTGTTTTTGCTTTCTCTCATTATTATGGTATGGGCACCAATATGCAAGCGGAGATTTTTGCCCTACGAGATGGTTTGAGCATGTGCAGGGATTGGGGATTACAATCAGTCATGGTTCGTTCTGATTCATTAGTGGCTGTAAACATTCTGAAATGGATCTTTCAAGGTCCGTGGCAATACACCTATGAGCTCCGGAAGTGTGCTGAGTTGGTGCGCGGGTATGGGTTAGAACACGTCCTTCGTCAAGCTAATGGCGTGGCAGACAGATTGGCTGCGGAGGCTCATGTGCATAGGGAGGAAAGGGTGTACAACATGGCTCGAGATCTTCCTAGAGACGTGTTGCAGGCCTTGAACTTTGATGATAATGGTTGTTATGTCGAACGATGGTAATTTGATGTTTTTGTTGTTGATTGGCATTCTTTGGATTGATTTAGGGGTATTTTTTTGCAATTCTGCGGAGTGGGTTTTACAGCCAAGGAGCGGCCGAGCATATCTGGGCACTCGGGCGAGCAGCACGATCGTGCTTTCATTTTGGATCGGCCGTGCACATAATGTCGAGCTCTCGGCAATTGGGGATCGGCCGAGCAGTTTTGGTGACTCGACCGAGCATGGCTTTTCTGCTCGACCGAGCAGAATCCTTGACACGGCCGAGGTAGGACATCAGAAGGTTTTGGGTTTGAAGCAGCTTCTGATCGGCCGGGTCATCAATTTGGAGCGGCCGAGCTGGTTGGTCGAGTCCGCCCGGGTCCTCGTGATGGACCGGTCGGGTTCTTAGGTTTTTGGGCTTGTTAATGCTGGTTGGCTTCATTGTTGGGCAACTTTCTGGATTGGCCTTTGGACCTATATTGTGGATCATTGGGTGATTAATTTGGAGATTGGGCTGAAGTTTTTGAAGACTCAAGGTTGGGACATTTGTGGTTTTATTTGGATTATTTTATGGTTTAATTTCTTTTGGATTTTATTCCTTCTTTGGTTTTATTTTGTTAGGCTTTATTTTATTATTTGGTCTTTGAGGTTTGGCTCCATATCCGGCAATAATTCGGGTGGTTGTCCCCCTCTTGTATCTTTATTTTATCATTAATAAAATCCTCCCAGGTGCCGCCCTGGTTTCTCAAAAAAAAAAAAAAAAAAAAAAAAAAAAAGGTTGACCTAGGAGGTCAAAGGCAAATAAGGTTGACCTAGGAGGTCAAAGGTTGACCTAGGGGGTCAAAGGTTAGCTTAAGAGGTCAAAGGTAGATAAGGTTGACCCAGGGGGTCAAAGGTTGACCTAGGAGGTCAAAGGTAGATAAGATTGTCCTAAGAGGCCAAAGGATGGTGGGATTTTGACCAAAGCGGGTCGAGATGAAGGGTAGACCCAAATGGATCGCAATGATGGGTAGGTAACCTAGATAGGCCTAGATGAGGAAGTTTGATAGATGGCCCAAGGGGTGAGCGATGGACCTTAGAGGTCGTCTAGATGCAATGCACATTTTATTTTGCGAAAAGTTTTGCATTTATTTACATCCTAAATGGTTGGTCTAAGGAGTGTCCTAATCTCTATGTGTGGGTTGACACGGGTAAGGTAAAAGGTTCCCACCGCTCGCGGAACGTACACGGTGAGTGGAGTAGACGAGTGACTCAAAAAGAGGGCGGCAGTAGCGCACAAATTCCTGCACATCGAATACTCCGGGTAATGGGGACTTGTGCAGTGCAGACACGGACTAGTGGTAGTGTGTGGCAAGAAGCTAATTCTTTTTAGGAAGAAAAGAGGGAAGCTTTGAATGTTTGAATGATGCAATGCAATGCAAGAGAGAGGGAAGAAGAATGTACAAGGGAACATAGCAAGGTTTTGTTTGACCCTAATACTAAGATGAAAATAACAAGGGTATAGAAATATAAGGTACAAGTATTAACATGGCGGGGTGCACGGGTGCATGTGTAAATATGGCAAGTATGTGAGGTGCATGTATAAACATGGCAAGTATGTGCATGTGTAAACATGGCAAGTGTGTGTAGGGTGCATGTGTAAACATGGCAAGTGTGTGTGAGGTGCATGTGTAAACATGGCAAGTGTGTGTGAGGTGCACGTGTAAACATGGCAAGTGTGTGCATGTGTAAACATGGCAAGTGTGTGCATGTGTAAACATGGCAAGTGTGTGCATGTGTAAACATGGCAAGTGTGTGTAGGGTACATGTGTAAACATGGCAGGTGTGTGTAGGGTGCATGTGTATACATGGCAGGTGTGTGTAGGGTGCATGTGTAAACATGGAAAGTGTGTGAGGTGCGTGTGTAAACATGGCAGGTGTGTGCATGTGTAAACATGGCAGGTGTGTGCATGTGTAAACATGGCAGGTGTGTGCATGTGTAAACATGGCAAGTGTGTGCATGTGTAACATGGCAAGCATCATGATGTGACGAAAGTTAGACCCACTAAGTTTGAAAAAGTTTCAAAGCAGTCCCCAGCAGAGTCGCCACTGTGAATACGTGTGTTTGAAATTGGGAATATTCATAGCAACATTTAAAATATGAGAGTCGCCACGCCGTTTTAATTATAGCCAAAACTTTGAGAAAAAGCATGTTAATGGGTTCGGGGGTCAAATTACAACGAGAGAAGAATATTCACGTTATCACTCCTATTGCCCGAATTGATCGGTCTTTCTATCATGATGCGGTGTATGTAGTGTGTTAGTGATTGAGACCGGATCCGAAGATTGCCTACGTTCCTCTCAATGTGAGAAGCTCAGGTCAGCGTAGTTCGAGGAGAATTTAGAATAGGCAGAAGAATCGGGATCATGCATAATGAGGGGGGAATTACCTAAAGATTAGGGTTTAGAAGTAGTTCCTAGATCATCCTCGGGTTGATGAACCCTCGATCATCATCGGCTATGAAATAACATGTAATTATGAAGATCGCCACCCTAAATATGACATAAATAAGGTTTTAATCTAGAATATGATGAATATGCGAAGAACATATTATGAACATATGAATGTCATGAAGAAAATATGAATAAAGATGTTAGGAACATGAATATTATGAAGAACACATGAATAAACATATTAAGAATATGAATATTATGAAGAACACATGAATAAACATATTAAGAATATGAATATTAAAGATCTACATTAGAAATAATGCAAGAACATGAAGAAAAGTTAGAAAACTTACCTTTGTTGGCAAGAAATAACCTTGGATCTTCTTGGGATTCTTGAGAGTGTTTTTGGAGGCTTGAATGACTTGATTTGGGAGCAAAATCGTCACTTGAAAGCTCTAAAATTCGGATCCTAAACCAATAGCATGGGATTGGTTTATATAGTAAACTGAGGGGAAGATCTGACGGCTGAGATCATCTGGGACAAAGGTGGCCGCCTGGCCATGATTGAAGCCGGCGACAAGAGTGGCCGCGTGGCCAAGGTCGACGCGTAGCAAAGTTGGCCGCGTGGCCAATTCTGCTGGCTGACTTGATTTTTAAGCTAGGGTTTCTGCATGGTTTTAAGGAAACCATTTACTACCTATTTTGATAGATTTTGTCTTAAATGAGATATTTCGGGAATCCGGGACAAGTCTTTGTAAGGTTTCTAATTCCTATAAAGTCCTTGTATTTTTGGGAAAGTCCTAATAAACTCATTTTCAGGTCGGGTACTAACACATGGTTGAGTTTATTGGAACACCTTACTGGTGTGTTGTTGGTTCATTTCATCTTGTTAGTGATCACTTTGTATGGTTCCCTACTTTGGAACCCTAAGTTGTTTAATTAAGCTAGTATTTATTACTTAGTATTTATTTGAAAGCCCAACTGGTATTTGTGGTTGTGTCGGGCGATGTGAGATATTGTGATGGCACCGGCCAAGTCCATTATGGTGTCGACCATTGTTTTGCCCTTATTTTCCTCTTCCAGATTGGCCTTGGTTGAGACGTTTGGAGCATGACTTTGTGGCATGGCTCCCGCCCTTTGTGGCACATTACTTTGTTATTGGTTCCGGTACCGGGGATTTCTCTTCGGCTTTCATGCTATTATGAAGATGATGACTTGTTGATTATTGAAGCTGCGCAGCGACCTTTATTTGGTTCTATCAGTTGGAAAACCTTGGCTATATCATTTGTTATGTGTTTATTTCCGCTGCTATCTGATATATGATAATTTTTATGTGTTATGTGATTTATCGTTGATTATTGCATCATAGCATGTCATGTAGTTGCATTAGTAACTTATTGAGATTTATCTCACCCCCTTTTCTTTTTATCTTGGTTTTTCCTTAACCCCCCCCCCCCCAGGTGGAAAGGATTAGACTCGCCGATCACGAGACAGGACGTCGAGTGGGTTCGAGCTTTTGGGGCAGGTTGTTATTGGTGGGTTTACATTATATAAATGCGTAACCTTTTTGGGATATTTGTACCAAACATTGACGTCATTAGGATTTGTATATCTTATAACTTTGGCGTATAAGCTTATGGAGTTTATACTAATTTTATTTTGTGGTTGTCATATTGTTTTCCAAAACTTTGTGTTATCCTCTTTTGGTATAAAAGGAAATTTTTTTTATCTCCATTATTTTAGAGTTTATTGTTTAAGTCGACGTCCAGCTCGCGATCTCGGGCCCGCGGGGTTCGGGGTCACGACATATATGATGAGTTAATATAAGCTACAATACTGATAGGTGAATCGGTGGACGTATGGTATAGGTTGGGTTAAAAGAGTTAAAGATTCAATTTGAGAATTTCTCGATGGGGGATTTTTCTTTACTTTTAGTACATCTACGTGAGTGCATCGGAATTGTTTAGTATGAGGAAATACATAGTTTATTATAAGTGATATTAAGAAGTTGAGTTATTATACTTTTGGAATCATTTTAGTACATGAATGGAGTTGAGTTAAAGCAATACGAGTTATGAGTATATTGTGGAAGTTATAATCATTAAAGATGGTAAGCGCGTTAAGTTTGAAGGACTAGACACATTTTGAGAGAGTAATAATTTCTCGAACTATATTGAATGCATTTTGAGTTTTGGTTAAATGGTTGTTTTATGGTTCTAAATCTCTTCTTGGTGGCGTTTCTCGTTTTGGATTAAGGGTAGGTAAGGAAAGTTGGGTACAAACACTTGGGCATATTAAAGAATACTATGATGTAGTATTGGGTCGGTTGGACTGTGATTAGCTAATAGGTTTATTATGATGGTAGTAAAAATCGAGCCTAAGTATCATCGAATTGATAAATGTATACGTGAAAGACTAATGTGGGTTAGCCATTGAAGATTTAGGATTTGCTAAATTCCTGTGGGGTGTTCAAGCACGGATTATTAATTTAAATGGGAGTTAGAGGAAATCTCGTGAAGGTAAAATTTGGGTTGTTTTACGGACTACTGGGTATTTGTAACTGGTTTAGGCTTTCAAAGATTTGGAGTAATGTGATGATGAAATTATAGCGTGGATTTAAGTAAACATTTTGTATTAAAATTTTGGGCTTACATTGTACCTCTAATTTAAGGTGCCATCTAAGGTGAAAGCACTATAATGAAAATCCTTGGAGATATAGCCACTTTGGTGAATATTATGAGGATGGAAAATTTCTTTAACTTTCCCTATTTTAAGAAGTTGATTAAGCTCGAGATGGTTTAATGTTTGAATTTCTGAGAAGTAATACTAAGTATGCGGTTTACAAATGGAAGTATCCTTGCAGTGTAATTAAGTTTATGAAATGAGATAAGCTTGTAGTATCTCGAGAGTTATGTTTAGGAGCAATTTGGATTCTTCGATTTTGAATATAGATTCTAATTAGTAGTGAAGGTAACGATTGAAGGAAGTTAAGTACGAGAGGTTGTTATGTTGTAAGCATTATTTAAGGTTACCATATGATGGTTTAAATTGGATGATTGAGAAATTCGGGAAGTGACGGAACCAACGTATCCGTGGCTATTTGATCTTTCGGGTAAGTAATTTAAAAATTCGGGACGAATTTTATTTTAAGGAGGAGTGAATGTCACGACCCGAAAACCCGCCTCTATTTTCTTAGTAATAAATATTTAAATATTTATTTATTTCTTATTTATTTATTTAAATTATTTATTTATTTAAATAATTATGTGTGCATTTAGTGTTTCATAATATTTTATGCATAGCATTTAATTGGTTATTTGTGCTAGTATAGAGTGTTGGGTCTTAGTTATTAGAGGGGAGTATAAGAGTATTGTGTTGTTAGTGGAGGAGGGGCCCTAAGTGTAATATTTCTTTTTATCTCAACCTCCCACCCCTCCCTCTCTCTCCCAGCACACTCAATCCATTCTCTCTCCTCCATTGTTGCTAGAGAAGGTAAGAACTCTCTCCACCTTCTCTCTTCTTTTTGATCATCTTCTTTTCATTATTTCTTATTGCTCATTTTATGAAAAATGCATAGATCGTCGCTAGGATCGTTTAGAGCCAAGAAAATTTGAATTCCGTCATCTTTCATAATTTCCAAGTAAGTTACTTTCCCCCTTCTTTGTATATTAATGCTCATAATTACTATCTATGATGCTTGGGTTGTTAAGTGATGATTTGTGGGAAATTTAGAATTTATTTGGAATTTATTGGTATTTTGTGTAATTTTATATTATTTATGACTATGTTCAAATCTTAGTAAAATTGGTTTATAGTTGTTATAGAAAGCTTTTATAAGCTTAGAAGTCATTTTTATACTTCACTATACAAGTTAGAATTTGTTGTTTTGGATACGTAGTTTTATGTTATTTAATAATTTTGGGGTTATTTGGGTTTTAGAGGCACAAGAATTGAGTTTTCTTGTCTTTAAATGTTAGGATAGAAGTATATATAGGTACTCCTAAGATTTAGAACGAAAAGAGTGAAATTCGGAGCTAAAACAGGGATTTTTCATAATGTCCGGCCGAACACTTTATAAAAATTGTCCGTTTTACGTTCAATCTTCCGGAGGTCATAACTTCTTCGTCCGGACTCCGTTTTGGACGTGTAAACTATCGTTGGAAATCTCTTTTCGAGTACTACGCAATGGTTCGATTGTTGAGGTTTAAGATCGAGGTGTAGTCTCGGTCTAGGTTCCGTAGTACTATTCTAGTTGACTTAGTTGGGCACCGTGGAACACTCTAGTGTTTGTTAATGGTTACTTTGTGAACAAATGTGTTGTGAAATTTGACTAAGTATTGTTTGGGAATGTTTGGGCATCTTATGATGTGTTCAGGATTATTCCAATCAAATTGATTTTAGGATAAGACTTGGTCTAGGTTTTAGGTGATATCCTATAGTACCTAGAGGGTTGTTATGGAACACCAAAGTGTTGGGTTTGGTCCGTTTGTGATCATGTATGAATAGGTGTAACCTTTTGGGTTCGTTTGGGGTGTTTAGAATTGGTTCGTTTACGAACGGATGTAAAGCGTGAAATGGTGATTGGGTACCTGTGGTTTTGATTAATCTTAAGGTGCATTTATTCGGATTTCCTATTTGGAATTCCATGTGTAAAGAGATGGTTGAGTTCTTGTTCATAGTACTCTTTATGAGTAGACGTTTAGGGTCATTTTGGTAATAGTCTTTGTACCATTTGTGAGTGACCGTTGGGTTGTGCTCTTTATGAGTAACTCGTGGGTATCACCTTTAGGATGTATTTGGTATGGTCCCTTATCATGGAATCATCGTGTTTTAATAATCATTGTTGCCGGGCTCCTTATGAGCAATTCCGTTTATCATTGTGGTGCTCTTCATGAGAAACTCTTGTTATCGTTGTTGTTAAACTCTTCATGAGTAGCCGTTGCATCTTTATGAGGGGGCGGCCAAGGATTGGTATGCAACTCTCCCGCTCACTGTCCGTCTTGATTGGGATGCCGCTATGCTTGCCTTCAAGAATCAATATCAAGGCAACACCACTCACCGGCCCACAAGGAAAGAGCTCGAGAATACCACTCAAAGAGACAACGAGTCCTTCATTGACTTCACAAGGAGATGGAATGACAAGCTCTCTGAAATTGTTGAGAGGCCAAACACAAAAGAGCAAATGGACATCTTTCTCAAGTGTCTCAAGATTGATCTCTGCACCCACCTAAGTGGGGCTTGCTACTCCGACTTCTCCCAAATGTATGAGGCAGGGGTACGCATGGATGACTTGCTCAAGGAGATTAAAAAGGCCACTCCTACTTACCGATACAAGGCCGCCTCTAGTTCAAACAAAGAGGCTTCTGTCAATGCCGTTACTACTGACAAGGGGAATTACAAGAAGGTTCCCCCACCACAAGGCAAGCGGTTCCAAAACGACCGCGTCTATACTCCTCTCAACGGCATGACCATCACCGAGGCCTATGAAGCTCTAAAGGCCAAGGGATAAATCACCCCTCTTCAAGGGTACAAGCATCCACAACCGCTCCGTGCCAATCATGCTCACCACAAATGGTGTGACTACCATCAATGCACCGGCCACCTCACCAAGGATTGCTTCTCCATCCGCAACACCATCCAAGACCTCATAGACAAGAAGGAATTCATAATCCCTAATGAGGGTGGTGTCAATGTAATAGAGGTAGGAGAGTTTGAAGGAACCACTCATTCGATCCCAATTGTGAATGAGAGATCCGATGATATGAATAAACTTGATAATTCTTGTTATGTTGTGACTTATGATGAGATTATGAGGGAAGTCTTAGAGAATAGGAAGAAGAAGCTACAAGGGACCGTGAACGTGCTCACTCGCAGTGGCCGAGTAACAACGAGCACAATCCCTCCCAATACTACAGCAACGAGCACCTCTTCTCAAAGATCGCAAGCACGCGACATACCCGAAGATCCTTTGTTAACACAACTCAAGAAGACGCAAGCCAACATATCCATCTGGGACCTTATTGCATCATCAAAGAAACACCGAGACCTCATCATCAAGAACTTGGATGACACATCAGTCTCTCCTGACACGACTCCCGAGGACCTCACAGCAATGATAGGTCACATTCACTTAGGCAATGTCATCACTTTTGCCGACATGGACCTCCCGCCATTTGGGTCCGAACACAATGAAGCCATCTACCTCAAAGTAAAGGCAAGGGGGAGACCCATCTCAAGGGTTCTAGTAGACGGTGGCTCTGCATTCAACTTAATGCCTAGCCGAGTCATGGGCATACTGGGGCTCAAAAGCTCCGATTTATAACCCTCCGCACAAGTCATTAGAGGGTACGACAGCACTGCCCGTACAGTCATGGGAATGTTAGAAGTTGATATTGAATTTGGAAGCATGATCATGTCCGTCCCATTCCAAGTACTTGATGTCCCTGCTTCATTCAACCTACTTCTGGGCCGACCTTGGATCCACAGTTCCAATGCGGTACCTTCCACTCTCCATCAGTGTGTCAAGATCAGAAATGGGGACGAGATAGTCACTATCATGGCCGAGAATGTCACCATCCACAGGAAAGGGGGACAACCAGTCCACCAAGTCCAACACGGGATAGAAGATGCCACTCTCTCCGGCGTCAACACCATCGACAAAGAAGGGGGAAGCAGACAATGGGTCCCCAGCAATCCAAAAGTACTCCGTATGATGAGGAACATAAATCACTTTCCCGGTCTTGGCCTGGGGAAGCATCAACAAGGGATATTGCACCCCGTGGTAGTTCCTTTTGTCAAGAACAAGTTTGGTCTGGGATACGAACCTACCAAGGATGACTTGAAGTACGAGCAAGCAGTCAAGAATCAAAGGACCCAAGCTCGCAAAGAAGGCCGACGATATGAAATCCCTAACTTGAGGCCTTACCGCAACACACTAAACGGTTATTTTGTTCGCCAAGGGGAAGATGTCTTGTACATGATCTTTCCCGAACCGTGGGTTAACGATAAGGGCGTCAGAAAGCCCGGTCTCGAGATCTTCACCGACTGTGAAATACCGGCACTAGAAAGGGAACTTACTCCAATGTTACCCTGAGAGTGGTGGGGCAAGAAAGTGACCATAGAATCCGAGGTAGAGATTACCGTGGGGGAGGAACTATCCGATCTAGCCTCCATGTTCGAAGAATTTTCCATCATGGATGATTGTCAAGTCAACGCCATCTCCGACAACACAGAAATGGAGAGTCCATCTATCAGTGAGATCCCACAAAGCTCCGAGCCAATCAACAACTGGTATTCAACGAAGGGGCCCATAGTATCCGAGGATTTCTTGATCCGAGAAATGGGTTGCATACCCCGCACATCAACAAAGGAAGAGCGGCTCACACTTACTTTCGAGTCCGAGTGTTTCTGAGTACCCCGAGATTGCAAACATCATAAATGATGAATTAACTAATAACGAACTTAATGAACAAGTTAATAACGATTCAAATTATGATGAAATAGACCACGAAAACATAACATACCTAAATGAACTAGCTCAACAGGTTCGTTGTCGTGGTGAAAATGGTCCAGGGGCTGATTAAGAATTGCATACTGTTAATCTGGGTACCGACGAAGAGCCGAAAGAAACAAAGATTGGAAGCTTCTTCAAGGGGGAAGACAAGGAAAAATTGACTGCACTGCTCAGAGAATTTGTGGATGTATTCGCATGGTCGTAGAAAGACATGCCGGGTTTGGACAGAAAGGTCGCAGAGCACAGAATTCCGATCAGAGAGGATGCCAAGCCAGTAAAGCAGAAGCTTAGAAAGATCAAGCCAGAATGGTCTCTACAAGTCAAAGAAGAGATTGAAAAGATCCTCAGTGTGGGTTTCATCAAAGTCATTGAGTATCCGACTTGGCTAGCCAACATTGTGACAGTCAGAAAGGCAAATGGCAAGGTTCGAGTTTGTGTGGACTTCCGGGATTTGAACAAAGCTTCCCCAAAAGATGATTTCCCACTACCAAACATCGACATGCTCGTCGATTCAACTGCCAACTATAAAGTCCGCTCATTTGTGGACGGTTTTGCCGGTTACAATCAGATTCTCATGTCTGAAGAGGATCAACACAAGACAGCTTTCACAACTCCGTGGGGGACCTTCTGCTACACAGTCATGCCGTTTGGACTAAGGAACGCTGGGGCTACCTACCAGAGGGCTGTTACGGATCTATTCCATGACATGATTCATAAAGAGATCGAGGTCTATGTAGACGACATGATCATCCATTCAAAGGGAACCAACGGTCAACATTTGATCGATCTTCGCAAATTCTTTGAAAGGCTTCGACAACACAAGATGAGACTCAATCCCGCAAAGTGAACTTTTGGGGTCATCAGAGGAAAGGTTCTTGGTTACATGGTCACTGAGAGAGGAATTGAAGCCGATCCCTCCAAGATCAAGGCAATCATTGACATGCCTCCCCTAAGGACGCAGAAAGAAATCAAAGGTTTCATGGGCAGACTCCAATACATCAGTCGGTTTGTGCACCAACTCACTTCCATGTGCGAGCCGACCTTCAAGCTACTCAAAAAGAATGTGGCTCTAGAATGGACCGATACGTGCCAAGAAGCCTTCGACCAAGTGAAGCATTACTTGACATGCCCTCCAGTTTTGGTTCCACCACACGAAGAGAAGCCTCTCTTGCTCTATCTCACTGTTAATGATGAAGCCCTAGGAGCTATGTTAGCAAAAGAACAGCGAGACTCCACAAAGGAGAATGCCATCTACTTTGTCAGCCGACGGTTTCAAGGAGCTGAAAAGAACTACTCTGTCTTAGAGAAGTCTTGTGCTGCATTGGTTTGGGTTACTCAAAAGCTCAAGCATTACATGGAGGCCTTCCCAATCAAGTTGGTAGCAAAAGTGGACCCGCTCCGCTACATCTTCAAGAAGCCTTTCATGTCAACAAGAATACCCAAATGGTATTTCATGCTCGCCGGCTACGATATCACTTACGTCACTGTAGATACCCCGGGAAACCACAACTTTGCTAGAGCGGTGAATTATCCTAGGATGTCTAACTTGTTTTAGAGTCGCCACCTATGTTTTGAGGAACATAAGAAAAACCTATTGATAATAGCCTAGATTTGATTACGAAAACAGAGATTCTTTGTTTTGAGGTTCGGGGGTTAGATTATGAGATGGGAAGTACCGAAACACCCATCTCGCCCAACTAAAGTTGGTCTTGCTTGATCAAAATCTACATGAATGAAAATGTTCTTCTTCTTCTTCTTTAAGTCATAAAAGGGGGTTTTAAAATAGAGTTTGGAATGTAGGAGATAACTCCTTAACCAACCTCAATGAGATGAGGTGATCATTAGAGTCATGTCCCAAAATGATTTGGGTGATTGCACATTTGATTAGAGTAAAAGAGAGAGAGGAGATGAAGTAGAAAAGAAAGGAAAAGATGGACTTTTACCTACAATTTGAAGACCTTCAAATATTTCTTGATGAGATCCTTGGAGAACCTTTAGAAAATGGTTTTGGTATAGTTTTTGTAAGTTCAATTTCCGGTCCTTGAAAATGGAGGTAAAGGGAGCTTTTTATAGGTGAAAGAGGGGTGTTTTTGGTGCCAAAACTCAGTCACCAAGAAATCCTTCCCGGGCAAAATCCTGTAAATTGAGCAAGGGAGAGAATCCTGGCCAGAAATCTGTAACTGATGCCCAGAGGCGCGCGCTTCCTGCTTTGGGGGCGGGAGGCGCGCGCGCCTGGCTCCTCCTGTCGGAGGCGCGCGACTCAGAAAAGGCAATTTTGACAGAATGGACTAGAAAGTCAGCCCTGTTATTCAGTTTAGTCCCTGGACTTAACGAAGTCAGTCAGGAACTTAACGGAAGTGACAGAAACTAACGAGACACACTTAAAATGGGGAGAAACACAAGATCAAATGTGCAATCGGGGTGAGCGGTCCAAGGCGGGGTGTCTACAGTCACACTCAAATCCATCAGGGGGAAAGTGTTCAGTGATCAGCTTGCTGAATTTCCGTGTGACGAAGTGAAGGGGGAAGATGTACAGTTCCCCGACGAGCATTTAATTTGCGCTACAACAAAGGAAAATAAGTGGCAACTTTTTTTCGATGGCGCAGCCAATAAGCATGGATATGGCATAGGGATGTTACTTGTTGATCCAAAGGACATGTATACTCCAATTGCCATCCGCCTTGAATTTGAAGCCACTAACAACACCGCTGAGTACGAAGCTAGCATAGCGGGGCTCGAAACAACCCTCGAAAGAAATGTCACAAGTTTAGAAGTATTCAGTGATTCCTTGCTCATCATCAATCAGACATCTGGAAAATGGAAGATTCAAGACTCGACCCTGCAACGGTATGGTCAACATCTCTAGGAGTTGGTTGAACAATTTCAAGAAATCACCTTCAATTACCTGCCAAGGGACAAAAACCGTTTTGCTGATGCACTAGCTACCATCGCTTCAGTGGTTGAAATACCTGAGGGTAAAATGGTGAAAACCTTCAAAATCTCCCGACGAAACAGTCCGGCATACTGCATAAGTATCGAGATCAACGAGGTCCAAACAAACTCCCCGTGGAACGCAGATATCATGAATTTCCTCAAGGATGGTACTTACCCCGAGAACAGCAATAAGAAGTCTCAAATGGCATTGCAAAGACTAGCCTCCCGATATGTACTGATTGGGGACAGAGTCTACAAAAGGCATCACGAGGGGATCAATCTCCTATGTGCAAATGAGACCGAAGCTCAAGAAATAATGCATGAGATCCACGAAGGTGAATGTGGGCCTCACATGAACGGGTTTATGTTGACCAAGAAGATACTCCGCATGGGTTATTATTGGAGTACCATGGAAAGAGACTGCATCGAGAAAGTCAAGAGGTGCGCCAAATGCCAATTACATGCCAATCTACAGCACGTTCCACCCTCACAACTTTACAATATGACCACGCCTTGGCCTTTCTCTTGTTGGGGCATAGACATCATCGGCAAAGTTCACCCTACTGGAAGCAACGGGCAATCTTTCGTCCTAGTAGACATGGACTATTTTACAAAATGGGTCGAAGCACAGGCTTACCGAGTTCTCAACGCCAAGAAAGTGGCCGAATTCGTGAAAACCCACATCATGTGCCGATACGGCATTCCTCATGAGATCATCTCAGACAATGGTTCTCACTTTGAGAAAGAGATGGACGCACTCTTGGTAGAATACAAGATCACTAAGCACAAGTCATCTCCATACCGCCCTCAAGCAAACGGCGCGGTCGAGGCAGCTAATAAGACAATCGAGACCATTGTGAAGAAAATGGCCTCCACTGGAAGGGATTGGCCCGAAAAGCTACCTCTAGCATTATGGGGCTACCGCACATCAATACGGACAGCGACTGGAGAAACTCCTTATGCACTGGTATATGGTTCCGAAGCTGTACTACCAATAGAGCTCGAAGTTCCATCCCTACGGGTCCTCCTCGAGAACCAAGTCAATGAAGTCGATTGGATGCAAAGTCGATATGAACAGCTAGCCCTACTCGACGAGAAAAGGCTAAGGGAAATCAAACGTACGAGGGTCTATCAACAAAGAAAGTCTAGGGCTTTCAACAAAAAGGTGAAGCCCCGAAACATCAGTGTGGGAGATTTGGTCCTAAGACAACACCCTCCTAATGCCATGAACCCCCTTGGAAAATGGGGACCCCGATGGATTGGTCCGTACGTAGTCAAGAAGATACTAAGCGGCGGTGCAGTCCGACTCGTGGACATAGACGGAGATCAACTGCCAAAGGAAGTCAACCTTGACAAATTGAAGAGGTTTTACGTCTAATAAACGAAGACCATAAAAAAAAGGCTCGCTAGGTTGAAAACCCGCAAGGGCAGCCTAGGCAAAAATTAGAGCACGTGCAAAAAAGAAGCCCGCTAGATTGAAAACCCGAAATGGCGGTCTAGGCAAAAAACAGGGTGCACACACACAAAAAAAAAAATGGTCTTCATTTGTTTGAACTACGGAGACCTGAGCCTCTACACTGGAGGAACGTAGGCAACCTTCGGGTGCGGTCTAAAACATAAACAAATCATTCTCAAATTAACGAGATGCAATTTTTATTCATTCACTAAATTATTCTTATCATTACAAAGAAAATGTTGAGCTATTAAAAGACTTAAAACATTAAATCCTAAACAAGTGGTCTATTCTAAATTGCAATCTCTCAGGGGTACTAGGAAAAATATAATTTTCTCTTGGCCTTTGAAGGACCACCCGAACAGCCATCAATCCTACTCTTCTCGGGAGGCCTGGGGACACTGATGCGGACCGATATTTTCTGCGCGACCGAGCGCCTCCAAGCATAAAAGTCATCCAAAGGGGTACCGAAAGGGTCGATCAAAATGTTGTTCACATCAGCAGCAGCTTCCTTGTACCTCAAAGCACTGCTGGGCTCAAAATCCCTTCCTAGCAACTCATCCCGAAGAGCATCTACCCAAGTAATGCCACGGTAGACGGTACCAAGCAAATGATCCAAGTAACTCTCGGGAAGAAAAATACTGCCCCGGTGCAATGGAGCGGAAGCCCAACGGTCACGATCATCTCCCCAAGCCTCCTGAAGCTCATTCGAGAAGTCCGGACCCATGTAAGAAACTGGATGAAGTACCCCATTCTTCGGGAAAGGAATTATTTGCTGACGACCGAACTGTCTCAAAACCCGTTCTGGCTGATAAAACGAAGAGTCCCTCAATCCGGGTAAAACCACATGCTGAAAATCGAAGGTCCACTCCACAAAAGGGTGAAGACCCCAAGGACACCACTCAACATCAGCTGTGAGACGAGAAGCAAAAAATCTCCTCCAACCCTCTTCGGTCAAATATCTAATCAGCAACCGACGCCTATGAACAGCAAAAGGAGAAAGGTCGCCATCCGCCGCATAAAGCCTGAAATGCTCCCGAAGCCATATGGTCAAAAGCAAGGGGCTTCCTCGTCGCATCTCGCCTGTACGGTGCAACTCGTCCAAACCGTACAAGGTCTCTCCTACAATAAGCGGAACTAGGCTAAATCGCTGTCCTTTCGCCTGCAACACTATCTCAGCCAACTGTGCATCCGCAGTACCCAGAGGAGTGACAAACAAAACCTCGCTGAAAAGGCAGACAGCCATGGCATTTCTCTTAAAGGATTGAACCACGACATCTTTTGAATGCAAACTGAAAAACATCGGAAGCTCAGTTATGTCAACAACGGTCCCGTGCATCATCTTCTTCACTTCTCCAACAGGGAGATTCAGAATATCAACCCAAGAATCAACAACACCGCGGTGATACTTGGGGACGGCAATCCGATCGGCCAAAGGCATACCCAAAATGGCCCCAAAATCATCAACGGTCGGCACCATTTCATTAGCCGAAAAGTTGAATGTATGGCTATCACAATCCCAAAAGGCTACAGCAGCCTTCAACAAGTCCCAATCCGGCTTTAATGTCTGCAAAGTGAAGAGAATTCGAAGCCCGAAATCTTTGATGAAGGCATTTTTGGGATGAGTCTTAAAAGAATACACGAAGGTCGACAAATCCTTCTCGTAACTCTTGACAATCTCGGCATCAGGGCTAAAAAGGTTGGAGGCCATGGGAAAGAAGGTTATAAGCAAGATCGGGTAATAGAATGGTGTTCAAAAAATGACAGAAAATGGCTGTTGGAATCGAATTGTCGACCAGAAGCTGATTAGCTGTTGGGGGATCTTTAGGTCAGCAAATATCAGGCCCTGAACTTCGCCCCCCAGAGGCGCGCGCCTCCCGATACCGGTATACAAGGCGCGCGTGTCCCGTATCCAAGAGAGGAAGCGCCCGCGTCCCAGACGAAAGATGTTCTAGAAACAGCCTTTGTCAGTTCAAGAAGGAAGCCCAGGCACGTTCAAACTGTCACGACCCGAAATCTAGGCTCTATTTTATTAGTAATAAATAATTATTATTTATTTATTTGCTTGTTTATTTATTTAAATTACTATTTATTTAAATAATTATGTGTGCATTTTATGTGTTATAATAATTATGCCTAGCATTTTATTTGGGTCATTTGTGCTAGTGTAGAATTGTTGAGTCTTATTTGTTAGTGGGGAGTAATTGTGTTAGTAGATGGGGAGGGGGTCTAGTTGTAACTTTTTAAAAATAATTTCCCTACTCCCCTACCTTCTCCCTCACTCTCCCCTCTCCTTCCCAGCACAACTCTCTCTCTCTCTCTCTCCCCCATTGGTGTAGGTAAGTTTCTCTTCCTTCTCTCTTCATTTTCTTCCTCTTCCTCTCATAATCTCTCATTTCTTAAAACGTGAACCTTGTTTAGATCGTCGATAGGATCGCGTAGAACCAAAAAGAATTGAATTCCGTCAACTTTGAGATTTATCATGTAAGTTACTTTTCCCCCATTTTGATGCTAAAATGTTCATATCATGTTTAGATAATGCTTGATGTGTTATATTTGAAGTTTGGTTGGGTTTTGAATTTGTTTGGAATTTATTTTGAGTTTTGATTGAAAATGGTGATTTGATGAAAGTTGGGATTAAACCTTGATCTTGGTTGATAAATGATGTTATCTAGGTCCTCATCCTAGTTATAAGTTGTTGTGGTTCATATTTATGCTTGGTGGAAGATTGATGGTGTTTGATTTTGAGTATTTGGTGTTTTGGGTCGAAATTTGGTAATGTCCAGCTCTGTTTCCCGACCTTGAACCCAGACCAGGCGCCCGCCCGCCTTGACCCGAGCGCCCGCCTGCACCCCCTTTTCCAGCGACCCAAACCTTCTGGCCAAACAAGCGCCCGCCCACCCCAGGCCAGGCGCCCGCCCGCTCGCTGTTCCTGGATTTTGTCCCTTTTGCTTGTTTTAACTAAATGGCTTAACTAGTTTAGGATGCCTTCTTCTAATTAACTTAAGATAACACCGTGCAACACTTTATTGATTGGATTTGATTCTTTTGTGAATAAATATGATATGGAATTTGATTAAGTATCATTTTGGGAATGTGGTTCATCTTTGATGTGCGGTTTGTATTGGTTTACCTTTGTGGTGATTTAATTGGATTGGTTCCCTACTTTGGAACCTTAAGTTGTTTATTCATGATAAATTATTATTACTTAGCATTTATTTGGAAGCCCAGCTGGCATATTTGTTGCATCGGGCGATGGGAAAGATTATAATGGCAAAGCCAAGTCCATTATAATGTTGACCATTGTTTTGCCCCCTTCTTTTACCCTTTTCCAGATTGGCCTTAGAAGAGATGAGTTAGCTTCCTTTGTGAATGTATCTAGCTACCGGGCATGACTTTGTGTCATGGCTCTTGTCCTTTGTGACACTTTTATGGTTATTGGTTCCGGTACCGGGGGTTTTCTCTTCAGCTCTCATGCTATTATGAAGATGTTGATTGGTTGATTATTGAAGCTGCGCAGCGATCCTTTATTTGGATGTTCCGGTTTGGAAAACCTTGGCTATATCCTTTGTTATGTGTTTATTTCCGCTGCTATCTGTTATGTGATAAATGCTATGTGCTATGTGATATTTATTATTGCTTATTGCTTCTTGCATCATAGCATGTCATGTAGTTACATTAGTAACTTATTGAGATTTATCTCACCCCCCTTTTCTTTTATCTTTGTTTTTCCTTAACCCCCCCCCCAGGTGCTAAGGATTAGTCTCGCTGATCACGAGAAAGAGGACGTCGAGTGTGGATACATTCTTTTGGGGAAAGTTGTTATAGGTTGGTTTACATTATATAAATGTGTAACCTTTTGGGATAGTTGTACCAAACAATGACGTCACTAAGAATTGTATATTTGTATTTTGTTGCGCATAAACTTGGGAAAGTTTATGATAGTTGTAATTGGTTTTTATCAAACTTGGTTTTGTAAAACTTTGGATCATCACCTTTTGGTGTCAAATGGAATTTTTAACTTCAGTATTTCATAGTTTTGGTTTTAAGTCGACGTCCAGATCGTGGTCTTGGGCCCGCGGGGTCCGGGGTCGCGACACAAACGCCCTCTGTCTACAGAAAAGATCAATCCCACCAACAAGAGAAGCTCAAAACAACGGCAGCAAACACTCGGAAGGGCACACATTAATTTGGTCCGCCCTTAAGGCATGTCTAAAAACTGAAATAGGATAGAAACTTACACTCAAAGTAGGGTGTCTTTCATTATTCTCAAAGGTCAGTTTTTACAATTCATCCCCAGCACAAAGCATTCCGTAGTCAACTGTGCCTGCACCCCATCAAAAGTCAAAGTCAAACAGTCAACATCAGAGTACGACTCACGACAACAACTTGGTCCGGGATGATCCACGGAATCACTACTTCTTCATCAAACAAGATCTACATCCGTTCAAAGCAAACGGTCCTCCGGGTCCCGCACCTCAACAAACGGTCCCCCGGGTCCCGCACTTCAGCAAACGGTCCCCCAGGTCCCGCACTTAAGCAAACGGTCCCCCGGGTCCCACACCTAGGTCCCGCCCCTCAGCAAACGGTCCTCCGGGTCCCGCGCCTCAGCAAACGGTCCTCTGGGTCCCGCGCCTCAGCAAACGGTCCTCCGGGTCCCGTGCCTCAGCAAACGGTCCTCCTGGTCCCGCGCCTCAGCAAACGGTCCACCGGGTCCCGCACCTCAGCAAACGGTCCACCGGGTCCTGCCCCTCAGCAAACGGTCCTCCAGGTCCCGCACTCAGCAAACGGTCCTCTGGGTCCCGCACCTCAGGAAACGGTCCTCCGGGTCCCGCACCTCAGCAAACGGTCCTCCGGGTTCCGCACCTCAGCAAACAGATCCCGCTTCCGGCAAACGGATCCCGCTATTGGCAAAGCCGCTCATACAGGGAGCGCACCCTTATCTCTCAAAGCCGCTCACATAGGGAGCGCACCCCTATCCTCCGCAATTTCAAATTCCTGTTTTTATCGAGTCTTTTCCTTTTCTTGGTGATGTCCTAGGCGGATGTCTGTCTTTCGTCGGCGCGTTTGCTTCGCAATCCACGCCACCGAGGGGCTCTGTAGAAACCCCACCTTGGACCGCTCACCCCGATTGCACACTTGGTTTTGTGTTTCTCCCTCTTGTAAGTGTTTTCTGTTAGTTTCTATTACTTTGGTTAAGTTCCAGACGGACTCCGTTAAGTCCCGGGACTAAGCTGAATAACAGTTCTAACTTTCTAGTCCATTCTGTCAAAAATTGCTTCTCAGAGTCGCACGCCTCCGCCCCTTGAGGCCAGACGCGCGCGCCTTCCGCGGCCTAGGTGGGATGCGCGCGCTTCTGGGGCGTGTCAGTTACAGATTCTGCCCAAGAATCTCTCCCTTGCTCATTATACATGATTTTGCCTGGGAATGATTTCTTGGAGACTCCGTTTGGCTCCAAAAACAGTCACTTTTCAACTATAAAAACCCCTCCAATCCATCATTGGAGGAGGACTTGAAAAATCATTACTTTCAAACCTTTTTACTCACTTCTTTCATAGACTTTTCTTGGGACTTCTTCAACAAAGTATTCAATCTCTTCTTCAAGGCTTCACAAGGGGTTCTTTTTGAAGGATACTATAGGTAAAAGTCTTAAACATTTCTCCTCTCCTTCTTCTTCTTCTTCTTCAATCAAATGTGCAATCACCCAAAACCATTTGGGACATGACACCAACGGTCCTTTCATTACATTGAATTGGCCTAGGAGTCATCTCCCTACATTTCAAACTCTAAAACCCCTTTTTATCATCATTTTAATAGGAAGAACACATTTATCTTAAAAAGTGAATTATGAACAAACAAGACCGACTTTGCTCGGGCGAAATGGGTGTTTAAGTACTTCCCATTTCGTAACCTAACCCCCGAACCCCTCATCTCAAGAATCTTTGGTTTCGTAATCAATAAAAAAGGCTATTTTCTTAGGTTTTCTCGCGTTCCTCTAAAACGTGGGTGGCGACTCTTAAAATCAATTAGACATCCTAGGTAATTCGCGCGCTCTAGCCAAGCCGTGGTTCCCTGGGGTATCTACAAATTTTCAGACCGGAGACTTGTATTCTTGAAGGTATCTCCGAAGGTGGGTATTCGAAGGTTTGGGATGAAGGGTAAATTGGCTCCGAGGTTTATTGGACCGTTTGAGATTTTGGGAAAAGTGGGGCTTCTTGCATATCGACTTGCGTTACCATCTTCTTTAGATTGGTTGCATAACGTCTTCCATGTTTTTATGCTTCGAAAGTATCTGCATGATCCATCTCATGTGTTACCGAGGGTACCTGAGGATATAGAGCCTGATATGTCATACGAGGAACGACCGGTTCAGATTCTTGATACCAAGGTTCAACAGTTGAGGAATAAGAGCATATAGTTAGTTAGGGTGCTATGGAGGAATCACAATGTTGAAGAATCAACGTGGGAGCTTCGAGAAGAGATAGAGAGGAAGTATCCATGGCTATTTAACTCGGGTAAGTATTTTTAAAATTCGGGTCGAATTTTCTTTTAGGTGGAGTGAATGTCGCGACCCGAAATCCTAGCACTATTTTATTGAATTTATTTTATTTAATTTATAATTTCTGTGTGCGTTTTATATGTTATAAATTTTTATGTCTAGCATTTTAATTGATCATTGGTGCTAAGTGTAAAATTAGGGGATTGAATGGAATGTGGGGTATAAGGGTTTAGTTGTTCAAGATAGAAGTAGAGGGGTTAATTGTGAAACTCTTTTTGAAATATCTCCCCCTACTCCCTCCCTTCTCCCTCACTCTCTTCCTCACCACACACACACAGAGTAAACTCTCCCTCCTCTCTCTTTCCATCGTTTTGAAGGTAAGAAAATCTCTCTCCCTCTTTCCTTCTTTTGATCATCTTCTATTCATTATTTCTTATTGCTCCTTTTACATAAAATGTTTAGATCGTCGTTAGGATCGTGTAGAGCTAAGAAAATTCGAATTCCGTCATCTTTGATAAATTCCAAGTAAGTTACTTTTCCCCCATTTATGCAAAAAATGTTCATCCTTAGCTCATTTGATTCTCTAGTTGTTATATATTTCTTCTTGGGTTGATTTGGAATTGATTTGCATTTTATCCATTTTTGTGAAATTTTGATGTTTGAATCATCTCTTGAATTGGGTAGTCTAGATGATGTTATATGAGTCATTTTAGACTTATAAGTTGTTTTGGTACATTGGTATACTAGTTAGAAGGTTTGATTTTTGGTTGAGTTATGTTTTGGTAAGAAAATGGAGGAACCCAGTTCATTTTTGCCGAATTCCGGCAAGACAGGGGTTGTGGGCGACCGCCCAGGTCATCAGTTTGATTGGTTTTGAAACATGGTTTTGGGCGACCGCCCATGGAGGTTTTGGGCGACCGCCCATGTTGGCTGAACTGAAGGTCTTTATTTTTAGTTATTTTTCGAAGTCAGCTTGATCTAGGCTCGGGGTACCATTCTAGTTAACTTAAGTTAATACCGTGGAACGCTTTAGTGTTTGAGATTGGTTCCTTTGTGAACAAATGTGTTATGGAATTTAACTAAGTATTGGTTGAGAATGTTGGAACAACTTTATAATGTGATGTTGGATTGATTTATCTTTATGATGATTATTTGGCATGGTTCCCTACTTTGGAATCATTAGTTGTTCATTGAGCTAGTATTTTATTACTTAACCTTTATTTGAAAGTCCAGCTGGTTACTTGTGTTCTAGCTACTCATTTTGGGTATGACTCTGTGTCATTTCCCCTGTCCTTTGTGACATGTTACATTGTTATGGTTCCGGTACCGGGGTTGTTATCTTCAGCTGTTTATGCTACTATGAAGATGGTTGGATTGGTTGATTGGTTGAAGCTGCGCAGCAATTGTTCTATCAGTTTGGGAAACCTTGGCTAATATCCTTTGTTACTTGTTTATTTCCGCTGCTATCTGTTAACTGATAATTGCTACGTGCTATGTGTGTTTTATTATTGTTTATTGCATCATAGCATGTCATGTAGTTGCATAAGTGGCTTATTGAGATTTATCTCACCCCCTTTCTTTTATCTTTGTTTTTCCTTAACCCCCCCCCCTAGGAGGAAAGTAATAGGACTCGCTGATCACGAGAAGGACGTCGAGGGTGTTCGTGGATTTTGGGGCAGGTTGTTGTTAGGTTTTCATTTCTTAAATGTATAACCATGGGATAGTATTACCAAACTGTGACGTCATTAAGAAGTTGTAATATTTTGTATTTTGGTGTAAGCTTGTGGAGCTTATATTAGTGGTTTACAAATGTTGTTAAGATTTGGATTTCTAAAACCGTGTATTATCATCTTTTGGTATTAAAGAGAAATTTTTATCTTCTGTATTTTGGTATTTTATTTATTAAGTCGACGTCCAGCTCGCGAGCTCCCGGCCCGCGGGGTCAGGGTCGCGACAAGATGAGTATGATGGGGGAGTTGACATTCTTTCTTAGACTCCAAATAAAGCAATGTCATGATGGAATCTTTATAAATCAAGCCAAATACACCAAGGATTTGATCAAGAAATTTGGGCTTAAAACCGCTAAACCAGTAGATATCCCAATGCAAAAGGCCTGCAGTTTGGATCGAGATGAACAAGGTAAGAAAGTGAAGCAGACACTCTACCGAGGTATGATTGGATCTCTTCTTTACTTAACTGCAAGTAGGCCAGATATAATATTCAGTGTGTGTGTTTGTGCTAGATTTCAAGCTGACCCTAGAGAATCTCATCTTATTGTTGTTAAATGTATTATTAGATATTTATGTGGCTCTGTTAACCTTTGACTTTGGTACTCCAAAGAATCTTCATTTGATTTGTTTCTAATGCTGACTTTGCAGCATGTAAGATTGATAGAAAGAGCACTAGTGGTACATGTCAGTTCCTTAGATTTCGGCTTGTATCATGGTCCAATAAGAAACAAGCATCGATTTCAATCTCAACCGCTGAAGCTGAATATATTGCGGCTGGAAGCTGTTTCTCTCAAATTCTCTGGATGAAACAGCAGTTGGAAGACTATGAAGTATTTGAAAAGAACTGCCCTATCTACTATGATAGTACTGTAGCAATTTCTATCTCCAACAATCCAGTTTAACATTCAAAGACAAAGCACATTGACATAAGATATCATTTCCTCAAAGATCATGTTGAAAAGAAGTACATATTCTTTCCAAAGGTGGGAACTGATGATCATGTTGGTAGTGGTGCCCTAGGCACGTTTAATAAACGTTGTAATTGTTATCATTTATTTCATATCAATAAAAGAGATGTTTTGATTATTATTGTTGTTCATGTTTACTTATAATAATCCCCGTCCCTAGTACTTATTAAGCACTAGTATAAAGGCTAAATGATCATGAGATGATCATGTTAGATTTATGGGTTCTTGTTTGGAACAAGGTACTGGACATGACCCGATGTATGAGATTTATGTCATGGTCTATGTCATACATATATCTCATATTAGTTATGTCATTTGAATCCTTAGACATGAAGTTATTATAGTCTTCCACTTGATGAACATTGTGTTTGACATATTCAAACGCTACCTTAACACGGTAGTTATAAAAGGGTATGATTGGCATAATCGGATTCCCGTTGGGAAGAATAATAAGCTAAATGGATTTGTCCCTCCACGGAGAGATGTCAAGCTTGGGCCCCTCGAAGGAATGATGTTGATGAAATGTTCGGCCGAACTCAAATGGATTGATTAGATCAATAGCATCTGAATTATCAACATATTCGGGATCGAGAAAGTATTGAACAAAACAAGTTGACTGTTTGACCATGACTTGTGTTCAATGACATCATGGACAAAAGGATTGTGACATATTCTAAAGGAATGCGAACTTGTATCTAGTTATACTATTTGGGTAGGTATGACGGTTTGCTAGAACCTAATCATATCTTATGGGATCATGTTTGAGCCCATTGCCAACTTAGTATAATCCTAGAGGGTCACACACAATAGAACGAATCTTAAATAAGAGGACTATATTGGAATTTAGGGTCGAAGGACCTCAAGGGAATTTCTGGAATTATTCTGGGCCTCCTGGTCAACCAAGCGGGTGCTTGGGTTGAACCAGGCGGGCGCCTGAATAAGCCGGAAAAGGCCTTGACCTTCTTCCCAAATGAGCGGGCGCTCGGGGGGTACCAGGCGGGCGCCCGGTATGCTGACTGGAAATTTCCTAATCGATTAGGAAAGGTTTTTTGGCACAAGATTCCTATTTGGAATAGGTCTTAATTGTGTATAAAAACCCCAATTCAGCCAGACCATATTTACTAGTGCTTTTGTGAGTCTCAAAGAGTTTGAGAGAGAGATTTTATTTTGTTCTAAGATATCATTGATTGAGGAACAAAATAATTCACAAATAAATTCCATATAGTTCTTTATTATATTGTGAAAGTGTGTTTCATAATATTGGTCTAGCAACCAAGATCAAAGAAGCTCCTTTGATATTCGTTCGAAGTGTGGATACCGCTAGAGGGTGAAAATCATCATCTTCAAAGTTCGTGTTCAAGCTTTGTGAACGTGATCAAGTCTTCAAATCTCCACCAAAGACCAAGAGAAAACTTTGATAGCCATCAAGGGTTAGTTCATCCTTTATTCATTATGTTGTATTTGATTTAATCATATGAGCGGATCCATGGTTTTGGGTTTCTTAAAATTTTAATTGCTATATTCCTCTGCGCATGTTACTTGGAAACCCAACAGTGGTATCGGAGCCCCGTTCATGTTGATTAATTCAATACTTGGATCATGTTGTGTGTATATAAATTGTTTATGTGCCAAGCATGATATGAATATTGGATTATATGATGTTTATGTGTTTTGTGATTTAATGTGGTTTATTGTTTTTCAACTTTAATCGCACGAATCAATCGCAATAAAAATTATGGTGGATTCTGAATTATTTCGATTATTGATTTTTGATTGGATCAAAGTTTTAATAATCGAGGAAAAATAATTTTGAGACAAAATTTTCGAACTTTAAAATTCTATACTATTCTGGCCATTCAAGCGGGCGCCTGGTCCTTTGCAGGCGGGCGCTCGGAGGCCAAAATTTGTTCTGATTTTGGTTAAAATCTGAATATGGAATTTTCGACAAATTCTACAAAACCAGTAACAGAACCAGTCCAGACTTGCTGATCTGGAATGGGTTTTGGGTAGTTGGTTTGTGTGTGGATTTTGGGGTTTGATTTTCCTATTTGTTTTAGTCTTGTGATTCCTAGATTGGTTCAAGTTTTGGATGGCTAATCTGCGTTCATCGAGATTGTGTTTCCCAAAATTGATCGCAATTAAAGTTTCAAAGATAAAACGAAGTTAGAATTATGAAGAGTTCATAATTGCTAAAATTGAGAAACAAAGTTCTTGATTCAATGATTGGAGATCCATGTGGAATTGTGAATGCAATTGGCCTACGTTCATCGAGACCATCTATTGCTTAGTTTCGGCCACATGGACTACTTTCTTGGTTTCTTGAATTAGTGCGGGATTGTGGTTGCCTAATGGCTTAGTTTGACCGCACTTCTTGTTGTCTTGATTTGGAGATAATAACCAAAGTTGAATTAGTCTCATCCTCATAATTATAGAGAAACTAATGACACATAAATATCATGCTTAAATTAATGGGATTAATTTAGTGGCTAAACTTGATGTGTAACATGTTTATATTATGTGCTCATAAATGTGTTATATGCTATATGTGATGAACCTTCAAAGAAAGTTTTAAGTCCTTCTTTGCCATGCCATGATTAAAACACTTGTTTATATATGGGTGATTTTGATGTGGGTTCGCCTCCGCGAAGTGCATTGATTTTATTCATGTATGAGCAAGATGAGGTTCATTAATTTAATGTGGGCTTGCCTCCGCAAGGTGCGTTAAATTGAATGGTTCCTATACGTTTAAAATGGTTGGACTTAATTAGGCGTCAAAACAGTTTTGGGCCTAGGCAAAAGATGAGATTAAACATGTTTTTGAAATTGGATTTCTCAAAAAATCTCATAAAAGAATCTAAGAATCATATTGGATATGATTGACATGATTGTCTACCTAATTAATTTAGTTTTTGAGCCGTCCGCCTCCGTGGACTCAAAAGTTAAATTAAAGTTGGATCTTAGCCCAATTAAATTATATTATACATTGGATGTATATGAAGGTTATATAATTTAGTGGGAGTATTTTGTTTAAAATACATTATTTATCTCTTTAATGAAAATCGGTACTTATTAAATTTTGGAAATTTTGCATATTTGTAGATAATGACTAATAGCACTCAATCAATGTCGTTGCGATCGATCCTTGAGAAGGATAAGCTCGAAGAGAATGGTACTAAATTTATGGATTGGATCCGTAGCATAAGAATCGTTCTTAGGCAAGAAGATAAGTTGTACATTCTCGATGGGCCTCTCCCTGCTGAACCACCGCCTACTGCCCCTAGGGTAGAAAGAGACAATTACAAGAAACATCGTAATGATTCTAGAGATGTAAGTTGTCTCATGCTTGCTGCTATGTGTTCAAAACTCCAACAAAGTTTGGAACATTTGGAAGCCTATGAGATAGGCGTGGAGTTGAGAACCATGTTTTAAGAGCAAGCTAGGCAAGAGAGGTACAAGACCATTGTTGCATTCACTACTAGTAAAATGAATGAAGGGCAACAAGTGAGTCCTCACTTTCTTAAAATGAAAGGTTATGTAGAGCACCTTGAGAAACTTGGCTATCCAATCCCATTGGAGCTAGCCACGGATCTCATTCTTAATTCATTGCCTAAAAGTTATAATCAGTTTGTGATGAATTATAACATGCATGGAATGGATAAGAATCTCTCTGAGTTGCATGGGATGCTCAAAACTGCAGAGATGAAAATTGTGGAGAAAGGTTCTCCCGTGCTCTTGGTTCATGATGGGAAGAAGGCTAGTGCCAAAGGAAAGGGTAAGAAAGTTGTCAAACCCAAAATAAGCAAGGCAAAGGTTGCCAAGGCTTCTGAGGCAAAACCCGATTCACAAAAGGATGCAATCTGTTTCCATTGTCAAGAAATTGGTCATTGGAAACGTAATTGCAAGGCTTTCTTGGAAGAGCAAAAGAAGAAGAAGGGCAGCAAGGCTGCGTCGACTTCAGGTATCTATATGATAGATATTCTCCTTTCTACCACAGTCAACTTGAACAAAACAAGTTGACTGTTTGACCATGACTTGTGTTCAATGACATCATGGACAAAAGGATTGTGACATATTCTAAAGGAATGCGAACTTGTATCTAGTTATACTATTTGGGTAGGTATGACGGTTTGCTAGAACCTAGTCATATCTTATGGGATCATGTTTGAGCCCATTGCCAACTTAGTATAATCCTAGAGGGTCACACACAATAGAACGAATCTTAAATAAGAGGACTATATTGGAATTTAGGGTCGAAGGACCTCAAGGGAATTTCTGGAATTATTCTGGGCCTCCTGGTCAACCAAGCGGGCGCTTGGGTTGAACCAGGCGGGCGCCTGAATAAGCCGGAAAAGGCCTTGACCTTCTGCCCAAATGAGCGGGCGCTCGGGGGGTACCAGGCGGGCGCCCGGTATGCCGACTGGAAATTTTCTAATTCGATTAGGAAAGGTTTTTTGGCACAATATTCCTATATGGAATAGGTCTTAATTGTGTATAAAAACCCCAATTCGGCCAGACCATATTTACTAGTGCTTTTGTGAGTCTCAAAGAGTTTGAGAGAGAGATTTTATTTTGTTCTAAGATATCATTGATTGAGGAACAAAATAATTCACAAATAAATTCCATATAGTTCTTTATTATATTGTGAAAGTGTGTTTCATAATATTGGTCTAGCAACCAAGATCAAAGAAGCTCCTTTGATATTCGTTCGAAGTGTGGATACCGCTAGAGGGTGAAAATCATCATCTTCAAAGTTCGTGTTCAAGCTTTGTGATCGTGATCAAGTCTTCAAATCTCCACCAAAGACCAAGAGAAAACTTTGATAGCCATCAAGGGTTAGTTCATCCTTTATTCATTATGTTTTATTTGATTTAATCATATGAGCGGATCCATGGTTTTGGGTTTCTTAAAATTTTAATTGCTATATTCCGCTGTGCATGTTACTTGGAAACCCAACAGATCAAATTGCTGACATCCTCACCAAACCGCTCGAAAATTCAAGGTTTTTTCATTTACGAGGAGAAATGGGTATGCTGGAACCAACTTAAATTATTTCATGTTTTGATTTCTTGTTCTAATAAATTTTTGTTAAGTATTTTGGCTCTATTAAGAAAATGCAAAAATAGCTTGCGGTTCTATCAACGTTGAAACCGCATCAATAAAGGCTCCAGTCAAAAGAGTCAGGAAGAATATCTTCAGTTTGATCCAAACCGAAGTGTGAAAGCAAAGACTCGGTTTGATCTACTGAAACCGAAGATGAATCTGAGAGATATCCGTTTCATCAAAACCGATAATGAGGAAGAGGTAAGTCGGTTTACTCAAACCGCTCAGGTATGGTCAATTGCAGTTTAGTCCCTACTTTATGTCACTTCATTCTTTAAGGACCTTTGTGCAATTATTTCTGCCGCATTTAATGCGAATCGATAGGTACGCTGACGGTTAAGTTTTTCTCAGCTGTCATGGCCGCTCCACTACCCGAGGTGGTTAATTGAGTATAAAAGATATTTTTTTTTAATTTAACTTTTTACCTTCTTTCTCTATTTGGCAAAAACACTTCTCTCTCCTCTGTACACTCTGCGAACACTCTGCTCTCTCACTCAAAAAATTTTCTTAAACGATTTTCAAAATGGCACCAAAGAAAACAATCGATTTTGCTTCTACTTCTACATCTTCCAAACCATCGAAGCCCGATATGGTATGAATTTCTGAACCCTAACTAAGTATATTTCATTCATCCACCATTGTTGCTTAAAAAAAGCTTGTTCATCTTCCTTAGTCATTTTATGATTTTTCTTCATATTTTTGGTTGGGTTGAACTCGCATTTGTTTATTCATACTGATTGTTTAATTTATTTCGTGATTTGTGTTCAATTTTGAGCAAACTCGATTTTTGGGTTATTTGGTGTTCTTGCGCATATTTGCGGATTCTGGGTTCTAGTGTTGTTATTTGCCTTAGCTTATTTAGAACTTTGTTAGAATCTGCCCATTGTGATCGTTTTGGTATAATTCTTTCGTATTTTGGTTAAGATTTTGTTTTGCATGTTCATACTCTGTTCTTTGTGTTCTTCGTGCATTCAAACTCTTTTTCAAAATTTTCCCTCTTTGATCTGTTTTATTTTTACTTTTCACTTATTTTTTGTTTTTACTATTTTACCTTTACTTTCCTTGAACCGCCTGTTATCATTGTTAGGTTTCCTTGTTACAGTTTACAAGTCTCATTCAAACCACTATGTTTATCCATTTCTTTGAACCGCTCGGTTTGACTAAGTGTTATGAACCTTGGTTTGCTTAAGGTTTCAAACTGATATTCTTCAAATTATTTCTAACTTTGAATATTTTTTCAGGATCCCTCAAACTTTGTCCCTGGTTCTAGGATCATAGAAGAGGACTTTAAGCAAGATACAGTTGGGAGAAAGCTACTCAAATTGCTTGAAGATGCTAAACTTCTTCCTTTATTTCTTATGGACGAACCTCAGTTCGTGACCTTTATTTGTGCAAAATTTTTCGAGAATGGGATTCCTACAACTGCTACTCTGTTGGATGTTAGAGGTGAACCAATCAGAGATCTAGAAACTGGAGAAGTGAAGTTTGAGGATGCTATCAAGTCAACAGTTTGTGGAAAGGAAGTTATCTTAACCGCCTCAAAGATAGCAGTTTTGGCTGGCCTTGAGAACTCCGGTGTCGCTGTGATCAAACCAGAGCTTCTAAGCAGTACAACTATGGAGTTGATTAGATTTAATTCATTCTCCACCAAGAATTCCTCCAAGAAGGATTTTGGAGAAGTGATGGACCATTTGTGTGATTTGGTTGATTCTGGGGTAATGTGCAAGAATGGGAACCACAACAACTTTACCAGTGAACAATATGCCTACTGTGTGGCTATTCTCAAAGGGAAGAAACTGCATTGGCCTAGGGTTGTGATGAAAGAGATGATCAACGCCTTAAACCACCTATCTGCTGCTAGAGCCGCTGGGAAGTCCAAGATTAGGACTCATTGCAGGCTACTAACCAAGTTCCTACACCAAGATATTGACATATTCAAGTTATCTACTGAAAACAAGGAGTATTGTTTAGATCCAATGGAGAAGTCAATTTTTGGGTTATCAAAGTTTGATACTTTCAGAACCTCTCATGGATGGCGGTTTGCACAGGAAGTTTGGAATGCTGACCCATTGCCTGAAGCCGAACGTGGCCCTTTTCCTGAGGCTCGGCTCAATAAGTCTTGAAAACCGTACACTGGTGCCATTGTTGATCAGGCCCATGCTACGATGTTAAGAAATGAAGGTCAGACTGCTACTCTGAATAGAATGGGGTTAAGTCATTTGTCTCAAACCGCGGTACAGGCTGAGGGGGAGCAAGCGGCTGAGGGGGAGCCGGCAGCAAGGCCTAGACCTGTGGCTCAACCCAGGGAAACCGCTTCTTTAAGAAAAAGAAAAGGTGGTGTTAGAATTCCTCAAGTTATTACTTCGGCTGATCTAGCCAAACCACCTTCCAAACCCTCATCCAAACCGACATCCAAACCTCCTTCTACTTCAACTTCATTTCCACCTATCAGACTCTCCCCTACTCTTCCAAAACCCTCTACTTCAAAACCTTCCCTTCCCAAATCTCTTCCCAAACCTCAAATTAAACCTCTCTCTCCATTACATCAGAATGTGGAGAAATCCCTTAAGTTTGCAATGGATGCCTCCTCTCTCAAAGCTGCCAAAGCCAAATCTATTCCAGAACTTATTCCTTCACCTCATCTTTTCATTCCTACCTCCTCTCCTCCTAAACCTTCAACCTCAAAACCGCCCTCTGTTCAGTTCACAGATGAACAGTTGGCTGCCATATACAATGCCTTTCCAAATCTTAAACCTTCTACTCAAACCGAGCCTGAGCAGACTGAGTTGTCTGAGGCTGCGGTTCAGCCTGAGCAGACCACAGTGTCTGAGGCTGCAGTTGTGCCTGAGCAGACTGACATGTCTGAGGCCATTCAAAATGAACCTGAGCAAGATGTTGAAGTTCTTGAGGTTCAACCGCCAAAGAAAAGGAGGAAATTAATCAAGAAGTATGACTTTGTGGAGCATTGCCAGTCAAGGCCACCTGGTGCAGTGGACTTCAGTGAGGCTTATGACAAGAAGGATCACTCACCTCTTGAAGGGCCATTTGCAAAGGAGTTAAGAGAAAGAGCTGAGATGAGAAAGGCAGGTGTTGACCCTATGATGGTTGAGGTCTCCCCTCCAGCTCTGAGAAGACAATTGAAATTTGACTCTCCTGATCACACTCCTTCTCCGGTTCAGTTACCTCTGGTTCAACCAGGATCCAGTCCTTCATCTCCAGACTTACCGTATGCTACAGCGGTTCTACCATCTTCGGTTCAACCATCTACATTGGCTCAACCTTTGGTCTCCGTCCGGTTCAACCGCTGTTCCAACCGTCTATTCAACCATCAGTTTCAATCATTAAACCGAGGCCTAAGAAAAGGAAGAGTGCTGCAGATCTAGCCTCTTATCTAAAGCGGTTCAAAATAGAGACTTCAAGGGAAAGAAGGGCTGGGGCTCGTGCTCGTGCCGCCGCTAATGCTGAGGACAGGTTCTTGAAGGCTGGCCGCCCCAATCCTTACGCCATTTTTCCTAAAGATGACATGGAAGCAGTTGTTGAGCAAGCCATTCTGGCCGCTGTGGAACAGATTTTGGGAGAAATTGCTTATCAGGTCATGAATGATCCTACCCTCGCTTATCAATTCTTTCTTTACTTTAACTGTTTATGCATTCCAAATTTGTATAGACTCTTCATTGTTGCTTCACCTTCCATCTTTCTTTATAAAGATTTCATGCGATATCCTGTTCCTCATTCTCCTCCTCAAACTGCTATCGTTCCTATTCCTTCATTTCCTCAGTTTGACCCCATAGAATTTGAAACCGCTCTTAGGGTGTCTATGGGTCAATCATTAGATGAGGCCCATATTCTTTTGAAAGGCAAGGTAAAACTACATTCTTCCCCTTCCCATCAATCTGATGATGCCAACTCCATCTCTGATGATGATGATGATGATGAGCCTATGCCTAATTATACTCCTTCTGATGAGCCCCTCCTTCATTTCAATCTTATCCAATTCTGCCTCTTCATGCCTCAACCGCTGATTTGATAGATGCGGTTAGACACATTCAGTTTCATCAGCAATCCTCCGCTGCTAGCTTCAACTCTCACCTCCTAACAGTTCAGTCAGATCTTGATTCCATTAAGGGGGAGAGAGTATCAGATAGAATTGATGATAGATCAAACCAGCAGCAGTTAAATGAAAAGCTCAATATGATCTTGGACAATCAACTGGCTTTACAAGATCTGGTTAGAACCAACCATGAGATCTACTCCTTAAAGCAGCAAGCAGTTGATACCAGAATGGACTCCATATAAGAAAATCTTGATATTCTGGCCAAGCATATCTTTGACAGCTCTGATCTCATACTGCGTAGAACTGGCATGTTGGTCAAGTAAACCGCTGCTATTGAACATAGAATCAATAAACCTACTGAAGTTCGGCTTCGTACAGCAGACTTCATCTTTGAAACCGCTCATGCCTCCGGTTCAAGAAATGTTTCTCCAACCGCTCCTGCTGACGAAGACCCTCAAGCCGCAGTAAATGATCAAGCTGCCGTTGATGACCAAGCCGCGCAGGACAATACTGAAGTTGGTGCCGCTGAAGAAAGAGTTCCTACCGCTGCTGATGAAGTAGACTAGATTTTTTGTCTTTGTCTTTTTGCTCTCACTTATAATTCCTACTCTGTATGTTTCGAACCTTTATGATTGAATTATAATGAGAACAATTGCATGGCATTCTGTTTCCAAAACTTTGTTTATTCAAACTGCTTGTTTGTGGAACAATGCTTGCATTTTTAAAACCTCATGCACTATATTCATCATGAAAATATTTTTAAGTGAATTTTGTTTTAAACATTCAGTTTAAACATGCATATCTGTTTTTCAAAATCATATCACTTTATATGCATATGAATGAATTTCTTATCTATCTATCTATTCTTTTCATTTCCTTTATTTTTTGATAGATTAGAAATCTATGATCTAGCATAGTGTGTGCATTGACTTGGGACATGTAACTTCACGAAAATTCATTTCGGACATGTTTTTACCAAGTACAATGTTTTGCTATTATCATAGTGTGGTAATGGCATCAATCAAATAGGGGGAGATTGTTAGGATTCATTGTTAGTACACCCACTTAATTTGATTGATCCATGTCACGTGTCTTTTTATGGACTTTAGGACCGCATGTAATGAAGTTATATTTCAATTTTTAGACAAGTCCATTTCTAGATTTTTATTTGTCTAGGCTGAGTATTGAGTTTGGTTAGATTAGCGGTTTAGATCTTAAAACCGCATTCGAGCTATCTAAGAACCGCCAGCATGGAGTCGCTTATTTTTCATCAAACCGCATTCTGTGGTTTAGATGAAACTATTCTTCAAGTTTCTCTTGGAACCGCTGATGACACTTGATGGAACCGCAATCATGTAACCGGGTGCTTCAGTTTCTTATAAAACTGCACATCAAGTTCATCCTCGGAACCGCTCCTTTGCCTGGTGGAACCACCGATCAGTTAATGAAGAATTCAAGAGAAGTCATTTATTCCTTAGACAAATATTCTCTTTTCAACTGTAAAGAATATTTTATGTCATGTCAAAATAACTCTAAGATAACTTGGAGTTACTGCAAGGAATGTCGGTCTTGTCCAAGCAATTTGAATTGTTTACCGTTAGTCCTTTCTGCAACAAAGGACGGATGTCAGGTAGTGGTGCTACAACTACCTAGGACTACAAGACAAAATCAAGGACGAGAAAGACAGTGCAACCAATGGGAATTCGACAACACTGTACCCTTCAGATTTGATTCAAATCTTTACCCAACGGTCACAAGGGTGCACTGCCTATAAATACCCTTCATTTCTCAACAATGAAGGTTGCTGAGCTTCAAGAGATTTATTCCCAAGTATTCAAGTTTTCTTTGAAGATTGAAACCCAGATATTCAAACCTTAAATCATCTCCTTAGCAAACCCAGAATTCCTTCATCAAGCTTCAAGTCATCAACCATTCCATACTCAGCCTTTACACAGAAAGTTCTTTATTTGCTCAAACCATCATTTAGATACTTAGAGCATTTGATTTCTTTCCACACACACACACCCGATTTATATAATCACATAGATTATATACTTCGAATACACCGGTTGATTTTTCATAGCTTTATAGGTTAGATTGTTTGATTAGAGTTTAGAATCATCTTGTAAAATCTCATTTAATTAATACAAGTCTAGTAGCTATTAGAAAATCCTAGATTAACCATCTAGGTAGAGGACGTAGTTCATTCAAGAACGAACCTCTTCAAATTGTGTGTTTGATCTTTACTTTTCTGTCTTGTTATTTACTTTTTTGTTTGTGGTCTTTAACTTGAATCCATATACGAAATGACTTGAAAAGTGAATTATGTTTTTCTTTGTTTTTCAATTTGATCTATCGGTTGCATCATAGTGTTTTTAACCCGAGTCAAACCGCCCAACTCTTTAACTATCAGTTTGGCCAAAACCGTAAAACTCCGCTGTGTATTTTATCGGTTCGGTTTAAGTGCTTTAAACCGCAGTTGACCAAACTGATAAGTACGCGGTTGATTTTTAAGGGTATTTTACGAAAAAGTTTGGACCGCTATTCACCCCCCTCCTCTAGCGGTTCTATACCCTTGTTGCCCTCTAGGACCAACACAATGATTGCCTTGATTTTTGAGTATCCACTTCAATTCCCCTTTCTGTGACCATGTAGCCAAGGACTTTGCCTCGGATAACCCTGAAAGTGCACTTTGCAGGATTGAGCCTCATTTTGTGTTGTCGAAGCCTTTTAAAGAACTTGCGGAGGTCGATCAAGTGTTGACCGTCGGTTCCCTTTGAATGGATGATCATGTCGTCCACATAGACCTCAATTTCTTTGTGAATCATATCGTGGAACAAGTCTGTCACAGCCCTTTGATAAGTAGCCCCAGCGTTACTCAACCCAAATGGCATGACTGTGTAGCAAAAGGTGCCCCCACGGTGTTGTGAAAGCAGTCTTGTGTTGATCCTCTTCGGCCATGAGAATCTGATTATACCCAGCAAACCATCCACAAATGAGCGAACCTCGTAGGCAGCAGTGGAGTTGATTAGCATGTCGATGTTGGGTACTGGAAAGTCATCCTTTGGAGAAGCTTTGTTCAAATTTTGGAAGTCCACACAAACACAGACCTTGCCATTTGCCTTTCTGACCGTCACAACGTTTCCAAGCCATGTTGGATACTCAATAACTTTGATGAAGCCCACACTGAGAAGCTTCTCTATCTCTTCTTTGACTTGTAAAGACCATTCTAGCTTGATCTTTCTGAGTTTCTGTTTTGTCGGTTTAGCATCGTCCCTGATCGGAATCCTGTACTCAGCGACCTTTCTGCCTAAACCCGGCATGTCTTTGTATGACCATGCAAATACATACACGAACTCTCTGAGCAGTGCAGTCAATATGTCTTTCTCTTCCCCCTTGAAGAAGCTTCTGATCTTTGTTTCTTTCGGCTCTTCGTCAGTACCCAGATTAACAACATGCAATTCTTTGTCAGCCCCTGGACCATTTTCACCACAACTACGGACCTGTTGAGCAAGTTCATTTAAGTATGTTGTGTTTTCGTGGTCTATTTCATCATTGTTTGAATCATTATTAACTAGTTCATTAAATTCGCTATTAGTTAATTCATCATTCATGATGTTTGCATTCTCGGGGTACTCAGAAAGATCAAATTTTTCATTAACAAAGAAAGGGAATACACGCTCGTCTATAGCCTCCATATCCTCTTGGGTGAAGGTATCGGAAACACACTCAGACTCGAAAGTGAATGTGAACAAGTCTTCCTTTGTAACTTTGCACGGGATGCAACCCATTTTCTTGACAAAGAATTCCTCGGATACCACGGGTCCCTTTGTAGAATACCAGTTGTTGATCAGCTCGGAGCTCGGCTTGATCTCGTTGATAGGCTCGCTTCCCTTGTCAGTATAGTCAGAGATGGAATTTATTTGGCACTCGTCCATGATGGCAAGTTCCTCGAACATGGAGGCTAGATCTTCCCCCACGGTAATCTCTCTCTCGGACTCTATAGTCACTTTCTTCCCCCACCATTCTCGGGGTGATATAGGAGTTGGTTCCTCTTCGGATTTCTGGATCTGACAGTCAGAAAATTTTTCGAGGCCGGGCTTTCTGACGCCCTTACTGTTAACCCATGGCTCGGGAAAGATCACGTACGGGACGTCTTCCCCCTGACGGACAAAGTAGCCATTTAGTGTCTTGCGGTAAGGCCTCAAGTTGGGAATTTCATAGTAACGGCCTTCTCTACAAGCTCGGGCCTTTTCATTCTTGACAGCTTGCTCGTATTTCAAGTCATTTTCGGAAGGCTCGTATCCTAAACCGAACATGTTCTTGACGAATGGGACCTCTACATGTTGCATTCTCCCTTGTTTGTGTTTCCCTAGGCCTAAACCGGGGAAGTAATTCATGTTCCTCGTCATGCGGAGGACTTTGTGGTTGTCGAGGGTCCATGATCCGTTTCCTCCTTGTTCGTCGATGGCGTTTATTGAGACGCCGGAGAGGGTGGATTCTTCTAACCCATGATGTAATTGATGAACGGGTACCCCATTCCTATGGATAGTGACGTTTTCTACCATGATGGTCACTATTTCATCTCCATTTTTGAACTTGACACATTGATGGAGAGTTGAAGGGACGGCGTTGGAACTGTTTATCTATGGTTGGCCCAAGAGCAAGTTGAATGAAGAGGGGACATCGAGCACTTGAAATGGGACGGACATGACCATGATCCCAAACTCAATGTCTATTTCCACCATACCATGACTGTACGGGCAGTGCTGTCGTAACCTCGGATTACTTGAGTAGAAGGCTTTAGATCTGAACTCTTAAGTCCCAGTATGCCCATGATTCGGCCGGGCATTAAGTTGAGTGCGGAACCACCGTCAACCAAGACTCTTGAAATAGGTCTCCCCCTTGCTCTCACTTTGAGATAGATGGCCTCATTATGATCAGACCTAAATGGTGGAAGGTCCATATCGGCAAAATTGATGACATTGCCAAAATGAATGTGGCCTATCATTGCAGTAAGGTCCTCGGGAGTTGTATCGGGAGAGACTGATGTGTTGTCAAGATTGCTGATGACGAGGTCTTGGTACTTTTTTGAGGATGCAATGAGGTCCCAAATGGATATGTTGGCTTGAGTTTTCTTAAGTTGAACCAGTAAAGGATCTTCGGGAGTGTCGCGAGCTTGCGATCTTTGAGAAGAGGTGCTTGGCGCAGAAGTAGTCGGGTTTCTTGCTATGACTCGTCCGGATCGAGTTAGCATGTTGACGTTCCCATCTTTCCTCTTTTTCCTATTCTCTAGTACTTCCCTCATTACCTCGTCATAAGTCACAACATAACAAGAATTGTCAATCTTATTCATAACATTAGAGCCCTCATTCACAATTGGAATTGAATGAGTGGTCTCCTCAAACTCCCCTATCTCTATTACATTGACATCACCCTCATTGGGAACTATAAATTCTTTCTTGTCGATGAGGTCTTGTATAAAATTACGGAGGACGAAGCATTCCTCGGTGAGATGGCCACTATGTTGGTGGTAGTCACAATACTTGTGATGAGCATGGTTGGCACGGATTACGTTGGGCTTAAACCCTTAGAGAGGAGTGACTTGCCCCTTGGCCTTGAGTGCTTCGAAGGCTTCGGTGATGGTCATGCCGTGAAGAGGAGTGTAGACACGATCATTTTGAAACTTCTTGCCTTGTGGTGGAGGAACCCTTTTGTAATTCCCCTTGTTAGTAGTGACGGCATTGACTGAAGCCTCTTTTTTTTTAGTTAGAGGCAGCCTTGTATCGGAAGCTATGAGCACTTTTCTTGATCTCTTTGAGCAAGTCATCCATTCGAACCCCCGCCTCATACATTTGAGAGAAATCTGCATAGCAAGTGTTGGATTTTGTAGTAACATGCGCAGCGGAACAAAGCATTTAAATTTTTAATGAAACCCAAAGCCATAGATCCATTCATGTGATTAATTCAAATACATATAAGATGAATATCAGAAAAACTAACCCTTGATGATTTTGATTTCTAGCTTTTGAACTTGGTGGAGATTTGAAACTTGATCACGTGAGCAAGAACGCGAACCCTGACGATGATGAGCTTCACCCTCTAGCGGTATCCACACCACAAACGAATATCAAGCAACTTCTTGATCTTGGTTGCTAGACCAAATTGTGAAACACACTTTCACAATTGCAAGAACTATATGGAATTATGAATATTCTTATTCTTCACTTTTGGGAACTTAGAACAAGAAAATAACCTCTCAAAACCTTATGGAGGCACTCACAATAATATGTCTAATGGCTGTAAAAAGGATCCTTAAATAGGTCCTAATCCTTAACCCTTAAGGACTTAGGAAACCTAAATCCCGTCACCAAATTAGGCAACAAAGAATTCTGGCCGACTTGACTGGCACGGTCGTGCCCACAATCTGGCACGGTCGTGCCATCTAGCCCGCGTGAATTCCAGCCGCCCACTGTCGGCACGGTCGTGCTTGTTAATTGGCACGGCCGTGCCAATCATGCCGACATGTGCCTTGGTTTGGATTTATGGCACGACCGTGCCATTTAAGGCGCACGACCGTGCCAAAGCCAAAAAAACTGATATTTTCCATAATTCCCATTTAGTCCTTTACGATTCGTTCTATTTGTGTGTGACCCTCTAGGATTACACTAAGTTGGCAATGGGCTCAAACATGAACCCATAAGATATGATTAGGTTCTAGCAAACCGTCATACCTATCCAAATAGTGTAACTAGATACAATTTCGCATTCCTTTAGAATATGTCATAATCCCTTTGTCCACGATGTCATTGAACACAAGTCATGGTCAAACGGTCAACTTGCTTTGTTCAATACTTTCTCGATTCTGAATATGTTGATAATTCAAATGCTATTGATCCAATCAATCCATTTGAGTCCGGCCGAACATTTCATCAACATCATTCCTTCGTGGGGCCCAAGCTTGACATCTCTCCGTGGAGGGACAAATCCATTTATCTTATTATTCTACCCCACGTGAATCCGATTGTGCCAATCATACACTTTATAACTACCGGGTTAAGGTAGCGTTTGAATATGTCAAACACAATGTTCATCAAGTGGAAGACTATAATAACTTTATGTCTAAGGATTCAAATGACATAACTAATATGAGATATATGTACGACATAGACCATGACATAAATCTCATACAGCGGGTCATGTCCAGTACGTTGTTCCAAACAAGTACCCATAAATCTAACATGATCATCCCATGATCATTTAGCCTTTATATTAGTGCTTAACAAGTACTAGGGACAGATATTATTATCAGTAAACATGAACAACAATAATAATCAAAACATCTCTTTATTGATATGAAATAATTGATAACAATTACAACGTTTATTAAACATGCCTAGGGAACCACTACCAACAATCTCCCACTTGCCCTAGGCCCAATCTCCCATGTATCTAATACCCATGGACCTAACATGACCTTCATGTTTAGCTTGTGGAAGTCCCTTTTTTAGCGGGTCCGCAACATTGTCATCAATTGGTACTCTGCATATATTTACGTCACCTCTATTAATGATTTCACGAATCACATGGTAACGCCTAAGTATGTGTTTTGATTTCTTATGTGCCCTTGGTTCCCTTGCTTGAGCAATAGCACCATTATTATCGCAATAAAGGTCTATTGGATTAGCAATGCTAGGAACCACTTCAAGTTCAGTTATGAACTTCTTAATCCAAACAGCTTCCTTTGTAGCATCTGATGCAGCAAGATACTCAGCTTCTGTTGTAGAATCAGCGGTTGTACTCTGCTTGGAACTCTTCCAGCTTATAGCTCCACAATTTAACATAAACACAAAACCCGATTGCGATCGACTATCATCTCTGTCGGTTTGGAAGCTTGCATCCGTGTAAGCACTTACAACGAGATCATCTTCCATTCCTCCATAGACCAAAAACGAGTCTTTAGTCCTTCTTAAGTACTTAAGAATCGCTTTTACAGCCACCCAGTGATTTTCACCAGGGTCGGATTGGTATCTGCTTGTCATGCTTAAAGCATAAGATACATCCGGCCTAGTACATATCATGGCATACATGATGGACCCAATTGCTGAAGCATATGGAACATCTTTCATTTTCTCACGCTCATCATTTGTCTTAGGACATTGAGTCTTGCTTAGAGAAACTCCATGTAACACTGGCAAGGTTCCTCTCTTAGAATTTTCCATACAGAATCTTCTAATGACTTTATCAATGTATGTACTTTGGCTTTAACCAAGTAGCCTTCTTGATCTATCTCTATAGATCTTGATGCCAAGCACATATGCGGCTTCACCCATATCTTTCATTGCGAAGCACTTTCCTAACCAAGTCTTTACAGACTGAAGTGTTGGAATGTCGTTTCCAATGAGCAATATGTCATCCACATATAAGATAAGGAATAGCACTATGCTCCCACTAATTTTCTTGTATACACAAGGTTCATCTTCGTTCTTGATGAAACCAAACTCTTTGACCGATTCATCAAAACGGAGATTCCAACTCCTAGAAGCTTGCTTCAATCCATAGATAGATCTCTGCAATTTGCATACCTTAGAATTTTGCTCAAAACCTTCTGGTTGTGTCATATACACATCCTCTTCTAGTTTTCCATTTAGGAAAGCGGTTTTGACATCCATTTGCCGTATTTCATAGTCATGATATGCGACAATGGCAAGCAGAATTCTTATAGACTTGATCATTGCTACAGGTGAAAAGGTTGTTTTAAGCATCCCATGCAACTCGGAGAGATTCTTATCCATTCCATGCATGTTATAATTCATCACAAACTGATTATAACTTTTAGGCAATGAATTAAGAATGAGATCCGTGGTTAACTCCAATGGGATTGGATAGCCAAGTTTCTCAAGGTACTCTACATAACCTTTCATTCTAAGAAAGTGAGGACTCACTTGTTGCCCTTCATTCATCTTACAAGTAGTGAATGCAACAATGGTCTTGTACCTCACTTGCCTAGCTTTCTCTTGAAACATGGCTCTCAACTCCACGCTTATCTCATCATAAGCTTCCAAATGTTCCAAACTTTGTTGGAGTTTTGAGCACATAGCAGCAAGCATGAGACAACTTACATCTCTAGAATCATTACGATGTTTCTTGTAAGCGTCTCTTTCTGCCCTAGGGGCAGTAGGCGGTGGTTCAGCAGGAAGTGGCCCATCGAAAATGTACAACTTGTCTTCTTGTCTAAGAACAATTCTTAGGCTACGGATCCAATCCATATAGTTGTTACCATTTTCTTCGAGCTTATCCTTCTCAAGGATCGATCGCAATGACATTGATTGAGTGTTGTTAGTCATTATCTACAAATATGCAAAATTTCCAAAATTTAATAAGTACCAATTTTCATCAAAGAAATAAATAATGTATTTTTCCCAAAAATACTCCCACTAAACTATATAACCTTCTTATACATCCAATGTATAATATAATATTAGTGGGCTAAGATCCAACTTTAATTTAATTTTAAGTCCGCTAGGGCGGATTACACAAAATCAAATTAATTAGGTAGACAACTCTTGTCAATCATATCTCATATGACTCTTAGTTCCTTTTATGAGATTCTTTAAGAAATCCTATTTTAAAAAGCATGTTAAATCTCATCTTTGCCTAGGCCCAAAACTGTTTTGACGCCCAATTAAGTCTAACCATTTTAAACGTATAGTTAATATGTCCCGTTAGGGCGTGCCCACATTATCTATCTTGCTCATACATAAATAAATTTAATGCACCTCGCTAGGGCGAATCTACATTGAAATCACTCATGTACTAACAAGTGTTTTAAACATGGCATGGCAATAAAAGATTTAAAACTTTCTTTGAAGGTTCATTACATATAGCATATAACACATTTATGAGCACATAATATAAACATGTTACGCATCAAGTTTAGCCACTAAATTAATCTCCATTAATTTAAGCATAATATTTATGTGTCATTAGTTTCTCTATGATTATGAGGATGAGACTATTTGAACTTTGGTTATCATCTCCAAATCAAGACAACAAGAAGTGCAGCCGAAACTAAGCCATAACGCATCCATAATTCCGCACTAATTCAAGAAACCAAGAAAGTAGTCCATGTGGCCGAAACTAAGCAATAGATGGTCTCGATGAACGTAGGCCAATTGCATCCACAATTCCACATGGATCTCCAATCTTTGAATCAAGAATTTTGTTTCTCAATTTTAGTAATTATGAACTCTTCATAATTCTAACTTCGTTTTATCTTTTAAACTTTGATTGCGATCAAGTTTGGGAAACACAATCTCGATGAACGTAGATTTGCCATCCAAACCTTGAACCAATCTTAGAATCACAAGACTAAAACAAATAGGAAATTTAAACCCAAGATACACACCCAAAATCCAAACCCTACCCCCGCGCCAAAACAAAGGTCCGGCCGGGTCAAGGCATGGGTCCGGTCGGACCCTCCCGAAAAATCTAAAATTTTAAAGTTCCAAAATTTATCTCAAAATTGTTTTCCCGATTTAATTAGGATTTGGTGTTCTTGGTGATCCAATCACCATGATCATCAAAACTTTGAATAAACAATTTATTCTTGAATCCTTGAATTATCAAAACTTTGATCCAATCAAAAATTGATAACCCAAACAATTTTAAATCCATCATAATTTTTATTGCGATTGAATAGTGCGATTAAAGTTTCTAAAACAATAAACCACATAAAATCACATAACACATAAACATCATATAATCCAATATTCATATCATGTTAGGCACATAAACAATTTATATACACACAACATGATCTAGGTATTGAAATAATTAACATGAACGGGGCTCTGATACCACTGTTGGATTTCATAGTAACATGCGCAGCGGAACAAAGCATTTAAATTTTTAATGAAACCCAAAGCCATAGATCCATTCATGTGATTAAGTCAAATACATATAAGATGAATATCAGAAAAACTAACCCTTGATGATTTTGATTTCTAGCTTTTGAACTTGGTGGAGATTTGAAAATTGATCACGTGAGCAAGAACGCGAACCTTGAAGATGATGAGCTTCACCCTCTAGCGGTATCCACACCACGAACGAATATCAAGCAACTTCTTGATCTTGGTTGCTAGACCAAATTGTGAAACACACTTTCACAATTGCAAGAACTATATCGAATTATGAATATTCTTGTTCTTCAATTTTGGGATCTTAGAACAAGAAAATAACCTCTCAAAACCATATGTAGGCACTCACAATAATATGTCTAATGGCTGTAAAAAGGATCCTTAAATAGGTCCTAATCCTTAACCCTTAAGGACTTAGGAAACCTAAATTCTGTCACCAAATTAGGCAACAAAGAATTCTGGCCGACTTGACTGGCACGGTCGTGCCCACAATTTGGCACGGTCATGCCATCTAGCCCGCATGAATTCCAGCCGCCCACATTCGGCACGGTCGTGCTTGTTAATTGGCACGGCCGTGCCAATCATGCCGACATGTGCCTTGGTTTGGATTTATGGCACGACCGTGCCATTTAAGGCGCACGACCGTGCCAAAGCCAAAAAAACTGATATTTTCCATAATTCTCATTTAGTCCTTTACGATTCGTTCTATTTATGTGTGACCCTTTAGGATTACACTAAGTTGGCAATGAGCTCAAACATGAACCCATAAGATATGATTAGGTTCTAGCAAACCGTCATACCTATCCAAATAGTGTAACTAGATACAATTTTGCATTCCTTTAGAATATGTCAATATCCCTTTGTCCACGATGTCATTGAACACAAGTCATGGTCAAACGGTCAACTTGCTTTGTTCAATACTTTCACGATTCCGAATATGTTGATAATTCAAATGCTATTGATCCAATCAATCCATTTGGGTCCGGCAGAACATTTCATCAACATCATTCCTTCGAGGGGCCCAAGCTTGACATCTCTCCGTGGAGGGACAAATCCATTTAGCTTATTATTCTTCCCCACGTGAATCCGATTGTGCCAATCATACACTTTATAACTACTGGGTTAAGGTAGCGTTTGAATATGTCAAACACAATGTTCATCAAGTGGAAGACTATAATAACTTTATGTCTAAGGATTCAAATGACATAACTAATATGAGATATATGTACGACATAGACCATGACATAAATCTCATACAGCGGGTCATGTCCAGTACCTTGTTCCAAACAAGTACCCATAAATCTAACATGATCATCCCATGATCATTTAGCCTTTATACTAGTGCTTAACAAGTACTAGGGACAGCGATTATTATCAGTAAACATGAACAACAATAATAATCAAAACATCTCTTTATTGATATGAAATAATTGATAACAATTACAACGTTTATTAAATGTGCCTAGGGCACCACTACCAACAGCAAGCCCCACTTAGGTGGGTGCGGAGATTAATCTTTAGAAACTTAAGATAGATGTCCATTTTCTCCTTGGTGTTAGGCCCCTCGACAATTTCAGTAAGCTTGTCATTCCACCTTCTTGTAAAATCAATAAAGGACTCATTGTCCCTTTGAGTGGTGTTCTCGAGCTCTTTCTTGGTCGGGCGGTGAGTGGTGTTGCCTTGGTATTGACTTTTGAAGGCAAGCATGGTGGCATCCCAATCAAGACGGACTGTGAGCGGGAGAGTTGCATACCAATCTTTTGCCGCCTCCTCGAGAGTAAGAGGGAAGCATTGTGCCATAACTTTCAAAGAGACATTCTTCGGAACCATAGCCCATATGTAAGTCTCGATGTGTGCCATGGGACAAGAGTTTCCCTTAAATTTGCTGATGTCGGGCATCTTGAACTTGTCGGGGAGAGCGGCTATGGAGCTCATGAGAATGGATGACTGGTAAAGGCTTGTGTCGGAGCCTTTCCCCATGTTGAGACCGTTGAAACGTTGGTCGATGTAGGCCATGACTGAATCAACCATCTTGTGATCTTTGTTGTCGGTGCTTGGTTCCCCCATTTTCTTGGTACGGGTACTAACATAAGGGCTTTCGAACAAACCCTTGGTCCACTCGGACTCTTCATTGTTTTCTTTGTCTTTACCACTCAAAAGCTTGGTGAGCTTAGATTTCATTTGGTCTATCTCAGCCTCGTGAGCCTCCCTTTGATTGTCAAGATGGGATTGCCAAAGGTCATCTTTGTTTTGGTCCTCCTTATTGAGAGTGGAGACTTGCTCTTGGAGAAGTTGGACCATAGCTGAGAGTTGCTCAACATGGTGTTGTCGGTGTTGGAGCCGCCGGCCATTGATCCTGTCGGAGCTGCTGGAGTGATCAATTCACGAACTAGCCGGTTTGCTGAATCCTGGTAGATGCGGTAAGTACCAATTGGACCTAAATTGCAGAAGAGGCCCTTATCAGTCTTGAGTAACACTTTCGGACCATAGTGGAATCGTCACACTAGTATATAGACCTTCTCGCGGTCCCATATACTCATCGGATTCCACCACGCTTGTGATTCCTACATGTGTCGGGATTAAACTAAATTAATGTAGTAAAGCATACATGCGGGGACGGATTTTTATTTTCGTCCAAAATAACCACTTGGTGACGGCTTTTTATTTCGTCAAAGATAACCACTTGGCATGTATGTTTTGAAGACATAAGTTTAGGGAAATCTCGACACATGAAAAATGGCTTAGTCACGGAGTGTTAGACCCTAACTAGAATTGTGTTGGCTTGTGCTCGGCTAATGAGAGGCTTAAGGTCACCCCAGCATGTATTCATGAACTACGCCACGGGCTGAGGTTTACCACTTTGAGAGAGTCAAGGTCGGGTGGAGCTTGAAACTCTCTAGGACGGGCCTCGAAAGGTTTGGGGTTATGAACTTGTCCGACTCGATAGTGAGCAATTTATAAGAATATGTGCACGTAGTGTGAGGTCCAACATGTGGCAAAACATTTTTTTACTTTTTTTTTGAAAGAAAAGAAAATAAGAACATAATTTAAAACTCTCGAATCACCCGTGTGACCGATAAAACAAAACACGAAAGTAAAATAGTCCAAAGTTCCAAATCAGGTCTGATGCAGGCAACTGTGCCCACACCCCAATATTCTGCTCTATTTTGAAACTGTCCATGTTCTGGAAAACCGCCCAGAAGTGCGCGCCTCTGGACTGTGCCATGGCATGTACGCGCGGGGCGCAGGTTCAATGAGAGGCACTCACTTTTGGGTAAACCTGTCAGACACTTAGACTCAGGGGATTGCCCTGGTCCTGAATATACATTGTAACCCCTGTAGAAATGATTAGTGTAGAAAAAAGAAGAATAGGAAGAACATTGAGAAGCGGGCGACTCTGGTTTCTGATATGGGATGCGGACGCCTTAGGCCAAGTAGGCCAGAGGCGCACGCTTCCCCCATCAGGAACCAGCATACCCAGAAAAATGTAGACTTTGATCAGAAACGAAAGTTTAACCCTCAAACGTCCCCAACGGAGTCGCCACTGTAGATACCCCGAGCGGGGCCTGCTCGCTTGGCTAGAGCGGCGGGTCATCCTAGGATGTCTATTTGTGTTTTGATTGTAGAGTCGCCACCTATATTTTTAGAAGAACATAAGAAAAACCTAATATTTAGCCTAAGTTTGATTACGAAAAACAGAGATTCTTGTTATGAGGTTCGGGGGTTAGGTTACGAGATGGGAAGTACTTAAACACCCATCTCGCCCAACTAATGTTGATCTTGCTTGATCAAAGTCTACATAAATAATAAAATGTTCTTCCTATTCTCGACTATAATAAAAGGGGGTTTTATAAGGGGTTTTTGGAATGTAGGGAGATAACTGCTTGGCCAACTTCAATGGAATGAAGTGGCCTTTGCTGTCATGTCCCAAAATGGTTTTGGGGTGATTGCACGTTTGATCAAAATAAGAGAAGAACAGAAGAGATTAAGTAGAGAAGAGGGAAAAGGATGGAATTTTACCTAAACTCAAAAAGACTTCAAGTACTTCTTAGGAGATTGCCTTGGAAATGTCTTAAAAGTATTTTGTGTATAGTATTCTTATGTTGCAAAAAAGAGGTCCTTCAAGAGTGCTAAAAAAGAGATATTTGAAAATTGTTTTATTCAAGATTCTCATTTGATTGCTCGAGAATAGACCTCGTTAATTGATTAATGAGTTCTGGTTAATGGGTAAACAAGTAGTCTCAAAATAATAAATGTTTTGATCAATTGCGAGTGAAGAAACCAGAAGTAGAAATATGGTGCAAGAGAGAAGAGAAAGAAGATTGGCTGAGGTGGGGTGTGTATATTTTGGACCGAACCCAAAGGCTGCCTATGTTCTCCTCAAGGTGAGAAGCTCAAGTCCGTGTAGTTCGGGGGAGGCTCGGTTGATGATGAAGTTGGGTTTGAGTTTAGGGGTGTAAGGTTCATTTAACTGAGGTGAGTTCTTCCTTGTTGAGGTGGGCTGCTCCATTGTTGCTCGTTGAGGTGGATTGCTCCATTGTAGTTATCGCAGTGGATTGCTCCATTGTAGTCGTCATGGGCTGCTGCTGCCATGTTAAACTTCTTTGCAGGGAAAGAAAGAAAAATAGAACATTTGAATTTGAAAAGAAAATGGGACTTTTACTTTTCTATGGTGATAGCCTCTTCTATTTTTCTATTTTTTTATTTTATCTCTTTGTGCATACCTTTTTTTTTGCCTAGGCCGCCCTTTCGGGTTTTTAACCTAGCGGGCTTCTTTTTTGTGCAATGCTCTAATTTTTACCTAGGTCGCCTTTTTGGGTTTCAACCTAGCGAGCATTTCTTTTTATACTTGTACATGAAACATTGGGCAAGACGAGCCCCTAGTTTGCTTTCTCTTTTGCTGATTGTGAGGTAGCCTCCTTATAGTTCAAGCGGCCTTTTGCTGGCGGCGGGCATTGTAGCTCCTTGATTTTCATCGGCGGAGCTCCATCGGATTGTCACGTGGCACCTACGAATGGTATGAACAACTCCGTGCCTTTCTTTGATATTTGCGATGGAATATGGATAGCCCCGGTGTATCGGCATGTAGTACTCATGAAGGGAACAACTTCTTTAATTGTGGCAGCACAGATGCCAATTTGACGATGAGCAACTGCAGTCCATTTCTTTGTCATGACCGTATGGAAAAGGGGTCTAATGGTAAGATAAGAGGTGTATGAGAATAGTGTATGGGAGAAGGCGTATAGAGAGAGTGTACATGAAGGATGTACACGGGGTGAGTGTATAGTAGGTATTATATGGATAGAGTGTACGTGGAGGGTGTACACAGGGGGAGTGTATATAGAGAGTGTATGGGGATAGAATGTAGAGAGAAGAGAAAGTGATTCGTTCATCCCAATTGATCAAAGCATTTGTTATCATGAGATTAATTGTTTACTTTAGTTATGTGAATGGTTTGCGGGTCCATTTACCTTTTAATGAGTCGTCATTAATGTGTAAAATTAAGATTAATTCATCATATAAAGATATAGCAATCAAGTGAAAATGGTGAATAAGAGAATTTTCATTGAATTAATTTATGCAAGATTATGTCTCAAGTCTAGAGAGAAAAGAAATAAAGACTGTTTTATTGTTTGAAAGAAAAACGACTAGTCCGGGTGGACTTTTACTAAAGAAACAAAAATCATCCAAGGTGGACTTTTGACTAAGGACACTCTAGAACCTACGAAGACTGAATGACCCTTTTTTTATAGTTTATTTAAAGGAGGTAGCCCCAATTTTCTCATTCTTCTTTGAATCACCTCCATGTAGTCCCATGGCGGACGAGGGTCCCATTATTAATGAGGTCTTGGATCTTTCTCTTCATTTGGATGCAATCTTCGGTGTCATGCCCAATGTATTAGTGGTATTTGCAATATCTGGAGGGATCCAAGTCTTGTTTCACCCTGAGCGGTTTATAGTTGAGTAAAGGAGACAACTTGCCGGCTAAAACTAGACCTTTGAAGAGTTTGGCTAATGGCATACCCAAGTCATCGTACTCGTGCTCATCCTTCTTTTCATGAACAATCTTTGAGGTTGGTTTAGGTACCGTTATCCCTTGTTGATGAGTAGTTATAGGGGGCATCCCAACGGGGAAAGTCTGTGGTGGCGCGTACATTTGAGGATCGTACAGGCGTTGAAACTGAGCATGAGGGAGAGTGTGGTTGAGGTACTCGTACATGCCATAGACGTTGGACCGGAGACGTTCTTCGGTGTCCTTTAGAGCCTTGTACATCTCTTTCTGAATGCGGTCTGCTTGCTTGAGGAGGACAGTCTCAAAGTAGGCTTCTTGCTCATTGAGAGCGGTCTGGAAGAGGGTTGCTTGATCGTTGAGGATGGCCTCAAAGTGGGCTGCTTGCTTAGTGAGAGCAGTGTTGGTGTGGAGAGTTGTCTCGAGACCTTGGGTAACAGCTTTAGTTGCAACTTCGATGTTCCTTCCGGCATACATGATGCGGGATTCTATTATAGTTGTGGAGGAATTAAGTCTTTGAATTGAATTAGACTTATAATTAATGACAAAGCATCGTTATAAAATAATTTTTATGAAAAGACTCGATCTCTGCATTTTAAAAAAAGGTGAAAGATGACCACAGGGGTCAATTTGGTAAAGTCCGAGTATTTTTGAGATAAAGAATGACTTTTGGGGATCAAAAGGAGGGAGATGACTCGGTCCTTGATCAAGCATAGGTGAGGAAGACCTATAGGAGTTGGTTTTAACTTAATCGGGTCGGGTAGGGCTTGACCTAAGGTTTGACCTAAATAGGCTGAGAGGTGGGTCAAGCTAGAACACGTCGATAATGGTGGGTTGACCTAGATGGGTGAAGGATAGGTCGACCTAAATAATAAGGGTTGGAATGACCTATGTGGCGAATGGATCAAGGTAGCCGGTTGTAGCGGGTTGCGTATGGGAGAATTTAAGCAGGACAGACATGGTTTGACCTAGGCGGGTCAAATGTAGGTTGGTTGGTTCTAGATGGTTAACCTAGACGGGTCAAATGTGAGTAGGCTGACCTATTCGGGTTGGTTGACCAAGGGAGGTTGAAGATTGATCTAGATGGATCTAAGGTAGGTAAGTCGACCTATTGAACTAAAGGTGAAGGGTTAGTATTAACCTAAGACGGACAAGTTGACCTAGATGGGTCAAGGATGGTGTGCGGACCTAGACGAGTCGAGATCATCATCGCCTATGAAATAACACATTTAATCATGAAGATTGCAACCCTAAATCTAGCATAAATAAGGTTTTAATCTAAGAACATGAAGAAAATGTGAGGAACATATTTTGAAAATATGAATGATATGAAGAACATATGAATAAACATGCTAAGAACATGAATATTATGGATCTACACTAAGAACATGGCAAGAATCATGAAGAAAAAGTTAGAAAACTTACATATGTTGGCAAGAATTAACCTTGGATCTTCTTAGGAACTTTGAGAGTGTTCTTGGATTCTTGAATGCCTTGATTAGAGAGTTTAGGGATTTTGGGGCCGAAATTGTGTTGTTTAGGAGAGGTTTTAGAGAGTTTTGGAGAATTTTAGAGAGGTTTTGAGTTAGGAACTCGTAGGATGATTCTTTGTCCATTTTTAAGGAGGGGAGGACCCGCATATATAGTTTTTGTGAGTAGGGCAAACATGGCCGCGTGGCCAAGGTTGTTTCTTGGCGTGGAAAACAAGTTTTGGAACTGGAAAGCGCGTCAGAAGCAAAGATGGCCGCGTGACCAAGGACAAACTTGGCCGCCCGGCCATGGTGGAATGTGGCCACGTGGCCAATGTTTGTTTGTCCTTGTTCTTCTTTTTCTCGCGTTCGATTTGATATGCGGTGCATCCCGTAATTCATCTGGAGTCAAAAGTTATGACTAGTTTCGTGTCGACTGTCCTTCTCACCAAGTCATAGTTTAGGAAACCTAATCAATTCAATCTAGAATTTCCTAGAATAATGAGCCATATTTTGGTAATCCGGGACAAGTCTTTGCAAGGTTTCTAATTCCTATAAAGTCCTTGTATATTTGGGAAAGCCCTAATAAACTCATTTTCAGATCAGGTACTAACAACTTGAAACTTTGATCACGAAGAGAGCAGGAGCAGGAACACGAACTTTTAAGATGATAAGTTTCACCCTCTATTTGTATCCACATCACAAACGAATATCAAGTAGCTTCTTGATCTTGGCTGCTAGACAAAATTTTGAAACACGCTTTCACAATGTATTTAGAACTATATAGAATTTATTTGTGATGTTCTTGTTCTTCACCCAAGAGATCTTAGAACAAGAAAATAACCCTTTAAAGTCTTTGGAGGCTCACAAACTTATGTACTGATTAGGGCTACTAGAGGTGAGTTTTATACTTGTTTCACCTATTCCAAATAGGTAACAAGTGACCAAACCCGCAAGAAAACGGAAAAGGAAAGTCCCAGGCCGAAACCGACTAGGTCCGCCCGGGTATACAAAGGGGTCCGGCAGGATCAAGAATGGTTCGACCGGGGCTTGTTCTTGGTCTGTCTGGATCAGCAGAAGGTCCGGCTGGGTCCTTTATGAGGTCCGCCCGGACCCTCCTCTTTTCCAGTATTCTCCTCTAAATTCCCAATATCCTTTAAAGGTCCTTCGACCCAAATTCCAATTAAGTCATTTTGATTTGTTCTATTTGTGTGTGACCCTTTAGGATTACACTAAGTTGGCAATGGGCTTAAAACATAAACCCATAAGATATGATTAGGTTCTAGAAAACCGTCATACCTACCCAAATAGTGTAACTATATACAAGTTCGTATTCCTCATAGAACATGTCACAATCCCTTTGGCCACGATGTCATTGAATACAAGTCATGGTTAACAAGTCAACTTGTATTGTTCAATACTTTCTCGATCCCGAATATGTTGATAATCCAAATGACATTGATCCAATCAATTCACTTGAGTTTGGCCAAACATTTCATAAACATCATTCTACAAGGGGCCCAAGCTTGAAATCTCTCTGAAGAGGGACAAATCCAACTTAGCTTATTATTCTTCCCTACGTGAATCCGATTATGCCAATCATACCCTTTATAACTTCCTGGTTAAAGGTAGCATTTGAATATGTCAAACATAATATTCATCAAGTGGAAGACTATAATAACTTCGTGTCTAAGGATTCAAATGACATAACTAATATGAGATCTATATATGACATTGACCATGACATAAATCTCATAGAGCGGGTCATGTCCAGTACTTTGTTCCCCAACAAGTACCCATAAGTCTAACATGATAATCCCATGTTCATTTAGACTTATACTAGTGCTTCATAAGTACTAGGGACGGAGATTGTTATAAGTAAACATGAACAACAATAATAATCAAAACATCTCTTTATTACTATAAATAAAATGATAACATACAACATTTAAATAAACGTGCCTAGGGCACCAACACTAACAATCTCCCACTTGACCTAGGCCCAATCTCCCATATATCTAATACCCATGGACCTAACATGACCATCATGTTTAGCTTGTGGAAGTTCCTATGTTAGCGGGTCCGCTACGTTATCATCTGTTTGTACTCTGCATATATTTACGTCTCCCCTATCAACGATTTCTCGAATGATATGAAAATGCCTAAGTATGTGTTTGGATTTCTGATATGCTCTTGGTTCCTTTGCTTGAGCAATAGCACCATTATTATCACAATAAAAGTCTATTGGATTAGCAATACTAGGAACCACCTCAAGTTCACCAATGAACTTCTTAATCCAAACAACTTCCTTTGCAGCATCCAATGCAGCAATATACTTAGTTTCAGTTGTAGAATCAGTGACTGTACTCTGCTTGGAACTCTTCCACCTTACAGCTCCACTATTCACATAAACACAAAACCCGACTGCGATCTACTATCATCTTTGTCGGTTTGGAAGCTTGTATCCGTGTAACCATTTACAACGAGATCATCTTTCATTCCTCCATAGATCAAAAACGAATCTCTAGTCCTTCTCAAGTACTTAAGAATCGCTTTCACAGCCATCCAGTGACTCTCACCGGGGTCAGATTGATATCTACTCGTCATGCTCTAAGCATAAGATACATCCGGCCTAGTACATATCATGGCATACATGATGGATCCAATTGCCGAAGCATATGGAATCTCACTCATTTTCTCGCGCTCATCATTTGTCGTAGGACATTGAGTCTTGCTTAAAGAAACTCCATGTAACACTTGGCAAGTGTCCTCTCTTAGAGTCTTCCATGCGGAAACTTCTAATGACCTTGTCAATGTATGTACTTTTTCTTAAACCAATTAGCTTCCTTGATCTATCTCTATAGATCTTAATGCCAAGGACATATGTGGCTTCACCCATATCTTTCATTGCGAAACACTTTCTTAACCAAGTCTTTAGAGACTGAAGTGTAGGAATGTCGTTTCCAATGAGCAATATGTCATCCATATATAAAATAAGGAATAGCAATATTCTCCCACTAATCTTCTTGTATACACAAGGTTCATCTTCGTTTTTGATGAAGCCAAACTCTTTAACTGATTCATCAAAACGGAGATTCCAACTTTCACCTTCCCATCCATGTCAGTCTTCTTCTTGAAGACCCATTTGCATCCTATGGTTTTTACACCTTCGGGTGCATCAATCAAGTTCCAAACTTGATTATCATGCATGGATTGTAATTCGGATTCCATGGCTCCAAGTGTTTGCGCCCAAGACCGATTTTGTCCTCGCTTTACCTTTTTGATTTGATTTGAGAGTCGCCACCATGTTGTTGAACGGAACATGGACCATGAGATTCTTGAGTATGGGGGTTAAGTTATGGATTGGGAAGGTCAAGGAGCACCCAATCCATCCGATCTATGATCGGTCTTGCTTACGAAATCATCATCATCATTATTAATATTATGCATTCATGTACCAAAAGAAAAGAAAAGAAAAGCAAACAAATAAATAATTTCTTATTTATTTGGGATGTCAGATCATATGCTTCGAGACCATCTCCATGGATTGGAGAGGCTCTAGGCTGATCCTTTGATGGAATCACACTACTTCAAAGACAAAGAAGAGGATGAGAAGGTAGAAAACAAAGAGTTTTACCTATGCATTCTTCGAGAATCCCATGGATGGACTTGACTAAAGGCCTTGAAGATCCAATGACTTGGCTTGAATGGTGTTGTGGAGGCTTGAATTTCGTAGGTGAGGAAGAGGGACTAATAATGAGTACTTCTTTGATTAGATATGGAGTGGTTTTTGGGTGAATGGGGATTCTAGAGGTTTTTCGGTTCAAGAACCTCTATATTTATTGGAGTTCTTGACCTAGGGTTTAAGCCAAGGGGGTAAGTTTGGATGGGAATCAAAGACTTGATTTCCCCAGAGGTATTTTTGGACTCTAGGATCGTCCATTAGGTTTATCCCGGATTGCTTGAGTATTTGCCAAGAAAAGGGGTTGAGATCAACAAGGAAACTGACCAAAACCCGACTGTCAAGGGGGGATGTCTCGTACTAGACATCAATGTCTTGTACGAGATATCTCAGTGCTGGAATTCACTTTTTGCCTCTCTGCAGTAGTTTTAATATTCATTTTGGTCCCTGAATAACGGAGTCAGTCAAAAACTTAACAAAACATGTCCAACTTAAACGAGTTTCGACCCAAATCAAAGGCGAGACACAGAAGTAGTGTGATCATGAATGAATGTCCAAAATGGGATGTCTATGATGAATGAGTTTTTACTCATTCTATTAGGTACTTTTAGGCTTAATTATTGCTTTACTCTCAAGCTTTTGTTATTTGATTTGGGTATTCTTTTGTTTTTGTTGTGTAGGGTGGTTATGTGCTCAATTTAGAGAAATGGGGATGAAAAAAGAGCTTAATTGATCGAAGTTGGGAAGGCAAGGGACTGTTGTGCAAAGACTGCTAAAGTGCAGGGACCAATCTGCCAATATTGAAACTTTAGGATCAAACTGCAGCAATCTGAAAGTTCAGGGACTATTCTGTACATTTTGAAAGTATGGGGACTAAACTGAAAAATCATGAAACTCCAGGGATTAAAGTGCAAATTCGGATTTCAAGCCCAAAAAGTCAGCCGCACATTCACAAGCATTAGGAATTAATTAGGATTTGTTTTTCTATTTTGTTTAGGACTTTCTTATTAGTTTCCTATTTCTTTTACACTTTATTTTCTTTTATTATTCCTTTTAGGTTTAGGATAGTTTTACTCCTATAAATAGTAGACTAGGTTTTTAGTATTTTTTTATCAATCATGTAGCTAGTTAATATTTTGTAAGGTTTGCAAGGTTGGAGAAATTTGTTCTTTGTCTATGAAGAACAATTTCACCAACTACGAATTGGAAGGCAAGGGACTGTTGTGCAAAGACTGCTAAAGTGCAGGGACCAATCTGCCAATATTGAAACTTTAGGATCAAACTGCAGCAATCTGAAAGTTCAAGGACTATTCTGTACATTCTGAAAGTATGGGGACTAAACTGAAAAATCATGAAACTCCAGGGATTAAAGTGCAAATTCGGATTTCAAGCCCAAAAAGTCAGCCGCACATTCACAAGCATTAGGAATTAATTAGGATTTGTTTTTCTATTTTGTTTAGGACTTTCTTATTAGTTTCCTATTTCTTTTATACTTTATTTTCTTTTATTATTCCTTTTAGGTTTAGGATAGTTTTACTCCTATAAATAGTAGACTAGGTTTTTAGTATTTTTTTTATCAATTATGTAGCTAGTTAATATTTTGTAAGGTTTGCAAGGTTGGAGAAATTTGTTCTTTGTCTATGAAGAACAATTTCACCAACTACGAATTGGAGGTAACTTTTTATCAATTTTATGCTTTAATATAAATCGTGTATTCTTTCTCATTCTTGTTCATCAAAATATTATTCTTGCTAAATTCTTTAGTTTCAATTATAATTTAAGATATAAATTGACTTTAGAATTATTGGGTATATATTGCTGCACTAGCGTGGGTGATTATACGTTGACCATTGTTTTGATCATTAAATTCAATTGAGGACCTAGCGGAAGTTAAAAGGATTTAGGTTCATGTGTTCTTGAGTGCTTCATGAATTTTTTGCGTGTTGTATAGACCTAGCGGAAAGTATTAACATAAAGGAAATAATAGGATTGCAATCCGGCGACCGGACCGTCCCAATTCTTACTTAAGTGAACGAATCCATGAATTGAGATTGATAACTTGATTATTATTATCATAGCATAGGGGAGATGATTGTGAATCTATATTCCGGCATCCTATCATAATATGCTAGTTCATGTTGATCATTTATCTTTTATTTTATTGTTTTTAAAATAGTTAAATAACTTAGAATTAATCCAAGTCTCTGTGGTTCGACCCTTGTGTTTGCATATTGCTATGACGATAGCCCGTGCACTTGCGAGGTATTATAATTTTGTCTATCAAGTTTTTGGCGCCGTTGCCGGGGACTTGCGCTTTAATTCTAGTTATTGACTATTATTTATTTTTCTTAAAAAAAAATAATATTTAGTTTTTGTTTTGTGTCATCCGAAAGGATCTCCTTGAGTTTGTGGGTTTATAGAGGAGTGTAAATAGTGTCACCCTCCAAAAATATTTTTATTTTTTTCAAAGTGCCTCCAATTTGTTTACCTTGCAATTTTTATTATTTTATTTTTATGTGGTGTATTATTTCTTTATTATTATTATTTTATTTTATTTTTTCAATTGATATTGTGCTTGTGGAAAGGTTTTTGTGTGGTTGCAGCTTTTGCTCATTGAAAATAAAGGCTCTAAATATTAATGAGGCAGAGTTACAGAAGGCCCGAGTGATATGTTGAAAAAATATCAAGGCCATGGTCGGGCAGTAGCAGTACTTTGTTAGCAAATCTCTTTCCTTCACCGAGCGAGTTGGGACCAAATTGAAAACAGAAAGAATGTGCAGGGGTCAAATAGTAAATACATTAAAGGGCGAAAAAAAAAAAAAGGAAATTTTCCCCAAACTAAAATCCCTAGCCCTTTCGCTTAATTTCTTCCCCCTTGCCCGACATCACCGCCCTCACCATCATCCACCTTGCAGTCCCTGCACACGCCCGGCGAACCTACTTGCACCTCTAGATCCGGCAGCCTCACCTGTCATAACATCAGATGCGGTCGATAACTCCCCTCTTCCGACATAGCAATCCTCCGGTAACTCCATCGATTTCTTCCCTCTTGTACAAAACTCCAAACCCAGCACATATTTCATCAGCCCCCCCCCCCCCCTCATGCGTCACAATACTCCAGCCCATCTTCGACCACCTTGAAGCCGCTGGGAAAAGCCTTTTACTGGATCTTCTTGGAAAATTATCATTAAGCACTTGCACTTCCGGTCACAACCCAAGATTGCAGCAAATTTGGTCTATTTTGTGCGATTCAGAATTGAAAAAAAAAAAAAAAAAAAACTTGGAAGTCAAATTGCTGTAATCTGTTATGCCAAGGCAGAGGGGACTAAAGCACAACAAATTGTAGAGGAATTGCTGCGATTCGGATTTCAAAAGGGGTACCATACACTCTCAAAAGCAACATAGGTACTCACTTCCAATTTCTCTTTAATATTGTTGTTTGGCCATCACTTTGACTGGGAATTGCATTGGGACAATGAATATTAGTGTGGGTATAATGTTCTGATTATAGATTATTGTTTTTATGGGAATTATGGTGGTGCAGATGGTAAGATGTTAGTATAGAGAGTCGTATCACCCATTGTTATGTGTGTTTTTTTTTTCCTGGAAAATTTTGTTTAAACACAATGAGGACATTGCTTACTTTAAGTTTGGGGGTGGGGAATGTATTTCTCATTTAGTTATTTTTCATTTTTTTTTTTTTTTTAAGTTTGAAAATTGGTTTTTTTTTAATTTAATTTTTTTTTTTTGTCGGGTTCGAACTACGGTGACCTGAGCTCCTTTTAGTCCTAAGGGAACGTAAGCAACTTCGGTGCGGTCAAACTCATTTTCTTGCATTTGATTGAAAAAATAAAAAAATCTCTCTCGTAGTTCTTGTACTAGTTTACTACCTCAATTAATGATTTATTTTGCAAATAGGGATAAAAGCTTGTGAATTTCTGTATATTTGGAATTTATTAAATATTTAACTTAGGTTCTATGATTAAGTTATAACTCCCTAGTGCACTATTCAATATATACCATATCTTTGGGTGTCAAAATTTTGCTTATCTTTATCGAGTTATAGTACCCTTGCATTATCTTATGTGAAATTATGTGATTAAAGGGTAGGCATGAGGAAAATTGGACTTTGAGTCTCCTTGAAGTGAGAGTCCCAGTTAAGTGGAAAAATTCCCGAAGAAAAGGTCTTAGTTAAGAAGAGTGGGAGAAATGGCAAGGAGTGAAAACATTGAATTGAATGCTCGCAAAAATGCGGTAAATGCCAAAATAAAAGGGATATGTGGTAATACGATAATTCCCAATCCTTGGTGTCAATCCCCATTCCAAGAATAAATAAAAATTCTTGCACCTACGAAGACCTAAATGGCCAGAAATAATATGGATATATATATACATAAATAAATATAAAGGGGAATCAAGTGATAAATTGTATGGGAGCTCATCAAAGGAGAATCATGTGTTGAATTTTTCTTATGCCTTGGTTTAATACGGATTCAACAAGAGAATGTTTGGGTACTATGCTTTATAAAGTTATTCATATCTTGATAGGCTAAGGAATGGTATTTATATTCTATATGCACAAGAGATTTATAGCTTGATCATTTTGCCTAAGAAAAATATTTAATTTATTCCAAGTGTATAGTCATTTGCATTGTCTTGTTCCTAACCCGTGTTGAGACGTATGGTAGTATGTTTTTCATGGGAGAGACCCAAAAATATTGTAGTAGTTTTCATTATTTTCGTGTTATAGTAGTATTTACGTTTATTGTTTAGTAGTTTAGTTTTATTTTTATTTTTTTTTTACTTGAGGACAAGTAAATGATTAAGTTTGGGGGTATTTGATGAATGAGTTTTTACTCATTCTATTGGGTACTTTTAGGCTTAATTATTGCTTTGCTCTCAAGCTTTTGTTATTTGATTTGGGAATTTTTGTGTTTTTGTTGTGTAGGGTGGTTATGTGCTCAATTTAGAGAAATGGGGATGAAAAAAGAGCTTAATTGATCGAAGTTGGGAAGGCAAGGGACTATTGGGCAAAGACTGCTAAAGTGCAGGGACCAATCTGCCAATATTGAAACTTTAGGATCAAACTGCAGCAATCTGAAAGTTCAGGGACTATTCTGTACATTCTGAAAGTATGGGGACTAAATTGAAAAATCATGAAACTCCAGGGATTAAAGTGCAAATTCGGATTTCAAGCCCAAAAAGTCAGCCGCACATTCAGAAGCATTAGGAATTAATTAGGATTTGTTTTTCTATTTTGTTTAGGACTTTCTTATTAGTTTCCTATTTCTTTTACACTTTATTTTCTTTTATTATTCCTTTTAGGTTTAGGATAGTTTTACTCCTATAAATAGTAGACTAGGTTTTTAGTATTTTTTTATCAATCATGTAGCTAGTTAATATTTTGTAAGGTTTGCAAGGTTGGAGAAATTTGTTCTTTGTCTATGAAGAACAATTTCACCAACTACGAATTGGAGGTAACTTTTTATCAATTTTATGCTTTAATATAAATCGTGTATTCTTTCTCATTCTTGTTCATCAAAATATTATTCTTGCTAAATTCTTTAGTTTCAATTATAATTTAAGATATAAATTGACTTTAGAATTATTGGGTATATATTGCTGCACTAGCGTGGGTGATTATACGTTGACCATTGTTTTGATGATTAAATTCAATTGAGGACCTAGCGGAAGTTAAAAGGATTTACGTTCATGTGTTCTTGAGTGCTTCATGAATTTCTTGCGTGTTGTATAGACCTAGCGGAAAGTATTAACATAAAGGAAATAATAGGATTGCAATCCGGCGACCGGACCGTCCCAATTCTTACTTAAGTGAACGTCCATGAATTGAGATTGATAACTTGATTATTATTATCATAGCATAGGGGAGATGATTGTGAATCTATATTCCGGCATCCTATCATAATATGCTAGTTCATGTTGATCATTTATCTTTTATTTTATTGTTTTTAAAATAGTTAAATAACTTAGAATTAATCCAAGTCTCTGTGGTTCGACCCTTGTGTTTGCATATTGCTATGACGATAGCCCGTGCACTTGCGAGGTATTATAATTTTGTCTATCAAGTTTTTGGCGCCGTTGCCGGGGACTTGCGCTTTAATTCTAGTTATTGACTATTATTTATTTTTCTTAAAAAAAAAATATTTAGTTTTTGTTTTGTGTCATCCGAAAGGATCTCCTTGAGTTTGTGGGTTTATAGAGGAGTGTAAATAGTGTCACCCTCCAAAAATATTTTTATTTTTTTCAAAGTGCCTCCAATTTGTTTACCTTGCAATTTTTATTATTTTATTTTTATGTGGTGTATTATTTCTTTATTATTATTATTTTATTTTATTTTATTTTTTCAATTGATATTGTGCTTGTGGAAAGGTTTTTGTGTGGTTGCAGCTTTTGCTCATGGAAAATAAAGGCTCTAAATATTAATGAGGCAGAGTTACAGAAGGCCCGAGTGATATGTTGTAAAAATATCAAGGCCATGGTCGGGCAGTAGCAGTACTTTGTTAGCAAATCTCTTTCCTTCACCGAGCGAGTTGGGACCAAATTGAAAACAGAAAGAATGTGCAGGGGTCAAATAGTAAATACATTAAAAGGGCGAAAAAAAAAAAGGAAATTTTCCCCAAACTAAAATCCCTAGCCCTTTCGCTTAATTTCTTCCCCTTGCCCGACATCACCGCCCTCACCATCATCCACCTTGCAGTCCCTGCACACGCCCGGCGAACCTACTTGCACCTCTAGATCCGGCAGCCTCACCTGTCATAACATCAGATGCGGTCGATAACTCCCCTCTTCCGACATAGCAATCCTCCGGTAACTCCATCGATTTCTTCCCTCTTGTACAAAACTCCAAACCCAGCACATATTTCATCAGCCCCCCCCTCATGCGTCACAATACTCCAGCCCATCTTCGACCACCTTGAAGCCGCTGGGAAAAGCCTTTTACTGGATCTTCTTGAAAAATTATCATTAAGCACTTGCACTTCCGGTCACAACCCAAGATTGCAGCAAATTTGGTCTATTTTGTGCGATTCAGAATCGAAAAAAAAAAAAAAACAAAAAAAAAACTTGGAAGTCAAATTGTTGTAATCTGTTATGCCAAGGCAGAGGGGACTAAAGCACAACAAATTGTAGAGGAATTGCTGCGATTCGGATTTCAAAAGGGGTACCATACACTCTCAAAAGCAACATAGGTACTCACTTCCAATTTCTCTTTAATATTGTTGTTTGGCCATCACTTTGACTGGGAATTGCATTGGGACAATGAATATTAGTGTGGGTATAATGTTCTGATTATAGATTATTGTTTTTATGGGAATTACGGTGGTGCAGATGGAAAGATGTTAGTATAGAGAGTCGTATCACCCATTGTTATGTGTGTGTTTTTTTTCCTGGAAAATTTTGTTTAAACACAATGAGGACATTGCTTACATTAAGTTTGGGGGTGGGGAATGTATTTCTCATTTAGTTATTTTTCATTTTTCATTTTTTTTTTTTTTTAAGTTTGAAAATTGGTTTTTTTTTAATTTAATTTTTTTTTGTCGGGTTCGAACTACGGTGACCTGAGCTCCTTTTAGTCCTAAGGGGAACGTAGGCAACTTCGGTGCGGTCAAACTCATTTTCTTGCATTTGATTGAAAAAATAAAAAAATCTCTCTCGTAGTTCTTGTACTAGTTTACTACCTCAATTAATGATTTATTTTGCAAATAGGGATAAAAGCTTGTGAATTTCTGTATATTTGGAATTTATTAAATATTTAACTTAGGTTCCATGATTAAGTTATAACTCCCTAGTGCACTATTCAATATATACCATATCTTTGGGTGTCAAAATTTTGCTTATCTTTATCGAGTTATAGTACCCTTGCATTATCTTATGTGAGATTATGTGATTAAAGGGTAGGCATGAGGAAAATTGGACTTTGAGTTTCCTTGAAGTGAGAGTCCCAGTTAAGTGAAAAAATTCCCGAAGAAAAGGTCTTAGTTAAGAAGAGTGGGAGAAATGGCAAGGAGTGAAAGCATTGAATTGAATGCTCGCAAAAATGCGGTAAAGGCCAAAATAAAAGGGATATGTGGTAATACGATAATTCCCAATCCTTGGTGTCAATCCCCATTCCAAGAATAAATAAAAATTCTTGTACCTACGAAGACCTAAATGGCCAGAAATAATATGGATATATATATACATAAATAAATATAAAGGGGAATCAAGTGATAAATTGTATGGGAGCTCATCAAAGGAGAATCATGTGTTGAATTTTTCTTATGCCTTGGTTTAATACGGATTCAACAAGAGAATGTTTGGGTACTATGCTTTATAAAGTTATTCATATCTTGATAGGCTAAGGAATGGTATTTATATTCTATATGCACAAGAGATTTATAGCTTGATCATTTTGCCTAAGAAAAATATTTAATTTATTCCAAGTGTATAGTCATTTGCATTGTCTTGTTCCTAACCCGGGTTGAGACGTATGGTAGTATGTTTTTCATGGGAGAGACCCAAAAATATTGTAGTAGTTTTCATTATTTTCGTGTTATAGTAGTATTTACGTTTATTGTTTAGTAGTTTAGTTTTTTTTTTTTTTTACTTGAGGACAAGTAAATGATTAAGTTTGGGGGTATTTGATGAATGAGTTTTTACTCATTCTATTGGGTACTTTTAGGCTTAATTATTGCTTTGCTCTCAAGCTTTTGTTATTTGATTTGGGTATTCTTGTGTTTTTGTTGTGTAGGGTGGTTATGTGCTCAATTTAGAGAAATGGGGATGAAAAAAGAGCTTAATTGATCGAAGTTGGGAAGGCAAGGGACTGTTGTGCAAAGGCTGCTAAAGTGTAGGGACCAATCTGCCAATATTGAAACTTTAGGATCAAACTGCAGCAATCTGAAAGTTTAGGGACTATTCTGTACATTCTGAAAGTATGGGGACTAAACTGAAAAATCATGAAACTCCAGGGATTAAAGTGCAAATTCGGATTTCAAGCCCAAAAAGTCAGCCGCACATTCAGAAGCATTAGGAATTAATTAGGATTTGTTTTTCTATTTTGTTTAAGACTTTCTTATTAGTTTCCTATTTCTTTTACACTTTATTTTCTTTTATTATTCCTTTTAGGTTTAGGATAGTTTTACTCCTATAAATAGTAGACTAGGTTTTTAGTATTTTTTTATCAATCATGTAGCTAGTTAATATTTTGTAAGGTTTGCAAGGTTGGAGAAATTTGTTCTTTGTCTATGAAGAACAATTTCACCAACTACGAATTGGAGGTAACTTTTTATCAATTTTATGCTTTAATATAAATCGTGTATTCTTTCTCATTCTTGTTCATCAAAATATTATTCTTGCTAAATTCTTTAGTTTCAATTATAATTTAAGATATAAATTGACTTTAGAATTATTGGGTATATATTGCTACACTAGCGTGGGTGATTATACGTTGACCATTGTTTTGATGATTAAATTTAATTGAGGACCTAGCGGAAGTTAAAAGGATTTAGGTTCATGTGTTCTTGAGTGCTTCATGAATTTCTTGCGTGTTGTATAGACCTAGCGGAAAGTATTAACATAAAGGAAATAATAGGATTGCAATCCGGCGACCGGACCGTCCCAATTCTTACTTAAGTGAACGTCCATGAATTGAGATTGATAACTTGATTATTATTATCATAGCATAGGGGAGATGATTGTGAATCTATATTCCGGCATCCTATCATAATATGCTAGTTCATGTTGATCATTTATCTTTTATTTTATTGTTTTTAAAATAGTTAAATAACTTAGAATTAATCCAAGTCTCTGTGGTTCGACCCTTGTGTTTGCATATTGCTATGACGATAGCCCGTGCACTTGCGAGGTATTATAATTTTGTCTATCAAGTTTTTGGCGCCGTTGCCGGGGACTTGCGCTTTAATTCTAGTTATTGACTATTATTTATTTTTCTTAAAAAAAAAAATATTTAGTTTTTGTTTTGTGTCATCCGAAAGGATCTCCTTGAGTTTGTGGGTTTATAGAGGAGTGTAAATAGTGTCACCCTCCAAAAATATTTTTATTTTTTTCAAAGTGCCTCCAATTTGTTTACCTTGCAATTTTTATTATTTTATTTTTATGTGGTGTATTATTTCTTTATTATTATTATTTTATTTTATTTTATTTTATTTTTTCAATTGATATTGTGCTTGTGGAAAGGTTTTTGTGTGGTTGCAGCTTTTGCTCATGGAAAATAAAGGCTCTAAATATTAATGAGGCAGAGTTACAGAAGGCCCAAGTGATATGTTGTAAAAATATCAAGGCCATGGTCGGGCAGTAGCAGTACTTTTTAGCAAATCTCTTTCCTTCACCGAGCGAGTTGGGACCAAATTGAAAACAGAAAGAATGTGCAGGGGTCAAATAGTAAATACATTAAAGGGCGAAAAAAAAAAAGGAAATTTTCCCCAAACTAAAATCCCTAGCCCTTTCGCTTAATTTCTTCCCCCTTGCCCGACATCACCGCCCTCACCATCATCCACCTTGCAGTCCCTGCACACGCCCGGCGAACCTACTTGCACCTCTAGATCCGGCAGCCTCACCTGTCATAACATCAGATGCGGTCGATAACTCCCCTCTTCCGACATAGCAATCCTCCGGTAACTCCATCGATTTCTTCCCTCTTGTACAAAACTCCAAACCCAGCACATATTTCATCAGCCCCCCCCCCCCCCTCATGCGTCACAATACTCCAGCCCATCTTCGACCACCTTGAAGCCGCTGGGAAAAGCCTTTTACTGGATCTTCTTGAAAAATTATCATTAAGCACTTGCACTTCCGGTCACAACCCAAGATTGCAGCAAATTTGGTCTATTTTGTGCGATTCAGAATCGAAAAAAAAAAAAAAAAACAAAAAAAAAACTTGGAAGTCAAATTGTTGTAATCTGTTATGCCAAGGCAGAGGGGACTAAAGCACAACAAATTGTAGAGGAATTGCTGCGATTCGGATTTCAAAAGGGGTACCATACACTCTCAAAAGCAACATAGGTACTCACTTCCAATTTCTCTTTAATATTGTTGTTTGGCCATCACTTTGACTGGGAATTGCATTGGGACAATGAATATTAGTGTGGGTATAATGTTCTGATTATAGATTATTGTTTTTATGGGAATTACGGTGGTGCAGATGGAAAGATGTTAGTATAGAGAGTCGTATCACCCATTGTTATGTGTGTGTTTTTTTTCCTGGAAAATTTTGTTTAAACACAATGAGGACATTGCTTACATTAAGTTTGGGGGTGGGGAATGTATTTCTCATTTAGTTATTTTTCATTTTTCATTTTTTTTTTTTTTAAGTTTGAAAATTGGTTTTTTTTTTAATTTAATTTTTTTTTTGTCGGGTTCGAACTACGGTGACCTGAGCTCCTTTTAGTCCTAAGGGGAACGTAGGCAACTTCGGTGCGGTCAAACTCATTTTCTTGCATTTGATTGAAAAAATAAAAAAATCTCTCTCGTAGTTCTTGTACTAGTTTACTACCTCAATTAATGATTTATTTTGCAAATAGGGATAAAAGCTTGTGAATTTCTGTATATTTGGAATTTATTAAATATTTAACTTAGGTTCCATGATTAAGTTATAACTCCCTAGTGCACTATTCAATATATACCATATCTTTGGGTGTCAAAATTTTGCTTATCTTTATCGAGTTATAGTACCCTTGCATTATCTTATGTGAGATTATGTGATTAAAGGGTAGGCATGAGGAAAATTGGACTTTGAGTTTCCTTGAAGTGAGAGTCCCAGTTAAGTGAAAAAATTCCCGAAGAAAAGGTCTTAGTTAAGAAGAGTGGGAGAAATGGCAAGGAGTGAAAGCATTGAATTGAATGCTCGCAAAAATGCGGTAAAGGCCAAAATAAAAGGGATATGTGGTAATACGATAATTCCCAATCCTTGGTGTCAATCCCCATTCCAAGAATAAATAAAAATTCTTGTACCTACGAAGACCTAAATGGCCAGAAATAATATGGATATATATATACATAAATAAATATAAAGGGGAATCAAGTGATAAATTGTATGGGAGCTCATCAAAGGAGAATCATGTGTTGAATTTTTCTTATGCCTTGGTTTAATACGGATTCAACAAGAGAATGTTTGGGTACTATGCTTTATAAAGTTATTCATATCTTGATAGGCTAAGGAATGGTATTTATATTCTATATGCACAAGAGATTTATAGCTTGATCATTTTGCCTAAGAAAAATATTTAATTTATTCCAAGTGTATAGTCATTTGCATTGTCTTGTTCCTAACCCGTGTTGAGACGTATGGTAGTATGTTTTTCATGGGAGAGACCCAAAAATATTGTAGTAGTTTTCATTATTTTCGTGTTATAGTAGTATTTACGTTTATTGTTTAGTAGTTTAGTTTTTTTTTTTTTTTTACTTGAGGACAAGTAAATGATTAAGTTTGGGGGTATTTGATGAATGAGTTTTTACTCATTCTATTGGGTACTTTTAGGCTTAATTATTGCTTTGCTCTCAAGCTTTTGTTATTTGATTTGGGTATTCTTGTGTTTTGTTGTGTAGGGTGGTTATGTGCTCAATTTAGAGAAATGGGGATGAAAAAAGAGCTTAATTGATCGAAGTTGGGAAGGCAAGGGACTGTTGTGCAAAGACTGCTAAAGTGTAGGGACCAATCTGCCAATATTGAAACTTTAGGATCAAACTGCAGCAATCTGAAAGTTTAGGGACTATTCTGTACATTCTGAAAGTATGGGGACTAAACTGAAAAATCATGAAACTCCAGGGATTAAAGTGCAAATTCGGATTTCAAGCCCAAAAAGTCAGCCGCACATTCAGAAGCATTAGGAATTAATTAGGATTTGTTTTTCTATTTTGTTTAGGACTTTCTTATTAGTTTCCTATTTCTTTTACACTTTATTTTCTTTTATTATTCCTTTTAGGTTTAGGATAGTTTTACTCCTATAAATAGTAGACTAGGTTTTTAGTATTTTTTTATCAATCATGTAGCTAGTTAATATTTTGTAAGGTTTGCAAGGTTGGAGAAATTTGTTCTTTGTCTATGAAGAACAATTTCACCAACTACGAATTGGAGGTAACTTTTTATCAATTTTATGCTTTAATATAAATCGTGTATTCTTTCTCATTCTTGTTCATCAAAATATTATTCTTGCTAAATTCTTTAGTTTCAATTATAATTTAAGATATAAATTGACTTTAGAATTATTGGGTATATATTGCTACACTAGCGTGGGTGATTATACGTTGACCATTGTTTTGATGATTAAATTTAATTGAGGACCTAGCGGAAGTTAAAAGGATTTAGGTTCATGTGTTCTTGAGTGCTTCATGAATTTCTTGCGTGTTGTATAGACCTAGCGGAAAGTATTAACATAAAGGAAATAATAGGATTGCAATCCGGCGACCGGACCGTCCCAATTCTTACTTAAGTGAACGTCCATGAATTGAGATTGATAACTTGATTATTATTATCATAGCATAGGGGAGATGATTGTGAATCTATATTCCGGCATCCTATCATAATATGCTAGTTCATGTTGATCATTTATCTTTTATTTTATTGTTTTTAAAATAGTTAAATAACTTAGAATTAATCCAAGTCTCTGTGGTTCGACCCTTGTGTTTGCATATTGCTATGACGATAGCCCGTGCACTTGCGAGGTATTATAATTTTGTCTATCAGTTTACAGATCCCTCAGCGATGATACTTATGGATGAAGTAACGTCTTCGATAGAAAAGACGCCATTTTGAACTAGGGGTATGGTCGTGCTATAAAGCTGCCTACGTATTCCTCAGAAGGAAATCAGACCAAACGTAGTTCGACTCCGAAAACACGCAAAAACGGGGTTTAAGGTATTTTGGAAAATCATTTTTTGAAACAATACTTGTAGTAAGTAAAGCTTAGAGTTTAGAGAGTAACTCATACTGAGGAATCAATGACTTTGACCCAATTCTGAATATACTCCTTTTTGTTGATGACGAACCGTTTCCAGTTGCAATCCATACTGAGGAATCAATCTCTTTGACGCTAATTCTGAATATGCCCTGTTGTTGATAACGAACCGCCTTCAGCTCTGGTGGTAATCCTATGTTATTAACATACATCTTGATAACAATGATTGGACTCTGGGTTTGGAGATGCCAATTACTTGGATCCTTGCTTCTCCTTCCAACGAGGTTGCCTTTACGTCGGAAAATGTGAATCCTATGCCATTAGCTTACACCTTGATGACAATTATGGGACTCTGAGGGGTGTGAATCCTATGTTCTTAGCGTATGCCTTGATAACAATTGTGGGATCACTGGTTGCGGAGATGCCAATTACTTGGATCCTTCTTCTCCTTCCAACGAGATTGCCTCTTCGTCAGAAAAGTGAATCCTATGCCATTAACATACGTCTCGATGGCAATTGTTGGACTCTAAATGGTGGGATCCTGTGTTATTAACTTACATCTTGATAACAGTCGTGGGATACCTGGTTGTAAATCCTGTGCCATTAACATACGTCTCGATGACAGTCGTGGGAATTAGAGTTTGCTGATGTAGACTTTGTTGCTCACCCATGATCTTGGATGTGCGGTGAGAATAAATTCGTACTGAGAAACAACTTTGTTTGTTCCGATTCTGAAAATATTCTTTTGTTGATGACTTAATGTTCCATCTTGAACCGGGTTCATATTTGACCTCTCAGTCAAAAGCAGGGCTTTTTCTGACCTTTCTGTTGAAAGCAGGGCATTCTGAAGTTTCTGTTAAAAGCAGGGCTTTTCTAGAATCTCTCAAGAAAACAGGGTTTTCTAAGATTTTTTCTGGGGATATCTCGTATGAGGGAGCGATGTCTCGTACGAGGCTTCTCTGTTTTTACACAGATCAGAGACATTTTAGGCGCTGAAAGTGATTTTCAAATCACTTTTTCTTATTTCATTTCGGGAATTCTCAACCCTAGGCGATTTTTTCATCCAAAAATCTTAATTTTTACCAAGTTCTAGTGATTCCCAACCCTTTCAAATGGCCGATGCAAATCGTTCTCATAAAGAACACCTCTTCGGTAGGCACATGAGAGGTAAAGTGTGGGCGACGGATGAGTTGTGCCCATTCCCCGAGGATCATATTTCTCATGCCGTTCGAACGAGGCGGGTAAGGATCACTTCCTTTGACTGAGTTTCCATGTCAATTTCATTGTTGCATGTCTCAATTTGGTGCCTTCGCAGTTCGACTTTTGTCGATTTTGCCTAGAATTATCGCTGCTAGGGTTTATCATGCATGGTTGATCTTTCGATGGAATTTCATCCTTGTTGATGTTGAAAATCATTGTAGTATAGTAGTACATGATTTTGACTGTCGGTCTAGGCAGTTCTGCTACTTTTCGGGTAAAATGCTTAAATGAGGGTTTTACTGATCTTCTGACATTCGTCTCTTTTTCCTTTGTTGTTTGCAGCCATTCAGGGTTGTTGATAATTGTAGAGGCAGTGTACGATCGGTTGCCGAGAGGTGGGCAACTCTTAATGGTGAGATGAAGGAAGAGATCGAGAATCTCGGGCTTAAGCCCTTCTTTGACGGCTTAGTCGGTGAGAGGAGGAATGTTCGCTTTCTCCAAGCTATTCGGGAGCACTGGTGGGATAGCACTCATACTATGCACATGCGGTGGGGAGAGGTCACAATGTCTCCTATTGAATTTCATGCCATTACCGGGCTTGCCATCGTCGGTGAGCCACTTGAGGTGGATGCCGATTTCTCTCCCAGTGGTGATGATATCAGGCACTTTCTGGGCTTCTCTGTGCATACCTTGGGCAAGGGTGTCCCTCTGAAGGCTTTGAAGGATAAGGTCGATGCCTATGTTACTGTTAATGCTGGTCAGATGCACTTTACTGACACCCGTATTGCAGCTGTCCGCGGCTTTCTGTGGTGGGCCTTTTCTGAGACGCTATTTGCTAATCATGCAAAAACTGACCTGTTCACTCTGTTGAGATGTTTGAGGGATATGCAGCATGTGACTGATGCTAGTTGGGGTTTAGCTGGCTTGGCCCAGTGCTACGTGGCCATGGATGAGAGTTCGCGGGACCGGGCGAACGCTGGCTTGGGCAGCTACAGTCATGCCTGGGAGGTATAATACTCATCTTCTCCTGTATTCCTTTTTTTATTTCAGCCCCAGTCTATTGTATATTGACATCTTCTATGTTTCTCCCATTTTGCAGGCCTAGGGTTACGCCATGTTTGGTCTCTTCACTTTCAATCTTCGAGACAACACTGTTATGTTCCCAGATACTTTGAGATGGCATTGGGGTAACAGGGATACCCGTGATGAGCAGGCAGAGGGGGCTGATATGATGGTGGAGCGCATGCGGCTATATTTTGATAGGTGGGAGGCCGTCCCTGAGTCCGCTGTTGCTTTCTTTCCTTGGCGGAGTCTGGGCATTGATCATGCATACAGGTTTGCTGGTATGAGGTTGCTGATGGTCGGCCTTGGTGGGGGATGCCTCTATTTAGGAGAGAGAGTCTTTCGCCAGCAAGGTGGTGGCAAGCTCGATGTTAATGTTCCTTTGGACCCACCGGCCCACATGCTTAACTCTTATGCCATCGCGGAGGAGGAAAGAGGGGACCTCATTATTGGTCAGTATGCTTTTGACCATATGTCTCTGGAGGCCGATTATCAAGACTTTCTTGCTCGTCTAATGCCTCGGTTGATTCTGGAGGGCGATCAGGCTCAGGCCCAGGGAGTTGTCCAAGTCCCTTTCCGTCCGCAGCTTGGATCGGCTTTTTTTTACCTACAGCATGGCTGAGGGGATAGAGAGTGTCGAGGACCTTCCCGCGTAGTACGATATGCCTAAGGGACTCGTACCTCCTAACGACATGACCATGGTATGGTTTATGACCCTTCTTCGGTCATTTTCGTCATTCTGCCATTTCGTGTCTCTATTTATTATTTTTCTAAAAACTTTGACATCTCTATTTGTTTCGTCTCAACAGGTGCCCATTGCTTAGTATAGAGAGGTCGCCGGACGGCTCTCCCAGTTCATGGCCTATGCCAAGAGGGTAAAGAGAGAGACTGCGGATCTCTTAGGCCGATTGGCTCGCCAGACAGCGGAGTCGGATTTTTGCAGGAAGAGACCTCGGAATGATGAATGGTCACATGGTAGTGGCGACGTATCCTTTCTTCTTGATGCCGAGTAGATAGGATCCCCCATTCCCTCTTTTTGTTGATGATGTATTTATTGCCTCGGCGTAGGCGAAGACAATTTTTCTTTCTTTGGTTTGTACCTATGCGATAGTTAACTCCTAACTCTAACACACATTCATTTGTTAATTTTAGTTTTTATTTCTGACTGTGTAAATGGATTGATTCACATCTGGTTGGTCAACAGAGGGTGCTTTTATGAGATGAATTCGTGTTGGGTCATCTGTATGTGATGTATGAATTGCTTTGGGTGCGTTTCTGAGGTGTTTGAGGCATGTTTTGACTCACTAGGAAACCTGAATCTGAGTAGAGTTTCTGTTGTCTGAATTGGGAGATGCCTCGTACGAGACATCGATAACTCGTACGAGCCATCCTGTGACTCTGCGGCTGTTTTTCCCTTTTCCTCGGGATTTGGTATCCAAACTTGTATATTAACACCTCTAGTTCATCCTAGAATATCATGCAACCCTAAATCAGTTCTAGGAACTTTTCTTTTGGAGTAAAATTCTCAACCTTTTGCTCTCAATGGCCTCAAGCAAGTCCGTCCCTTCATCAATAATTGTTGATGAGTTCTCCCTAGACTCGGAATCAGTGGAACGCTACAAGAATGACTTAGCAACGTTCTTTCGCTCGTTTGACAAGGCTCGTCAAGGAAGGTTCGTGGAGATGTTCGGTTTCAAGATTCTTTTCACCTTGAAGAATCTAAAACCGGAATGGGACCTTCTAAAGGGAGTTTCACGCTTTTGGGATCCTTCGACTCATCTCTTCAACTTTTTACTTAATGAGATGGTCCCTACTGTAGAGGAGATGGCGGCTATCCTGGATATGCCATTGATAGGAGTGATTGCGGTGCCCAAGTATGACAAGGTACTTACTGAATCTCTCAGGGATTTATTGAGTATAGGCCTTCCCGGGGCGCAGAGTTATATCCATAACCGCTATGTTGATCTCCATGTTTGCCTAGGAGATTTAAAGGTCGGGTGACTCGCGGTCATAGCGTGGATTCCCAGTGTTGCCTCTTGGCATTGTGCTTATTCCAAAGCGTGCTATTCATGAGCAAGTGTGGCATGGCGAACATGGAGCTCGTGGATATCGTTCTGCAAGCTAGAGGACGAGCCTTCAACATAATTCCTCTCATCTTGGGGGAGACCCTTTATGGTCTTGATGAGCTACAGCGAACCGGCTCTATGACTCAGGGAAGTCAATTATTGTTGACTATTTAGCTCAGAGAACATTTTAAATTGTTGGTGAAGGGTCTCACTGGGATGGCCAAAACCGGTTCCGAGCCCGGTTCCAGTTCGGAACCGCCGGTTCCGGTTCGGCATATGGGTAACCCTTAACCGGCCCGCGCTTACCCCGGTTCCGGTTTGGCACAATCCGGTTCCGGTCTCCCCCTTTAAAATTATTGAAAAACAAAGGATTTTCGGTCCGGTTCCGATTCCGGTTCCGGTCCGGTTCGCCATTTATGTGAACCTGAACCAGCCCGGATAACTTACGGTTCCGGTTTACTCCCCGGTTTACTCCGGTTCCGGGCTTTTCCGGTCCGGGTCTGGTCCGGTTTTCCGGTTCCGATCCGGTTTCGCCATCCCTAGGTCTCAGTATTGAGGAGTGGGCTCATCTTTTTGCCAAGGTGGAGACTGATGATATTTTTTGGTGTCCATCCTTTTGGAAGGTGAGGAGGTTTGTATCTAATACCCTTGGATAAGATAGGGTCGTCCTTCCGGGTTTGAGGGATTCGTCTTTCTATTTTGCTCGGAGGGTAATGCGACAATTCGGCCAACAGCAGGACACTTTCGTGTTAGGGGGCGGCCTCACAACATTTCTTTTATGGACTCATAGTTCTCTATGAGCTTGGCTCGCGCTTGGGGGAAAGGCACCACTATGGATCGTTTGGACCAATCTTCGTCATGATGGAGGGAGCATCTATTTGTTCGACAAGTATTTGGATTGGTTTCTGAAAGAACTCCGTCCCAATGTTGAGAATATTGATGACATTCACCGTCCTTTATTGGGGGACCAATTCGAGCCTAGCTTGAATTTGAGGAAGAAGGAGGCTAAGGAGGATCCTTCTAATGTCAGAGTAGTTGCCACTCAAGATTTTCTGGAAAGTGACTTTTACGAGAAGAGAGCAAACGGACTTCCCGGTAAATTTCAAGCTCTAGATAGGCCTCATGTGTTTGCCAGACTGACCCCCTCGGTGTTCAGTAGACTTGACGTTCCTCCTGGTTTCGAGATATGTTCGCACAAGAGGAAGAGGAATGACAAGGCGGACCGTGGTCAAGCCCCTACTAAGTTAAGGAAGAAATAGATCCTTAGGAGTATCGAGAGATTTCTTAGATAGACCAATGTTTAGACTTTTAGTATTTTATTTATTTTCTTTTGCAAGTTGGTATTCATGTTAGAAATTTTCTTATTTCTTTCTTGAAATGCATTCAGTTAATAAGAAGACAAGATTTTGATTTTATTTATTGAATAGACCGGATCAAAAGGCTGCCTACGTTCTCCTTTTACATTAATTAAATAAGGAGCTCAGGTCATCGTAGTTCTTGTTTAAGAAAGAGAAAAATATGTCTGCTAACTGACATGTCTCGTACGGGACATATGTGCCTCGTACGAGACTGTCCCCTATTTTTTTTTATATGCACACCCTAATTTTTACCTAGACCGCCCTTTCGGGTTTTCAATCTAGCGGGCTTCTTTTCTCGTGCCTTTGGCTCTAACTTTTGCCTAGGCCGCCCTGGCGGGTTTTCAACCTAGTGAGCTTTCTCTTTTTATTTGAAATAGGGGACGGAGCTATGAATAGTACTTCTTCAGCTTGTTCATGTTGACTGGCTTCGGCAGTTGATCTCCATCTAGGTCTGCGAGTTGTACCGCTCCTCCGGAGAAGATCTTCTTGACTATGTAAGGGCCTATCCACCTTGGTACCCACTTTCCCATAGGATTGAATGGTCCGGGACGGTGTTCGCGTAGGACAAGGTCCCCTTCTTTGATGTTTCTGGACTTAACTTTTTTGTTGAATGCTCGGGCCATTCTCCATTGATACGCTTAGATATGGTCGGCGGCTCGAAGTCGTCGTTCATCTAGCAGGGCTAGTTTGACACGCCCCAAGTCCCGGGATTCCCTAATAGAATCTCGAACCTGGTGCGCCTAACTAACAAGAAACAAGAAACTAACGGGAAACAGGAACAATACCTGTTAAAACAAAACTGACATGATATATATACTCAAGAGTAGGGAGCTAAGATAGCTCACACGAGTTCTAGACCAAGGAAATTAAAACCAAAATGGTTACATACAGCGGAAGACATGCCTAGCAAATAAGCTGGCAACAAGAACTGTCTAGGGACAACAAATACTACCCCAACACAAGCCCAGAGTTTATTAACTCATACAAGATCGTCCTTACCAAAATATAAAAGGACACTAACTTCGAACAAGAATATCCTGCTGAGTAAGTTCCCAGCTAAGTCGAGCCTCACTGCGTACTATCCCCTGCTTTCCTGGGGGGGGGGAACAATTAAACAAATAAAGAGTGAGATAAATCTCAGTAAGCAATTAACATGCAACTATATGTCATGTTATCATGCAATACAAGTAGATACTCAAGTAATCATATATCAAGTATCCTCAAGTAACAAGTATAGGAGAGGCTAAGCCAACCCAACAAGTAATCAAGCTCAAGAAAGGTTCAGGTAACAAGTAGTCAAGTAGTGTGAGAGGCTAGACCAGCTCACCAATGCACATAGGCCTATCACGCATTTATACCTGAATCCTTCCTTATTCCTCCCAAGAATACCATTTGTTGTCGATGCTTTTTTAGCTGAGGACAACCAAGAACAAGAACTGCTGTGCAGTATATAAGAAGACCTGGTAACCAGTGTCATCCACAAGAACAAGATCCACGTGGTGTTCAAGACAAGAGTTTAGCATTCACTTAGGTCAGGCTTATTGCTCCAACCAAGGAAGCTATACCCTTACTATGGCCGGTAGTAAGGGGTCAAGCGGAAATACATAGGGACCCGATTGTCACTTAAACCCCAGCTCTCGCGACAAGCGTGAACCTATATATTTTCGAACAAGCAAGGAGAACCAGCTGGACTCACACAAGAATGCACAAGTAGATGTTTACTTGAACTACGAGAACAGAACTCAGTCCCTTATTAGTGGACAATTCTTTATGCACCATGTAATCATGTATCATGTGCTCACGAGAATATGCACCATGTAATTATGCATCATGTGCTCACGAGAATATGCACTATGTAATTATGTATCATGTGCTCACGAGAATATAAGTACACGTACTCAATTATTGCGAATACCAATCAAGTTTAACTATGGCACATAAGTGTCCATGTAACACGATCAATCCAAGTTAGAGTCTATTAATAACAGACCTCAAATAAGTAGTAGGGTATATCATTCTATATCACTTTGTCACATGCCAAGTTTGCACGTACATATTCATATCACGTTTAACACATTAAAGTGTCTATCACGATACCCTTACTATCAAATAGAGCCCAATACCTTAGACTCTAAACACGTAGTAGAATAGGTTACATCATACCTAATCACAGTCATATCTCACGTATATGTATCGTTAGTAATCGAATACATTTTCTAACACATATTGTGTTCTGTAATCATTCTTATCAATTTAAATCGTAGTATTCACGATTATATGAATTATCTTCATATTACACTAGTCCCTATTTTCTTTAGGAACCATTTCAAGACAATATATCTTATTTATATTTTATATACTTCATTGAGTATATACACGATTAAAAACTAAATCATTTACACTTTAGTGCTTATTTATAGCACTTCCAATATACACGTATCAAGTTCAACTATGTAGTAGAGTTAATCATTCTCTATCTAGTTCCATAACCAAATTCTTTGGTTATTCATACCATGTACCAATCAATCAAGAAGCCACATTCTATCAAGTAAATATATGCAAGATTTGCATATACACATCAAGACTCTTTCAAGTTTAATACCATACACCTATATTGGTGTCAAGGCACGTACAAGATTTTATAATCTTATATTCAAGTCTTAATCCAATTATTTGGATGTTTAATTCATGTACAAGATTTTATTGTCTTATACTTCAAATTACTGTCTCAACTTAAGACATTCAAGACATTCAGGACATTCAGGACATTCAAGACATTCAATACATATACAAGATCTTATCATCTTATATCCAAGTTCTCAATCCATTTATTTGGATGGTTAAACATGTACAAGAGTTAATTATCTTATACTTCAAGTTCAAGCTAGGTAGATGAATTATACATCTTTTACGAATTATTTTCAAATCCTTTTCTTGGAACATTCAAGCTTAAGACATTAGTTGGTGCCCTTAAGGTACACAAACATTAACTTCAAGACACATAAAAGAGTTACTACTCATACACTCAAGTTATCATTTACTTATGATTCAAGTCCATATTTTATTTGTTCACAAATGGACTATTTTTCAGTACTAGAGTGTTCTACAACACTCATCTAGGCCATCTAGGGTAATACCCTAAACCTAGACCAAGAATACTTCAAGTTCAAATTAAGTAAATGAGCTATACCACTCATACTTACAAGTTCTTAATCCCCTATATAGGATATTCAATCTCAAGTCACTAATTGGGTGCCCTCTAGGTGCTAAAGAATAGGTTCCAAGACAAGCATAACACATTAGTGCTTGTTCATAGCACTTTCAAGACATAAAGAAGAGTTCTTCCTTTTATACTCAAGTTCCCATTTTAATTTAATGAGTAAACATGTTCAAGACTCACTTCTGATACCCCTAAGGTGTCACAACACTTGCTAGGACATCTTATCTTAAGGCTATATGCCTTAGGAAGGATAAGCTTTCAATTTAATTTAGATTTAAAAGATTTTAGTTGGAATAGGGGACCGGGCGGGCGCTCAAGGAGGACTGGGCGGGCGCTCATTGAAATGCTTTTGAAACCCAAACTTTCTGGTGAAACAGGCGGGCGCTCGAGGTACCACCAGGTGGGCGCCTGGTACAATTTTTAGCAAATACCCATTTCTTTCCCAGGCTTAGAAATCCCCGTCCCAAGCGTAGGAGTATAATTTTTATCAATATATTATCAAACCTAGGAGTACAATAACAAGCTTAAATCACTCATTTCAATTATACTTTCTTATTTCAACAGAGACTTTTATACTTACAAATTCTCCGTTCCAAGTGTAGGAGTATAAACCCACTAACACTTTCTAACACTCAAGAGTGCATTTTAACATGCTCAGAACATTTCTATAGGGACACTTTATTAATTTATCACCGTCCCACAAATAATAGAATAAATTCTCTTTTATTCCATTTAAATATTTTACCGTCCCAAAAGTATAAGTACAATTTTATAATATACTAATATACCCATTTAGGGATACTTCCATTCATTTCCCCGTACCACAAATAATGATACAATTTTTCTAATAATATTTAAATCGAGTTACTATTTTACCGTCTCACGAATAGGAGTAATTTTCCTACACACCAATATTACTCAGAGCATATAGAAGTATGCTCAAATTCAAGTTCATGTATCCTCATCTTTCTACAGAGTCTTTTAGTACTCCCTTCGTCCCAAATTTACAAGTAGCACAAAAATTGCTCAAAACACAATTTTAACAAGAACAAGTACCGGGAATAACATATATGCATGTTATTACAAGTAAGGGGAGTCAATAACTTACCTAGTCAAAAATCAAGTTGACCCAAATTAATTTCTGATCGGCCTGGAACGCTCTATTCAACGCCACGAATATTTATCCGGGACCGAAATCACGAACGGAGGGATAATTAAGCTCGAGGAGTCGAGAATAGGGTAAAATTGAACTCCCTTCTATGAAACAGAGAGAACGATCGAGAGAAATGGGGAATTATCTTTCCCAGAGAAAGAAGGAAGGATATTTATCCTTAAGACTTTCCAAGAATTGCAACTAGGCCCCTCAAGTTCTAATTTGACAAAAAGGCCCCTAAACTTTCAACTTTAACATTTAACCACCTTAATTTTCTAAAGTAATTAAATAATTAACTCAAATAAAATACCATATAAATATGCTAGCCAAGAATTTAACAAGCACGTTAAATATTTAACAAGAATAAAGATGGGCGTTACATCCTCCCCACCTTAAAGAAAATTCGTCCTCGAATTTTTACTAGGTCAAGATTATAACATATATAATCAGCAAATAGAACTCAAGAGCAATCAAGAATATACACATATACTCACAAATATTTCATGCAATCTAGATGTATCAATTATAACATCAAAACACATAAAGTCATGTAGACTCGATTAGTCAATCCACTATATTGGTAAAACTTGACATATCCACTAGAAATAATAGAACTGGTCATATCCTCCAGATCACTGTAATACTAATCAAATCCACTAGGAAATCTCAGATACTGAAGTCGTGGTTATCCATCGTTTCAATATTCAGAACTGATTTTACGTATATCAATCCATCAAGACAATCCATCAAAAAATGTAGCTCTCGGTGTCAAATGGTTAACAATGGAGCTGCCTTCGAAATTCATTCATGAATCTCTAACAAGACCAAGAAATCTCAAGAACACACGTACCTTGGTTGTTTCCACTTATAGGTCAACACAGATACTCACTTCAGACATCCACTACAAGGTAGATATATCCTCTATCAAGAAATTCTCAAGTTGAATCTTCAACTCGTTTAACTCAATCGAGGTCAAGAACATTAATCCAGATGTCAGCACTGTATTCGCACTGTCACAACTCAAGATAACCCCAGTTTCTCATCAAGAATGGATACATCCATCTGGTTTGGTATAGAAATTCCACTATCAATCACATAGGTTAAATACCCAGTACAATCTCAAGAACCCTTTCTAGACTTTCAATGCAGAACATAAAGGTTATGCATAAATCTATCATGCTCACATATATAGTCAAGCATACTAGCATAGAAATAATTACCATCTATTGTGGTAAACAAGATTGCCTAACACATAGAAAGCCAAGTCATAACACGTATCACATCAATGTCCCATACCGGTGACACGACCAAATTAACATAGAACGTATAGGGTGTTATCACCCACACTTCTATCAAACTCTTATTCATAACAATATCAAGCACGTAGTCTCTTACTAGAGAATACATTGCCACGCAATTAACGAGATAAGGACAAGCATGCATATATAGCACGAAACAATGTCCACAAGACAAGATAGATACGCCTAAGTCTTTGAAGACTCGCACTCTCGATTCTCGAATCAACTAATCCAATTGGATCAACACTATCAACACCAGTCCTATGCCTGGTATGACAACAAGTAACGAAGCACTCGGCGTCGAAAACACACCCAAGACTAACCCAACCTAGGCCATAGACCCTATCCAGGCTTAGAGCTAAACCATAGCTCTGATACCACACTGACACGCCCCAAGTCCCGGGATTCCCTAATAGAATCTCGAACCTGGTGCGCGTAACTAACAAGAAACAAGAAACTAATGGGAAACAGGAACAATACCTGTTAAACAAAACTGACATGATATATATACTCAAGAGTAGGGAGCTAAGATAGCTCACACGAGTTCTAGACCAAGGAAATTAAAACCAAAATGGTTACATACAGCGGAAGACATGCCTAGCAAATAAGCTGGCAACAAGAACTGTCTAGGGACAACAAATACTACCCCAACACAAGCCCAGAGTTTATTAACTCATACAAGATCGTCCTTACCAAAATATAAAAGGACACTAACTTCGAACAAGAATATCCTGCTGAGTAAGTTCCCAGCTAAGTCGAGCCTCACTGCGTACTATCCCCTGCTTTCCTGGGGGGGGGGAACAATTAAACAAATAAAGGGTGAGATAAATCTCAGTAAGCAATTAACATGCAACTATATGTCATGTTATCATGCAATACAAGTAGATACTCAAGTAATCATATATCAAGTATCCTCAAGTAACAAGTATAGGAGAGGCTAAGCCAACCCAACAAGTAATCAAGCTCAAGAAAGGTTCAGGTAACAAATAGTCAAGTAGTGTGAGAGGCTAGACCAGCTCACCAAGATGCACATAGGCCTATCACGCATTTATACCTGAATCCTTCCTTATTCCTCCCAAGAATACCATTTGTTGTCGATGCTTTTTTAGCTGAGGACAACCAAGAACAAGAACTGCTGTGCAGTATATAAGAAGACCTGGTAACCAGTGTCATCCACAAGAACAAGATCCACGTGGTGTTCAAGACAAGAGTTTAGCATTCAATTAGGTCAGGCTTATTGCTCCAACCAAGGAAGCTATGCCCTTACTATGGCCGGTAGTAAGGGGTCAAGCGGAAATACATAGGGACCCGATTGTCACTTAAACCCCAGCTCTCGCGACAAGCGTGAACCTATATATTTTCGAACAAGCAAGGAGAACCAGCTGGACTCACACAAGAATGCACAAGTAGATGTTTACTTGAACTATGAGAACAGAACTCAGTCCCTTATTAGTGGACTATTCTTTATGCACCATGTAATCATGTATCATGTGCTCACAAGAATATGCACCATGTAATTATGCATCATGTGCTCACGAGAATATGCACTATGTAATTATGTATCATGTGCTCACGAGAATATAAGTACACGTACTCAATTATTGCGAATACCAATCAAGTTTAACTATGGCACATAAGTGTCCATGTAACACGATCAATCCAAGTTAGAGTCTATTAATAACAGACCTCAAATAAGTAGTAAGGTATATCATTCTATATCACTTTGTCACATGCCAAGTTTGCACGTACATATTCATATCACGTTTAACACATTAAAGTGTCTATCACGATACCCTTACTATCAAATAGAGCCCAATACCTTAGACTCTAAACACGTAGTAGAATAGGTTACATCATACCTAATCACAGTCATATCTCACGTATATGTATCATTAGTAATCGAATACATTTTCTAACACATATTGTGTTCTGTAATCATTCTTATCAATTTAAATCGTAGTATTCACGATTATATGAATTATCTTCATATTACACTAGTCCCTATTTTCTTTAGGAACCATTTCAAGACAAGATATCTTCTTTATATTTTATATACTTCATTGAGTATATACACGATTAAAAACTAAATCATTTACACTTTAGTGCTTATTTATAGCACTTCCAATATACACGTATCAAGTTCAACTATGTAGTAGAGTTAATCATTCTCTATCTAGTTCCATAACCCAATTCTTTGGTTATTCATACCATGTACCAATCAATCAAGAAGCCACATTCTATCAAGTAAATATATGCAAGATTTGCATATACACATCAAGACTCTTTCAAGTTTATTACCATACACCTATATTGGTGTCAAGGCACGTACAAGATTTTATAATCTTATATTCAAGTCTTAATCCAATTATTTGGATGTTCAAGTCATGTACAAGATTTTATTGTCTTATACTTCAAATTACTGTCTCAACTTAAGACATTCAAGACATTCAAGACATTCAGGACATTCAGGACATTCAAGACATTCAATACATATACAAGATCTTATCATCTTATATCCAAGTTCTCAATCCATTTATTTGGATGGTTAAACATGTACAAGAGTTAATTATCTTATACTTCAAGTTCAAGCTAGGTAGATGAATTATACATCTTTTACGAATTATTTTCAAATCCTTTTCTTGGAACATTCAAGCTTAAGACATTAGTTGGTGCCCTTAAGGTACACAAACATTAACTTCAAGACACATAAAAGAGTTACTACTCATACACTCAAGTTATCATTTACTTATGATTCAAGTCCATATTTTATTTGTTCACAAATGGACTATTTTTCAGTACTAGAGTGTTCTACAACACTCATCTAGGCCATCTAGGGTAATACCCTAAACCTAGACCAAGAATACTTCAAGTTCAAATTAAGTAAATGAGCTATACCACTCATACTTACAAGTTCTTAATCCCCTATATAGGATATTCAATCTCAAGTCACTAATTGGGTGCCCTCTAGGTGCACAAGCATAGGTTCCAAGACAAGCATAACCCATTAGTGCTTGTTCATAGCACTTTCAAGACATAAAGAAGAGTTCTTCCTTTTATACTCAAGTTCTCATTTTAATTTAATGAGTAAACATGTTCAAGACTCACTTCTGATACCCCTAAGGTGTCACAACACTTGCTAGGACATCTTATCTTAAGGCTATATGCCTTAGGAAGGATAAGCTTTCAATTTAATTTAGATTTAAAACACTTTAGTTGGAACAGGAGACCGGGCGGGTGCTCAAGGAGGACCGGGCGGGCGCTCATTGAAATACTTTTGAAACCCAAACTTTCTGGTGAAACAGGCGGGCGCTCGAGGTACCACCAGGCGGGCGCCTGTTACAATTTTTAGCAAATACCCATTTCTTTCCCAGGCTTAGAAATCCCCGTCCCAAGCGTAGGAGTATAATTTTTATCAATATATTATCAAACCCAGGAGTACAATAACAAGCTTAAATCACTCATTTCAATTATACTTTCTTATTTCAACAGAGACTTTTATACTTACAAATTCTCCGTTCCAAGTGTAGGAGTATAAACCCACTAACACTTTCTAACACTCAAGAGTGCATTTTAACATGCTCAGAACACTTCTATAGGGACACTTTATTAATTTATCACCGTCCCACAAATAATAGAATAAATTCTCTTTTATTCCATTTAAATATTTTACCGTCCCAAAAGTATAAGTACAATTTTATAATATACTAATATACCCATTTAGGGATACTTCCATTCATTTCCCCGTACCACAAATAATGATACAATTTTTCTAATAATATTTAAATCGAGTTACTATTTTACCGTCTCACGAATAGGAGTAATTTTCCTACACACCAATATTACTCAGAGCATATAGAAGTATGCTTAAATTCAAGTTCATGTATCCTCATCTTTCTACAGAGTCTTTTAGTACTCCCTTCGTCCCAAATTTACAAGTAGCACAAAAATTGCTCAAAACACAATTTTAACAAGAACAAGTAGCGGGAATAACATATATGCATGTTATTACAAGTAAGGGGGAGTCAATAACTTACCTAGTCAAAAATCAAGTTGACCCAAATTAATTTCTGATCGGCCTGGAACGCTCTATTCAACGCCACGAATATTTATCCGGGACCGAAATCACGAACGGAGGGATAATTAAGCTCGAGGAGTCAAGAATAGGGTAAAATTGAACTCCCTTCTATGAAACAGAGAGAACGATCGAGAGAAATGGGGAATTATCTTTCCCAGAGAAAGAAGGAAGGATATTTATCCTTAAGACTTTCCAAGAATTGCAACTAGGCCCCTCAAGTTCTAATTTGACAAAAAGGCCCCTAAACTTTCAACTTTAACATTTAACCACCTTAATTTTCTAAAGTAATTAAATAATTAACTCAAATAAAATAGCATATAAATATGCTAGCCAAGAATTTAACAAGCACGTTAAATATTTAACAAGAATAAAGATGGGCGTTACATAGTTGCTCATAACGGATGTTCAACCATGCGACTTCATTCACTTGGTTTTCTAGGAGAACCCTTAGTGATGGTACCTCTAATTCGATTGGTAGCACTGCTTCCATCCCATAGGTTAGGGCATATGGAGTTTCACCGGTGGCGGTACGGATCGAAGTACGATAGCCCCAGAGTGTAAAAGGTAGCTTGTCGGGCCAGTCCCTGCCAGACTTAGCCATTTTCCTAACGATGGTCTCTATGGTTTTGTTAGGAGCTTCGACTGCTCCATTGGTTTGTTGTCGGTACGGTGATGACTGATGTCTCTCTATCTTATACTCTGCAAGCAGTTGGCCACATTCTTTCTCAAAGTGCGAGCCATTGTCAGATATCATCTCATGAGGTACCTGTAGACACCCCGCCTTGGACCTCTCACTTTGATTGCATACAAAGTATTTTTATTTAACTCATTTCTGTTACTTCGGTTAAGTTCCTAACTGATTCCATTAGTTTTGGACTAAACTGCATAACAGAGTTAACTTTTAGGGTCATTCTGTCCATTTCTGCCGCGGGCGCTTCCGGAATTGTTAACGGGCTGCGCGCGCGTCTCGCCCCAAAAGCGGGACTCGCGCGCTTCCCATTTTGGCAGTAACGGATTGCACCTTATTTCCCTCCCTTTTCTTATTTGCAACATCTCTTTCTTGATCACAAAAGACTTCTTTTCTCATCCACATTCATCCCCCCTAGTTTTATAACCCCCAATCACATTATTCTAGCCATCTCTTTAAAACAAAATAATTTATTTTTTATTTTATTTGATTTTCTTTTATTTCTTTCATTTATTATTTTATTTATCATATTTTCTATTGGTCAATTCCATCTCACATGGATTGACCAATTTCCCTCCAACCTTTCCCTCTCTTTTTTACCTATAAAAATCATCATCTTCTACCTTAGAAAGTGACTCTCTTTTTACACTCTTGGAACCAACTTCATCTTCCCTATAAGAACTATACACAAGTTCTCTCAACACATTTTCCCTACAAACAAACACTACACAAAGTGTTGCACAACCATTTCTCTACAAACAACACCATCTTCAAGTCAAAGTCTAAGGTCCTCTTTTCCAAAGGTACTTTTATTCTTCTTCTCTTTTATTCTAGTCTTACTAGTATGCAATCCCCATCAATTGGGACATGACCAAATGACCACTTTACTACATTAAAGTTGGTTAAGGTTATCTCCCTACATTTTAATCTCTACTTTAATTTCCTATACATTTCTTAATGTAATTGTTTAGCATAAATTTATAAATAAAACAATTCTCTTTTCTTCCCCTTTTTCTTTACATTATAATTGTTAGCACTGTTAATAAATTGAAGAACATTTAGCATTAGAACACCAATAGTAGCAAGACCCGCATAAGCGGGGCGGAGTGGGTGTTTAAGTACTTCCCACTCCGTCACCTAACCCCCGAACCCTTCTCTCCCGAATCTCTGGTTTTGTACATAAATTAGGCTATTTCTAGGTTTTTCTTATGTTCCTTTAAAAACATAGGTGGCGACTCTAAACAATCTAAAACAAGTTAGACATCCTAGGATAATTCACCGCTCTAGCCAAGTTGTGGTTTCCCGGGGTATCTACAGTGGCGACTCCGCTGGGGACGATTTAGAGGCTTAAACTTGCGTTCTTAACTTTTGGTGTTCTTATTACTGTTTTCTGGGCATTCTGGTAAAAAGGGTGGGAAGCGCGCGCCTCTGGCCTCCTTGGCCTAAATCGCGCGCGTCCGACCCCAATTACCAGAATCGCCCGTCTTCCTTCTTGTCCTTCCATTCCATGTTTTTGTGCTAACAAATTCTGCAGGGGAAAGCATTTTTATTTAGGGTCAAGGCAATCCCTTGAACCCGCTGATTTACAGGTTGTTACCCAGATGCGGGCACCTCTGCCCCTCTTTGTCTACCGCGCGCGCCTTCCGCATAGGCCACCCAATGCGCGCTTTTCTGGGCGCATTCCCATAACAGAACAGTGCACAGAACAGAGTGGTTTTGACAGTGTGTGGGCACCGGGCCTGCACAAAACAGTTTTTACTTTCTGTTTATTTTTATCGGTCACACGGGTGATTCGAAAGTTGTAATTATGTGCTTATTTGTTTTTTTTTTATTTCTTTTGAAAAAATATATATATATATATATATATATTTTGTCACTTGTTAGACCTCACACTACATGCACATATTCTTATCAATTGCTCACTATCGAGTCGCACAAGTCCAACCCCAAACCCGTCGAGGCCCGTCCTAGAAAGTTTCAAGCTCCACCCGACCTTGACTCTTTCGAAGCGGTCAACCTCAGCCCGTGGCGTAGTTCAAGACTACATGCCGGGGGTGACCTTTAAGCCTCTCTTTAGCCTAGCACAAGCCACACAATTCTAGTCTAGGGTCTAACACTCCGTGACCAAGTCGGTTTTTCATGTGCCGAGATTTCCCTAAACTAATGTCTTCAAATCATACATGCCAACTTGTTGCAATGGGCGAAATAAAACTCCGTCCCCAAAAGTGGTTATTTCGGACGAAAATAAAAATCCGTCCCCGCATGTATGATTTATTACATTTATTTAGTTTAATCCCAACACATGTAGGTCTCACAAGCGTGGTGGAATCCGATGAGTATATGGGACCGCGAGAAGGTCTATATACTAGTGTGACGATTCCACTATTTTATCTAGAAACCCCAAAAAAGGACTCCGTCCTTCCGACTTTTGTAAATAAAAAATAAAAACAAAAAAAGTCATTTTGTTTATATGGTTGAGTCTTTTTCGTGTTTGTGGGTTAAATTTATTTTACTCAAAAGGTATTTGTGGGGCCAACCTAAGATCAACCGTAATGGTGGGTACTTCTCCGTGTCCAACGAAAGACTCTTCAACATAATAAGAGCCATGGGGGAACAAATGGATAGACTTTCCGAGGATGCCCGCCGAAAAGACGATTTGTGGCAAGCCCGTTTTGATCTCGAGAGGAAGATTCACAAGGAAGAGGTTTTCGAGCTCAAATCCCGTTTGCAAGAGCTCACCAACAACAAGGCAAAGTTTAAGGGTAAAGCATGCCCAAGTGGCCCGTCCCTCAAAAGCTACAAAGGTACCGCCAACAATCGAGTTTTCACTCCTCTTCTAGGAGTAACCCAAGCCGAAGCATTTGTAACTTTGGTGGCAAGTGGAAAGGTCAAGCCTTTGGAGGGGTACAAGCCGAAGACGATACCGAAGAATCATGCACATGGTGAATGGTGTGGCTACCACAAGCATAGTGGCCATACTACCGAAGGGTGCTTCCTTCTCCGAAACATCATCCAAGATTTGTTCGACAGCGGCGAATTTACTGTGGGTGAAGAGCAACCTTTAGAGAGTGCCAACATGCAAGAACTCATCAAAGAAAAATGATTTGGTTTCGAAATGGGGCTTCTACAAGAAATCATGCCACAAGGAGACTACAACGACAATGAGGACTACAACAACAATCTCCGTTTCTCTTTCTCTACCTAGTAATAGGAATTAAAAAAAAAAAAAAAGAGTCAAAGTCCTCTTAAGTGTGCATTAAGTTTTCTTTGTCCAATTAATGTGAAATTTTGAGTCAAGTCTCATCATCAAATAAAAAGTCGTTCTTGTCCTCATACACTCTTCCAGGCTGTTCAATCTAATTCTTGGAAAAATGATGAAAAGATGTCTAAAAGAGTTTTGGAATGAAGGCCATCACTTGAACGCCTAGGGGCTAAACATTGTGACGAAGGCAACATCATCAACGACGAAGACAAAGCCAAGACATCAAAGGTGAAGCAACAACCATGGAGAAAAATCAAGCAATGTTTCAAAGGGGGGATTAAAAAAAATAAAAAAATGCTTGCTAGGTTGAACTCTTCAAATCAACCTAGGTAAAAGTTAGAGCACAAAAAAAAAAAATAAAAAAAAATCCCCTCAATCAAAGAAGTTCACATCGAGATCAACATCATTCCATCCACCAAAGGAGGACGAAGCTACACGACGAAGCAACAATTCCATCCCGAAGAATGGAGAATTCACAAGAACTATGGTGACCTGAGCCTCTACACTGGAGGAACGTAGGCAACCTGCGGGTCCGGTCTCATGCAAGAAAGAAGATATGTTTAGCCCTAGCGCGTTATGGTGATCGGCCTTCATCTCGAACTTGTCAAGACATCTTTGTACGATTCATTTCGCGTTCCTTGTCGAGTCTAGGGACTTCTATTCTTTCTGCATACTCCCAATTTCTTGCAATCAAATTGGGGCTTTCTTTCTCTTCTCTCTTAATGGCTTATTTGCCTTCGTGAGTCATTCAAAAAAATATACATACATGAAGTCAATACTAGGGGCACTTCCCTAGTCGAGTCAATGTCACTCATATTTAGTGACAAGAGGTCTTCACCGTAAAATCACATGTCTTATCTCCTCAGCTAGAGTCAATGCACACTCCCTCATTAATCGAGTCAAAATGAAGACGCAAAAGAGATGCTCGCTAGATTGAAAACACGAAAGGGCGGTCTAGGCAAAAAATAGGGTGCGTCATAAAAAAAAATGATGAGAGAGTGAGAGAGAGAAAGGAAAGAGAAATGGAGATCTCCGGCCTCTAAAGAAGACAACTGCACGAGCTCTACATTGGATCTCCTTAGCAAGTCAATTCCCCACCGAGTCAACTTTGGGATTGCAAAAGGCTCGACAAGATATGGCACCACCAAAGGTTGTTTTGGGTTATTGACATCATTCTCCAGCAGTGTGCATTTTTGGGTTCATGAAAAGAAGGCCCGTGGTAGCCAAGACCCATCCGAGAACGAGCCCATCATAAAAGGGCACGAGGTTGCACAAATAATCCCTAGCTAGTCAATTGGCTTGGGCAACAAATAGCAACAACATGTGTCTCAGTTTTCAAAGCTTCTTCAAGTATGTGCTTCTAAAGTACGCCGAAAGGCTCCCGAGAAATGGAGTAGCTCTTGCCATGTCCTCTCATGTTTGTTCCCTCATACAAGGACGAGTCACTCTTGCTTTTCTCAACAAATGGTGACGCCCTAGGGGCTATGTGACTCAAGAACAAGGGATTCTTTTGCTTCATTTGGCAATCAATACGCCCTAGGGGCTATGCTCAAGAAAGATGTGTGAGACTATCCTCAAAGTCCCTCAAAAGGGATGTCAAAAATCCCTCTTGTCATGTGTGCCTGTGCTCGTTTCCCCAATCAAGGGTGGACCTTTCTCACAATCAATGATGGCACTCTAGGGGCTACGGTCAAGTCTTAAAGGCTCCCTCGTCAAAGAGCAATTAACTCCCCAGCAGTATCCCCAGCCAAGTCATGTGCAACATTAGAAGCTTCCTCAATTCGGCACCGGAGGTCTCAACGGGCTTCGCAATCTACAATCTTTTGGGCTACGGCATTATAGTAATCCGAGCAAAGGGCAGTATTGGGGCTTCGCGACTGACAGTCTTTTGGGCAACAATACTCGAGCAACGCAATTTGGGAGTAGTCTCCATGAAAGGGATCAAGCATCAAAGGGTCTCTCAACACTTTAAGTCAAAGGCCTCTTGGTTTTAAATGAAGACTCCGATGTTATGAATGAAGTTGATGATTTTTGTTAGAACTCACAGCGAAATTTTGAAGGAAGTCTTAGAGAAAAGGAAAAAGATTCAATATGCTAAACTCTAATCAAAACAGGGTTATAGCGGGAAATGCCACGGCCAATCCCAATGTTTCTGCAATTCAGTATCCCCTTCTCCAAGATCAAAAACACAAGGTACAGCTCAGATAAAGTTGGGCCACAGCACTAGTTGCATCCGAAGATCCGTCATTAGTTCAACTCAAGAAGAGTCAAGCAAGCATACTCATTTGAGACTTTATCACACCAAGACCTTATCATCCGCGACCTCGACGGCACCGCAAGACATTACTGCATCTTTTGACATAAGCCCTCCGCCATTTGGGTATCAACCACAATGAGGCCATTCATCTCCCCAGTAAGAGCAAGAAGGGGATCTCTATCAAGAATTCTACCCGACGGTACATCCGCACTCAATGCCGAGCCGATCACAAGATAATTTGGGAACTTTACAATGAAAGGTTTTCACATTTCACCATCTCCAAGCCCGCAAGCAACAAGTCCATGACATTTGGGGCTTAGCAATCTCTCGAAGCTTGGAGCTTGCTCACGTCAACAACAAAAGACGATTCATTTGAGTGGACCAAAGAGCTGATTTATCTTGGGGCTATGGAAGTCACTCCAAATTTGGCATCAAAGGCGATCTAGGGGCTTCACAATCAGCGACCCCTTATCTCGGCATCAAAATTCTTTTCAAACCCCATAATCGACAAATCTCTTGGGGCTAGACAACAATCTTCGTCAGACACACCGGCGGGGTTAGACATCAATCTTCGTTGGGCACACCGGCGGGGTTAGACATCAATCTTCGTTGGGCACGACGACGACAACGACAGAATTCAAGCGAGGCAATCCGGACTTCGATCGCACATGACTTGATCTTGGGTTGGCTTTACAAACACACAATGGCTAAAATGGTTCACCCACGAACCAAAAATCCTTTTCTCGCATGTGTACTTATTATTTTCCTTAAAAAAAAAAAAAAAAGATTTTCTCTTTTTCTTTTTCTTTTTCTTTACTTGCGTATAAGTATGTGCTCCATAGCTTCTTCCCCAGCGTTCTCCATCATCCTTGAATTACGCTGGTCTGATTCCCTTCAAAGGATACGTAGGCAGCCTTTGGCACGACCAACCCATCATTCAGAATGTCATCTCAACAACATTCCATCGAAGGCAACGGCAGTTCATCATCTTCATCAAAAGTATCAACATCCTTCGGCAATCCATCTCCAATCAAGCGGCAATGGTAAGTGAAGGTATGAATGCATCCGAGGCTTTCCTCAAATCACACCGCACACAAAATCACTTTCTCCATTCCTACAAAAGCTCTCTCTCATGCAAAACTGCTCTCAAATCACATTGCACCACGAGCACAATTTCTCTCTTCATGCATCTTCTTGCACAAACACATATACCTGCCAAGCACACACATAACAGGTATCACCACGAAGTCAACAGCATCCGCTACTCAAGGCACTTCATCCCCAGCAGAAAATGGTCCACAGTCAACCATGCCCGCATCCCCACAGACTCATTCAAAGGCTCACTAACGTCCTCATCAACGGATTTCACTAACGGATTCGTCAACAAAGGTTCACTAACGGCCTCAAGGTTCACTAACGGCTTCCTCAAAGGTTCACTAACGGCCTCCTCAAAGGTTCACTAACGGCCTCATTCAAGGGTTCACTAATGGCCTTATTCAAGGGTTCACCAACGGCCTCGAAGGTTCACTAACGGCCTCCTCAAAGGTTCACTAACGGCCTCAAGGTTCACTAACGGCCTCTTCAAAGGTTCACTAACGGCCTCCTCAAAGGTTCACTAACGGCCTCTTCAAAGGTTCACTAACGGCCTCAAGGTTCACTAACGGCCTCCTCAAAGGTTCACTAACGGCCTCAAGGTTCACTAACGGCCTCATTCAAGGGTTCACTAACGACCTCATTCAAGGGTTCACCAACGGCCTCGAAGGTTCACTAACGGCCTCCTCAAAGGTTCACTAACGGCCTCAAGGTTCACTAACGGCCTCTTCAAAGGTTCACTAACGGCCTCCTCAAAGGTTCACTAAAGGCCTCAAGGTTCACTAACGGCCTCTTCAAAGGTTCACTAACGGCCTGCTCAAAAGTTCACTAACGGCCTCTTCAAAGGTTCACTAACGGCCTCAAGGTTCACTAACGGCCTCCTCAAAGGTTCACTAACGGCCTCAAGGTTCACTAACGGCTTCTTCAAAGGTTCACTAACGGCCTCATTCGAAGGTTCACTAACGGCCTCATTCAAGGGTTCACCAACGGCCTCGTTCAAAGGTTCACTAACGGCCTCTTCAAAGGTTCACTAACGGCCTCCTCATTCGAAGGTTTACTAACGGCCTCATTCAAGGGTTCACTAACGGCCTCAATTAACGGATTCAGCCGGCAGGTTTACCAATGGATCATGCCACCCCCTCTACCAACAAAAGACGCTCACACAGGGAGTGCACCCCTATCTCTAGAAATTTCAAATTACCGCTTTCATCGAGTCTTTGCTTTCTTTTCTTTCTTTTTCTTTGTCGATGTCCTCGGCGGGTGTTTTTACTTTCGTCGATGCGTTTTGCTTCACAATCCACGTCGCCGAGGGGCTCTGTAGACACCCCGCCTTGGACCTCTCACTTTGATTGTATACAAAGTATTTTTATTTGACTCATTTCTGTTACTTCGGTTAAGTTCCTAACTGATTCCATTAGTTTTGGACTAAACTGCATAACAGAGTTAACTTTTAGGGTCATTCTGTCCATTTCTGCCGCGGGCGCTTCCGGAACTGTTAACGGGCTGCGCGCGCGTCTCGCCCAAAAAGCGGGACTCGCGCGCTTCCCATTTTGGCAGTAACGGATTGCACCTTATTTCCCTCCCTTTTCTTATTTGCAACATCTCTTTCTTGATCACAAAAGACTTCTTTTCTCATCCACATTCATCCCCCCTAGTTTTATAACCTCCAATCCCATTATTCTAGCCATCTCTTTAAAACAAAATAATTCATTTTTTATTTTATTTGATTTTCTTTTATTTCTTTCATTTATTATTTTATTTATCTTATTTTCTATTGGTCAATTCCATCTCACATGGATTGACCAATTTCCCTCCAACCTTTCCCTCTCTTTTTTACCTATAAAAACCATCATCTTCTACCTTAGAAAGGGACTCTCTTTTTACACTCTTGGAACCAACTTCATCTTCCCTACAAGAACTATACACAAGTTCTCTCAACACATTTTCCCTACAAACAAACACTACACAAAGTGTTGCACAACCATTTCTCTACAAACAACACCATCTTCAAGTCAAAGTCTAAGGTCCTCTTTTCCAAAGGTACTTTTATTCTTCTTCTCTTTTATTCTAGTCTTACTAGTATGCAATCCCCATCAATTGGGACATGACCAAATGACCACTTTACTACATTAAAGTTGGTTAAGGTTATCTCCCTACAGTTTAATCTCTACTTTAATTTCCTATACATTTCTTAATGTAATTGTTTAGCATAAATTTATAAATAAAACAATTCTCTTTTCTTCCCCTTTTTCTTTACATTATAATTGTTAGCACTGTTAATAAATTGAAGAACATTTAGCATTAGAACACCAATAGTAGCAAGACCCGCATAAGCGGGGCGGAGTGGGTGTTTAAGTACTTCCCACTCCGTCACCTAACCCCCGAACCCTTCTCTCCCGAATCTCTGGTTTTGTACATAAATTAGGCTATTTCTAGGTTTTTCTTATGTTCCTTTAAAAACATAGGTGGCGACTCTAAACAATCTAAAACAAGTTAGACATCCTAGGATAATTCATCGCTCTAGCCAAGTTGTGGTTTCCTGTGGTATCTACAGTACCCCATATCGGCATATGATGTTCGTCTTAATGAACTTGGCCACCTTTCTGGCATTTAAGACTTTATAGGATTGAGCCTCGATCCACTTGGTGAAGTAATAAACGGCGACTAATATGAATGAATGCCCATTATGACCCATCGGCGAGACTATGCCAATGACGTCTATTCCCCACGTAAAAAATAGCCAAGGGGATGTCATGGGGTATAACACAGATGGTGGTGCTTGTTGCAAGTTAGCATGTATCTGGCATTTATGGCATTTCTTAACCATGTCGGTGCAGTCGGCTTCCATTGTGGCCCAATAGTACCCTAGTTGGATGAATTTCTTTGCTAACATACTGCCATTCATGTGGGTTCCACAAACTCCTTGATGGACTTGGTCCATGATTTCTACGGCTTCGTGTTCATCAGCACAGAGTAGACACTGCTTGTGGTGTTTCTTGTAGTGGCGATCACCTATAATAATGAATTGGGCGGCAAACCGTTTGAGGGCTATCTTCGCTTTAGGTGATGCGTCTGATGGTAATTTCTGTCTAGGAGGAAACGCCATACATCATAAGACCAAGGTTTATCATCCAAGGCATTTACGGAAACAGAGCCACACTCTTCTTTGCAGTCGTGCAGGTCTATGATTGAGTAATAAGCAGGAGTCGTTCGCCTCGTGACTTTGAAGGTTTTGACCTCAGTCCATTCGGGAATTTCCACAAGTGATGCTAGCATGGCTAGCGAGTCTGCTAAGCGGTTCTTATCTCTAGGAAGATTGTAGAAAGTGACCTCTTTGAACTGTTTGACCAAGTCTTCGAGATGGTCGTTATATTTCTGGAGTGTAGGATCTTGTACCTTCCACTTCTTGAGTGACTGATAGATTATAAGTTGTGAATCTCCGTACACTTTTAGTTCGGTCACATTTCTTTATAAGGCTGCTTCTGTTTGCGCGCTGGCTTTTTTGTTTTTGTCTTTGTGACTTTCAGGTGCCCTTTTTTGATTGTTTGAGATTTGCCACCATATTGTTGTCGGAACACGGACCGAGATATCTGGATTCGGGGGTTAAGTTATGAATTGGGAAGGTCAAGGAGCACCCAATTCACCCAATCTAGGATTGGTCTTGCTAAGAAATCATCATCATTGTTTCAAAATCATGCAAAATGTAATAATTGCTTATTTATTTGGGATGTTGGATCATGTGATTCGAGACCATCTCCATGGATTGGAGAGGCTCTAGGCTGATCCTTTAATGGAATCACACTACTTTAAAGACAAAGAAGGAGATGAGAAGATAGAAAAACAAAGAGTTTTACCTAAGCGTTCTTCAAGAATCCTATGGATGGCCTTGACTAAAGGCCTTGAATCTCTAATAACCTTGGCTTGAATGATGTTGTGGAGGCTTGAATTTCGTGGGTGAGGAAGAGGGACTGATTATGGGGACCTCTTTGATTAGATTTGGAGTGGTTTTTGGGTGAATGAGGATTCTAGCCTTTTTCTGGTTCAAGAAGCTCTATATTTATAGGGGTTCTGGACCTAGGGTTTTGGCAAAGAAGGTAAGTTGTGCTGGGAAACCAAGACTTGATTCTCATAGAGGTATATTTTGACTCTAGGATCGTCCAATATGTTTTCCCGGATTGCTTAAGTGTTTGCCAAGAAAAGGGGTTAAGATCAACAAGGAAACTGACCAAAAACCCGACTGTCAAGGGGGATGTCTCGTTTGAGACATCAATGTCTCGTACGAGGCATCTCAGTGCTGGAATTCACTATTTGCCCTCTGCAATAGTTTTAATGTTCATTTTGGCCCCTGACTAACGAAGTCAGTTAGAAACTTAACGAAACATGTCCAACTTAACGAGTTTCGACCCAAATCAAAGGTGAGACACAGAAGTAGTGTGATCATAAATGAATGTCCAAAATGGGGTGTCTATAGATCCCCTCGGTGACGATACTTATGGATGAAGTACCGTCGTCGATAGAAAAGACGCCATTTTGAACTAGGGGTATGGTCGTGCTAAAAAGCTGCCTACGTATTCCTCGGAAGGAAATCAGACCAAACGTAGTTCGACTCTGAAAACACGCAAAAACTGAGGTTTAAGGTATTTTGAAAATCATTTTTTTGAAAACAACACTTGTGGTAAGTAAAGTTTAGAGTTTAGAGAGTACCCATATTGAGGAATCAATGGCCTTGACCCAATTCTGAATATACTCCTTTTTGTTGATGACGAACCGTCTCCAGTTGCAATCCATACTGAGGAAACAATCTCTTTGACTCCAATTCTGAACATGCCCTGTTGTTGATGACGAACCGTCTTCGATTTTAGAGATGCCAGTTACCCGGACCTTGCTTCTCCTTCCAATGAGGTTTCCTTATTCGCCGGAAAATGTGAATCCTATGTTATTAACATACATCCCTGTTGTTGATGACGAACCGTCCTCGATTTTGGAGACGCCAGTTACCCGGACCTTGCTTCTCCTTCTAACGAGGTTGCCTTATTCGCCGGAAAATGTGAATCCTATGTTATTAACATACATCTTGATAACAATTATCGGACTCTGGGTTTGAAGACGCCAATTACTTGGATCCTTGCTTCTCCTTCTAACGAGGTTGCCTTATTCGCCGAAAAAGTGAATCCTATGCCATTAACATACGTCTCGATGGCAATTGTGGGATTCTAAATGGTGGGATCATGTGTTATTAACTTACGTCTTGATAACAATTGTGGGATACCCGGATTTGGAGATGCCAATTACTTAGACCTTGCTTCCCCTTTCAAGGAGACTGCCTTTCCGTTGAAAATGTGAATCCTATGGCATTAGCTTACACCTTGATGACAATTATGGGACTCTGAATGGTGGGATCCTGTGTTATTAACTTAGGTCTTGATAACAGTCGTGGGATACCCGGTTGTAAATACTGTGCCATTAACGTACGTCTTGATGACAGTCATGGGATTTAAAGTCTGCTGATGCAGATTTCGTTTCTCACCCATGATCTTTGATGCGCGGTGAGAATAAATTCGTACTGAGAAACAACTTTGCTTGTTCCAATTTTGAAAATATCCATTTGTTGACGACTCAATGTTCCATCTTGAATCGGGTTCAGATTCGACCTTTCAGTCAAAAGAAGGGCTTTTTCTGACCTTTCTGTTAAAAGCAAGGCTTTTCTGGAATTTCCCAAGAAAACAGGGTTTTATGAGATTTTTCTGGAGATATCTCGTACGAGATATCGATGTCTCGTACGAGACTTCTCTATTTTTACGCATATCAGAGGCGCTGAAGGTTTTTTTCAAATCACTTTTCTTATTTCATTTCGAGAATTCTCAACCTTAGGCGATTTTTTCACTAAAAATTTTTTGTTTTCACCAACTTCTGGTAATCCCCAACCCTTTCAAATGGCCGGTGCAAATCGTTCTCACAGGAAACACCTCTTTGGTAGGCACATGAGAGGCAAAGTATAGGCGACTGATGAGTTGTTCCCGTTTCCCGATGATCATATTTCTCACGCCGTTTGGACGAGGCGGGTAAGGATCCCTTCCTTTGACTGAGTTTCCATGTCAATTTCGTCGTTGCATGTCTCAATTTGGTGCCTTCGCAGTTCGACTTTCATCGACTTTTGCCTAGAATTATTGTTGCTAGGGTTTATCATGCATGGCTGATCTTTCGATGGAATTTCACCCTTGTTGATGTTGAAATTCATTGTAGTATAGTAGTACATGATTTTGACTGTCTTTCTAGGCAATTTTGTGACTTTTCGGGTAAAATGCTTAAATGAGGATTTTACTGATTTTCTGACATTCCTCTCTTTTGCCTTTGTTGTTTGCAGCCATTTAGGGTGATTGATAACTGTAGAGGCAGCGTGCGAGCGGTTTTCAAGAGGTGGGCAACTCTCAAATAGCCTGGAGCAAGTGAACGTTCCTCCTCTCGCCGACTAGGCCATCAAAGAAGGGTTTCAGCTTGATACGGATTTCTTTCCCAGTGGGGATGATATGAGGCATTTTCTGGGCTTCTCTGTGTGCACCCTAGGAAAGGGTGTCCCTCTGAAGGCCTTGAGGGACAAGGTTGATTCCTATGTTACCGTTAATGCTGGTCAGATACACATTACTGACACCCGTATCAGAGCCGTCCACGGCTTTCTGTGGTGGGCCTTTTCTGAGACGCTATTTGCAAATCATGCGTCGACCGCCTTGTTTACTCTGTTGAGCTGCCTGAGGGATATGCAGCATGTGACTGATGCCTATTGGGGATTGGCAGGCGTGGCTCACTTATCTATGGCTATGGATGAGAGTTCGCGGGATCATGCGAACGCTGGCTTAGGCGGCTATAGTCATGCCTGGGAGGTATAATACTCATCTTCTTCTGTATTCCTCCTTTATTTCAGCCCCAGTTTATTTTGATAGAATTTTTCATCTGAGCTATTTATATATTGACATCTTTTATGTTTCTCCCATTTTGCAGGCTTGGGGATACGCCATGTTCGGTCTCTTCACTTTTAACCTTCGAGCAACACTGGTATGTTCCCAGATACTTTGAGATGGCGCCGGGGTAACAGGGACACCCGTGATGAGCATGCAGAGGGGACTAACATGATGGTGGAGCGTATGCGCCTGTATTTTGACAGGTGGGAGGCCGTCCCTGAGTCTGCTGTTGCTTTCTTCCCTTGGCGGAGTCTGGGCATTGATCTTGCCTATGGGTTTACCGGTATGAGGCTGCTGATGATTGGCCTTGGCGGGGGATGCTTCTATTTAGGAGAGAGAGTCTCTCGCCAGCAGGGTGGTGGCAGACTCGATGTTATCGTCCCTTTGGATCCTCCAGCCCTTATTCTTAACTCTTATGCCATCGCGGAGGAGGAGAGAGGGGACCTCATTATTGGTCAAGATGCTTTTGACCATATGTCCTTGGAGGCTGATTATCAGGACTTCCTCGCTCGCCTCATGCCCCAGTTGATTATTAAAGGGTGATCATGCTTAGGCCTAGGGAGTTGTCCACGTCCCTTTCCATCCACAGCTTGGACCAGCTTCATTTACTTACAGCATGGCTGAGGGTATAGAGAGGGTTGAGGATTTTCTCGCACAGTACGATATGCCTGAAGGACTCGTACCTCCTGCTGTAGATACCCCGGGGGGCCACGGCTTGGCTAGAGCGCGTGTGTTACCCTAGGATGTCTATTTGTGTTTTAGAGTCGCCACCTATGTTTTAGAGGAACATAAGAAAAACCTAATGTTTATTGACACGCCCTAAGTCCCAGGATTCCCTAATAGAACCTCGAACCTGGTGCGTGTAACTAACAAGAAACAAGAAACTAATGGGAAACAGGAACAATACCTGTTAAAAACAAAACTGACATGATATATATACTCAAGAGTAGGGAGCTAAGATAGCTCACACCAGTTCTAGACCAAGAAAATTAAAACCAAAATGGTTACATACAGCGGAAGACATGCCTAGCAAATAAGCTGGCATCAAGAACTGTCTAGGGACAACAAATACTACCCCAATACAAGCCCAGAGTTTATTAAATCATACAAGATCGTCCTTACCAAAGTATAAAAGGACACTAACTTCGAACAAGAATATCCTGCTGAGTAAGTTCCCAGCTAAGTCGAGCCTCACTGCGTACTATCCCCTGCTTTCCTGGGGGGGGGAAACAATTAAACAAATAAAGGGTGAGATAAATCTCAGTAAGCTATTAACATGCAACTATATTGCATGTTATCATGCAATACAAGTAGATACTCAACTAAACATATATCAAGTATCATCAAGTAACAAGTATAGGAGAGGCTAAGCCAACTCAACAAGTAATCAAGCTCAAGATATGATCAGGTAACAAGTAGTCAAGTAGTATGAGAGGCTAGACCAGCTCACCAAGATGCACATAGGCCTATCACGCATTTTTACCTGAATCCTTCCTTATTCCTCCCAAGAATACCATTTGTTGTCGATGCTTTTCTAGCTGAGGACAACCAAGAACAAGAACAAGAGACTGCTGTGCAGTATATAAGAAGACCTGGTAACCAGTGTCATCCACAAGAACAAGATCCACGTGGTGTTCAAGACAATCGCATTCACTTAGGTCAGGCTTATTGCTCTAACCAAGGAAGCTATGCCCTTACTATGGCCGGTAGTAAGGGGTCAGGCGGAAATACATAGGGACCCGATTGTCACTTAAACCCCAGCTCTCGCGACAAGCGTGAACCTATATATTTTCGAACAAGCAAAGAGAACCAGCTGGACTCACACAAGAATGCACAAGTAGATGTTTACTTGAACTACGAGAACAGAACTCAGTCCCTTATTAGTGGACTATTCTTTATGCACCATGTAATCATGTATCATGTGCTCACGAGAATATGCACCATGTAATTATGTATCATGTGCTCACGAGAATATGCACTATGTAATCATGTATCATGTGCTCATGAGAATACAAGTACCCATACGCAATTATTGCGAATACAAACCAAGATAACACTGGCACATAAGGTGTCCATGTAACACGATCAATCCAAGTAAGAGTCCATTAATAACAGACTTCAGTCAAGTAGTAGGGTATATCACTTTGTCACATGCCAAGTTTGCACGTACATATTCATATCACGTTTAACACATTAAAGTGTCTATCACGATACCCTTACTATCAAGTAGAGCCCAACACCTTAGACTCTAAACACGTAGTAGAATAGGTCACCTTGTACCTAGACACAGTCATACTTCACGTATATGTATCGTTAGTAATCGAATACATTTTCTAACTCATATTGTGTTCTGTAATTATTCTTTATTCTTTATATACTTCATTGAGTATATACATGATTAAAACCAATCACTAGTACTTTAGTGCTTACTCATAGCACTTCCAATATACACGTATCAAGTTCAGGTATACAGTAGAGTTAATCATTCTCTAACTAGTTTCATAACCCAATTCTTTGGTTATTCATACCAAGTACCAATCAATCAAGAAGCCACATTCTATCAAGTAAATATATGCAAGATTCGCATATACACATCAAGACTCTTTCAAGTTTATTACCATACACCTATATTGGTGTCAAGGCACGTACAAGATTTTATAATCTTATATTCAAGTCTTAATCCAATTATTTGGATGTTCAAGTCATGTACGAGATTTTATTGTCTTATACTTCAAGTTACTGTCTCATCTTAAGACATTCAAGACATTCAGGACATTCAGGACATTCAAGACATTCAAGACATTCAGGACATTCAATACATATACAAGATCTTATCATCTTATATCCAAGTTCTCAATCCATTTCTTTGGATGATTAAACATGTACAAGAGTTAATTATCTTATACTTCAAGTTCAAGCTAAGAAGATGAACTATACATCTTTCACGTATTATTTTTCAATCCTTTTCTTAGGACATTTAAGTTCAAGACATCAGTTGGTGCCCCTAAGGTACACAAACATTAACTTCAAGACACATAAACGAGTTACTACTCTTATACTCAAGTTATTATTTAATTATGATTTAAGTCCACATTTCATTTGATCACGAAGGGACTATTTTTCAGTACTAGAGTGTTCTACAACACTCATCTAGGCCATCTAGGGTAGTACCCTAAACCTAGACCAAGACTATTTCAAGTTCAAATTAAGTAAATGAGCTATACCACTCATACTTACAAGTTCATAATCCCCTACATAGGATATTCGAGCTCAAGACACTAATTTGGTGCTCTCACGGTGCACAAACATTAGTACCAAGACAAGCATAACACATAAGTGCTTGTTCATAGCACTTTCAAGACATATAAAAGAGTTGTTACTCTTATACTTAAGTTCTCATTTGAGTTCTATAAGTGTCCATGTACAAGACTAAGTTCTCATTTTAATTCAATGAGTATACACGTTTAAAACCAAGTTCTGATGCCCCTAAGGTGTCACAACACTTGCTAGGACATCTTATACTAAGGTTATATACCTTAACTAGAGTTACTTCCAACTTATACAAACTTTAAACAATATTTTGTTTTTCAGGTAACTGTGCGGTCGCCTAAAATGTCCTGGGCGGTCGCACACAAGCAGGTCCATTCTTTTGAAAAACCTTTCAGAAAGATGGGCGGTCGCCCAAGGGTTTTTGTGCGGTCGCACAAGGTACCAAAATGCGAAATTTTCATTTCTTTCCCAGGTTAAGAAATTTCCCGTCCCAAGCGTAGGAATAACTTTTATTAACTCTTAGGCATTACCCAAAACATTATTTCAGGCTCAATTCATTTCTTTTACCGTCCCATAAATAATAGGACAATTTCCTTGTATTCCAATTTAATATTTCACCGTCCCCAAAAGTATAAGTACAATTTTATATTATACTAATATACCCATTTAGAGATACTTCCATTCATTTCCCCGTACCACAAATAATGGTACAATTTTTCTAATAATATTTAAATCCAGTTACTATTTTACCGTCTCACGAATAGGAGTATAATTTAACAATTTGCAAACCCATTATATTTAGGTTCTCTGTACTATACTAGTATAGAAATACTCCCTTCGTCCCAATTTTACCAGTATCACAAAAATTGCCCAAAACACAATTTTAACAAGAACAAGTAGCGGGAATAACATATATGCATGTTATTACAAGTAAGGGGGAGTCAATAACTTACCTAGTCAAAAATCAAGTTGACCCAAATTAATTTCTGATCTGTCTGGAACGCTCTATTCAACGCCACGAATATTTATCCGGGACTAGAATCACGAACAGAGAGATAATTAATCGCGATGAGTCGAGAATAGAAAGAATCCTAAACTTGGCTTTTGGAACAGAAGGAGTGTTCGTAATGTTTGTTTGGGGATAATGATCCCAGACACAAGATATACTTGCAAGTTTCAAAGAATTGCAACTAGGCCCCTCAAGTTTCACTTCCTACAAAAAGGCCCCTAAACTTTTAACTTTGACATTTAACCACCTTAATTTTCTAAAGTAGTTAAATAATTAACTCAAATAAAATAGCATATAAATATGCTAGTCAAGAATTTAACAAGCATGTCAAGAATTTAACAAATAAGTCAAATATTTAACGAGATTAAGGATGGGCGTTACATTTATAGCCTAAGTTTGATTACGAAAACAGAGATTCTTTGTTATGAGGTTCGAGGGATAGGTTACGAGATGGGAAGTACTTAAAGACCCTTCTCGCCCAACTAAAGTTGGTCTTGCTTGATCAAAATCTACATAAATGATGAAATGTTCTTCTTATTCTTGATGATAAAGGGGGGTAAAAAAGGGATGTTTAGAATGTAGGGAGATGACTTCGTGAGTATCTTCAATGAAGTGAAGTAGTCTTTGATGTCATGTCCCAAAAATGTTTAGGTGATTGCACTTTTGATTTAAAGCAAAAGAAAGAGAGAAGAGATGAAGTAGAAAAGGAGGGAAAAGAGTAGTCTTTTACCTATACTTCAAAGAGCTTCAAGGACTCCTTCAAAAGGTTCTTAGGAAATTGCCTTGTAAGTATTTGTGTATAGGTTTGTTAATCATTCAAATCTTCCTCCTCTTCAATGGTAAATTAGAGGGGGTTTTATAGGTAAAGAAGGTGTGTTTTTGGTGCCAAAACCATGCCACCAAGATCAGTTTCCCGGGCAAATCCTGTTAAAAGGAGAAAGGGAGAGATTCTTGGACAGAAATCTGTAACTGATGCCCAGGTACGCGCGCCTCCTGCCTTGGTGGCGGTATGCGTGCGCCTCTGGCCCTAAAAGGTGAAAGCGCGCGCCTTGGAGATGGCAAAAACGACAGAATGGACTAGAAAGTCAGCACTGTTATTCAGTTTGGTCCCTGGACTTAACGAAGTCAGCAGGACCTTAACAAAAGTAACAGAAACTAACGAGAAACATTTAAAATAGGGAGAAACACAAAATCAAATGTGCAATCAGGGTGAGCGGTCCGAGGCGGGGTGTCTACAGAGCCCCTCGGCGACGTGGATTGTAAAGCAAAACGCGTCGACGAAAGAACAAAACATCCGCCGAGGACATCACCAGGAAAAAAGAAAAGACTCGATGAAAACAAGAATCTTGAATTTACAAGGGATAGGAGTGCGCTCCCTGTGTGAGCGGCTTTTGCTGATAGTAGGGGTGCGGTGATAGAAATCGGCCCATCGTGGCCTAAATTTAGAGTCCGTATAGAAGACTTGGAGGGACTGGAGAGTCTGCCTGCCGATGTAGAGGGACTCGAGAGTCTGCCTGCTGATTTGGAGGGACTGGAGAGTCTGCCTACCAATATAGAGGGACTGGAGAGTCTGCCTGCTGATTTAGAGGACTGGAGAGTCTGCCTGCCGATGTAGAGGGACTCGAAAGTCTGCCTGCTGATTTGGAGCGACTGGAGAGTTTGTCTGCCGATGTATAGGGATTCGAAAGTCTACCTGCTGATTTGGAGGGACTGGAGAGTCTGACTGCTGATTTGGAGGGACTGGAGAGTCTGCCTGCCGATGTAGAGGGACTTGAAAGTCTGCCTGCTGATTTGGAGGGACTGGAGAGTCTTCCTGCCAATGTAGAGGTACTCGAAAGTTTGCCTGCTGATGTAGAGGGACTCGAAAGTCTGCCTGCTAATTTGGAGGGACTGGAGAGTCTGCCTGCCGATGTAGAGGGACTCGAAAGTCTGCCTGCTGATTTAGAGGGACTCGAAAGTCTTCCTGCTGGTTTGGAGGGACTAGAGAGTCTGCCTGCCGATGTAGAGGGACTCGAAAGTGTGCCTGCTGATGTAGAGGGACTCGAAAGTCTGCCTGCTGATTTAGAGGGACTGGAGAGTCTACCTGCTGATGTAGAGGGATTCGAAATTCTTCCTGCTGATGTGGAGGTGATTTCAGTGGTTCACCGCGGACCAAATTTTGCTATTTTGAAGCTGCATTTTGATGTGCGCTGTCTGGAGTAGCGTTTGCAGTTGACTTTTATGGGGTGCGGGTACAGTTGACCGCAGACTGGGGGAAACATCGAGATTGACCTTGACTTTTATAACCGTCGGATTTAATGATGTCCGTTGCGGAGCTTTTGTACTTGAAATGCCTCAAGGCGGAGCTGAAAACTCGGATAGGAGTTGAATGCATATTGATGTGATGTATTTATTCCTGCATGGGAACTTGAACCTGACCAGGACACGGGAAGCACCCGCGTCTGAGAACGGTTGTGGGACGCGCGCACGGCACACAGGGGTGCCAAGAGGCATGCGCAGCACGTTTAAGTTCAGCATATATTCAGAAACTGCTCATTATGTTCGAGCCAAGTTAAAAAAATTGCCCAAACTCTCTGTATTCTGAGTCAAAATTCTACGAGGAAATCATCCCAAAACGTTTCCTTTGTTCATTTGAGGCCAATCTAGTAAGAAATCATGTTGAGTTCTCATCAAACTCCCTCTTTTGAGATGCCCATAGGCGAAGAAGCTGAGGTTGGGGTTGAGGCCATGGACCCAAGGTAGCTTACTTATGAGTCTCACACTTATATTTCCCACTTCGTTTCTGCGGGATTGGTAAGAATTTCACCTTCTCTTTGACAATTTTGCATTTTAGGGCCGTACTATTTTGTCCGTGATACTGCTGCAGTAACCCTTCTGATCATGCTTTGCATGTTGTTGTCATTATTTATTTGTTGTGAAGAGGATGTTTGGACACCCATTTGCATGTTCACACACTTGTTTGCACGTTATGCCATTGCCATGTTGAATTTTTTCATCTTGGGTTTGGCCATTTTATAGCCGTTATGCTGACGGATTTTTCTTTGCCTCTTGTTTCCTTTCAGAAGTGGAACCGTTTGACCAAGATCCGTGGTGGGGCTCAAGCACCTGTTTCCGTATGGAGGAAACTGCCAGAGAATGTACAGACCTAGGTGGCCACTACATTTTTCGGTCCTTTCATTACCTGTCTGCCTTCGTTGAAGAATGCTCCTGATGTGATTCAGGCTTTGAGGGAGCGATGGTGGGACACCACTCACACCTTCCATTTGCCGATGGGGGAGGTGACTATGACCCTTAATGATTTTACGGCTCTAACCGGTTTGCCCTTTTCTGGGGTACCTGTCCCTTGTGGTGTTAGCGGGACTGCTAGGATGCCTGCCGAGCTGTTGTCTCTAGTCAACTGCGAGTTTGTGGTGAAGAACTCCCGAGTAACCTGGGGGAGGATTCAGCTTATTTTAGAGTCCTTGAGGCTGAGTCTCGGAGAGTTACCGCAGGGTCGAGGTGGTGGCCCGATGCTTTATCTGGTACGCTTTGTCCCACACCATTTTTACGAATGGGGGATGTTCTGCGGCCTTGTCCCTGCTGGACCTCTTGATAGACTTGGACCAGGCTGCGCAGTACAACTGGGGTGCAGCGGGTCTGGCTACTTGTTATCATGGTATGGATTTGATTAGTCGTTCGACTAGGAGCTCAGTCATGGGGTTTTCCCTTGCTTGGGAGGTATACTCATTAATCTGCCCTTTTTCTGATTTCTGTCTTTTCTGCACTTTCAGTTGTGTTTAATTTCTGCCTTTGTTTCTGTTTGCAGCTGTGGGCCTTCGCTATTCTGGGGATGAGAGATTTCAGGATTGAGATAGAGGGTCAGCCCCTATATCCTGACTATGCTAGGTGGTCTTACAAGACAAGGAATGTGAAGACTGGTACCGTCCCCATTGGCTTGGTTTCAGCCCGGCAGTATCTGGATGGTTTGAGGCCTGAGTCCGTGTCTCAGTCATTGTTCCCCTGGAGACCGATTTATGGTAGCATAGAGCATACACTATTCCATACCCGTTCGAGGCTTCTGATGAGCTCCGTGGAGTGCATGTCCATGTACTTGGGAGAGAGATTATACTGGCAGCATGGGAGCCAGATGGTGGATTACCATAACCCGCCTAGGCCGGCGGTTCCAGAGTTCCCTCCTTTCTGCCCTCGTAACTGGGGGGCGCTGTCTGAGGATGATATGGCCATGTATATGGCAGGGGTTGATGTTACTCCTTTCGTCCTTCTTTATTAGGACTACGGCCTCTTCCGAGCGAACAATCTGATGCCGGGCTTTATGTATGCCGACCCTTGGGGAACACAACCTGCTCCTTCTACTTCTGCACAGTTTTACCCCACTGGGGCGGGTTATTGCTTTGATCCTCCCTTGCCTCCTTCGTATTATACCTACTGCAACTTTGGAGTTTTTGATGAGCAGAGGGAGATTGTCCCTGAAGATATGTCACCGGAGAGAGAGCCTCCTGCCCAGACCGCTGTGGTATGACTTCTGCTTTTCCTGCACATTTTGATTATGTCCCGCTTTCTGTCCCAATCTGTTTTATCCCTATATACTGATGTAATTTTCTGTTGTGACAGGTACCCGTGGCTGCTTATAGGTACATAGGCCATCAAAACAAGGGAATGAGGAACAGGCTGCGCCGTCTGGAGGAGAGATTCCTGGAGCTCTGTAGGGACATGGCAAACCTGACCAGGGAGGCTGTGGGGACTGTGTCTGGAGCTGATAGAGGCATGGCTTGGGGTGTCCGTGGCATAGGGCAAGGTTGCAGAGATGCGGCCCTTGATGTGGATGAGGCTGTGCAGTCGGCTAGGCGCACTGAGTAGGAGCTTGAGCCACGGCGGTGCTAGTTCATCGGTAAGAATGCCAAAGAGAGCTCATCACGAGATCGTTGTTGAGGAGTTTGAAGAAGAGTCCGATGATGATGATGAAGAGACCGAGAGTGGTGATAAGGGGGATAAGCACAGTGCCGCTAGTGATGATTCGGAGTAGACCGGGAAGGATGAGTGCCTGAACAATTTATTTTAACATGTTATAACATTTAGCACATATTTACAATCCTAGCTATTTTGTCTACATTTTTTATGTTTTATTTAGACTCGATCTTAGGTGTCGACTCTTTACAAACAAAATGTGTGCCCAAAGTGTTCCACTTGTTGCGGGTGAATGTTGCTTTGTTGCTGTAGATTCTGAACTGACTACAGGTCGAAGGCGTTAAAATGCCTAGGCAGTTTGCTAAACTGACAAGGGCTGTTCTGTTCTGTCGTCTGTCAACGGCGTGCGCATCTGGCAATGGAGATGGGAGGCCCGCGCGTTTCAGGTCCAAAGGGGAAGGCGCCCGCGTCTGGGCTGCTGATTTACAGCTCCTTTCTTTTCTGAACTGGGTTTTCCAACTGCTATAAATTTGAACCCATTTCGACCAGTTTGGTCACACAGCAATATTCTGCACTACTTCTCATCTCTTTAAGCCTCCAAATCTAGTCAAGAATGGCCCCATGACTTTTTCCTTTGAGGTGAAAGTGTCTGTCCCCGAAGGTGAGCAAGTGAAGTCCGTCCCTATTGTAAATGCACGCCCGAGTGTCTTTGACCGTTTGGGGAGGCCTAACGATGTTGTTGTTGAACCCTTAAGGCCGGTGGTTCGTGTTGAATCCCCTAGGCCGTGCTATCTTCCGAAGAATAAGAAAGGCAAAGGTAAAGGAAATTCTCCTCATGTGTGGAAGCATCCATGCAAGGCTCCGGTTAAGGCCTCTTTTGACAAAGGCAAGGGGAAGGTCGCTGATGAAGCTCCGTCCCGCCCTAGTATCTTCTCTTGTCTTGGCGGTTCCGAGAATGCTCCGTCACCACCTAAGAGGGTCAAAGGCCAAAGCAAGAAACAATGGGTTCCCGAGTAGGGCTTCACCTTCTTGTTGAAAGCTCTTGCCATTCTTTGTTGATAAACGCTTGTGCGTTCAAACGCACTTAACCTCTTTTTGTCGAGTAGGGCTAGTTGACTTGGTTCTCGAGTAAGACCCGTAGAGAAGGAACCTCGAGTTCGACCGGGAGTACGGTTTCAGAACCATAAACTAATGAGTATGGGGTTTCTCCCGTTGCTGACCGTATTGATGTGCGGTAGCTCACAATGCTAGTGGTAATTTCTCGGGCCAATCCATTCCTGTTAAAGCCATTTTTCGTATGATGACTTTGATTGTCTTATTTGCTGCTTCGACCGCTCCATTGGCTTGGGGACGGTACGGGGATGACTTGTGCTTGGTAATTTTGTAGTCAACCAAAAGTGCATCCATTTCTTTCTCAAAGTGAGAACCATTGTCGGAGATGATCTCATGAGGAATACCGTATCGGCACATGATGTTGTTCTTCACGAATTCAGCCACTTTCTTAGCATTGAGAGATCGGTAGGCTTGTGCCTCGACCCATTTTGTAAAATAGTCCACGTCCACAAGGATGAATGACTGTTTGTTGCTCCCCGTAGGATGGACTCTGCCGATGATATCTATGCCCCAACAAGAGAATGGCCAAGGTGTGGTCATGTTGTACAGTTGTGAAGGTGGAGCATATTGCAGATTAGCATGGAACTGGCACTTGGCGCATTTCTTAACTTTCTCTATGCAGTCTTTTTCCATTATGGTTCAATAGTAACCAATACGGAGTATCTTCTTGGCTAACATAATCCCATTCATGTGGGGTCCACACCCGCCTTCATGGACTTCGTGCATGATTTCTTGAGATTCAGACTCGTTTGTACATAAAAGATTGATCCCTTTATGATGTCTCTTATAGACTCGGTTTCCAATCAACACATATCTGGCGGCTAGCTTTTGTAGTGCTATTCAGGTTTTCCCATTGCTGTTTTCGGGAAAGGTGCCGTTGTTGAGAAAAATCATGGTGTCAGTGTACCTCGGGGGGTTATCTTGGACTTCATTGATCTCAATGTTCATGCAGTATGCCTGACTGGTCCTTCTTGAAATTTTGAAGGGTTTCACCATTTTTCCTCTGGGCATCTCAACCAGTGAGGCTATAGTAGCCAAAGCATTGGCAAATAATTGAACGTGATGTCTTGAAACTGCTCAACCAATTCCTTGAGGTGTTGACCATACTGTTAGAGGGTCGGGTCTTGGATTCGCCATTTACCCGATGTTTGATTGATAAGGAGTAGGGAGTCACCGAATACTTCTATCTCTGTGACATTTCTTTCTAGAGCTGCTTTTAGCCCCGCTATGTATGCCTCATATTTGGCAATATTATTGGTAGCTTCGAATTCAAGACGGATGGAAATTGGAGTGTAGATGTCCTTTGGATCGACAAGAAACATCCTATCCCATAACCATGTTTATTGGCGGCGCCATCGAAAAAGAGTTGCCACTTATTTTCCTCGGTTGTAGTGAAAACCAAGTGCTCGTCGGGAAACTGTAAGTCCTCCCCCTTTACTTCGTCACACGGAAATTCAGCAAGCTGATCACTGAACACTTTCCCCCTGATGGATTTGAGTGTGACGTAAGTGATATCATAGCCGACGAGCATGAAGTACCATTTAGCTATCCTTGTTGACATGAAAGGCTTCTCAAAGATGTAGCGGAGCGGGTCCACTTTTGCTACTAGCATGATCGGAAAGGCTTCCATGTAATGTTTGAGATTTTGAGTAACCCAAACTAGTGCTGCACATGACTTCTCTAAGACATAGTAGTTCTTTTCGCCTCCTTAAAACCGGCGACTGACAAAATAAATGGCATTCTCCTTTGTGGAGTCTCGTTGCTCTTTTGCTAGCATAGCCCCAAGGGCTTCATCGTTCATTGTGAGATAGAGCAAGAGAGGCTTCTCCTTGTGAGGTGGAACCAAGACTGGGGGGCATGTCAAGTAATGCTTCACTTGGTCGAAAGCTTCTTGGCAAGCGCCGGTCCATTTTAGAGCCACATTCTTCTTCAGTAGCTTGAAGATGGGCTCACACATGGAAGTAAGCTAGTGCACAAACCGAATGATGTACTGAAGTCTGCCTATGAAACCTTTGATCTCTTTCTGTGTCATGGGAGGAGGCATGTCAATGATTTCCTTGATTTTTGAGGGATCTGCTTCAATACCCCTTTCTGTGACCATGTAGCCAAGAACATTTCCTAGGATAACCCCAAAATTTCACTTTGCGGGATTGAGCCTCATCTTGTGTTGACGAAGCCTTTCAAAGAACTTGCGGAGATCGATCAAATGTTGACCGTCGGTCCCTTTGGAGTGGATGATCATGTCGTCCACATAGACCTCGATCTATTTGTGAATCATGTCATGGAACAAGTCTGTCACGGCCATTTGGTAAGTAGCCCCAGCATTCCTTAACCCAAACGGCATAACTGTGGAGCAAAAGGTGCCCCACGGTGTTGTGAAAGCAGTCTTGTGTTGATCCTCTTCAGCCATGAGAATCTGATTGTACCCAATAAAACCATCCACAAATGAGCGGACCTCATAGGCAGCAGTGGAGTCGACTAGCATGTCGATGTTGGGTAGTGGAAAGTCATCCTTTGGAGAAGCTTTGTTCAAATCCCGGAAGTCCACACAAACACGAACCTTGCCATTAGCCTTTCGGACTGTGACCACATTGGCTAGCCATGTTGGATACTCAATAACGTTGATGAAGCCTACACTGAGAAGCTTCTCTATCTCTTCTTTGACTTGTAGAGACCATTCTGGCTTGATTTTTCTGAGTTTCTGCTTTGTCGGCTTAGCATCGTCTCTGATCGGAATTTTGTGCTCTGCGACCTTTCGGTCTAAACCCGGCATGTCTTTGTATGACCATGTAAATACATCCATGAACTCTCTGAGCAGTGCAATCAATCTTTCTTTCTCTTCCCCCTTGAAGAAGCTTCTGATCTTGGTTCCTTTCGGCTCTTCGTCGGTACCCAAATTAAGAATATGCAATTCTTCGTCATCCCCTGGACCATTTTCACCACGACTATGGACCTGTTGAGCAAGTTCATTTAAGTATGTTGTGTTTTTGTGGTCTATTTTATCATTATTTGAATCGTTATTAACTAGTTCATTAAATTCATTATTAGTTAATTCATCATTCATGATGTTTGCAATCTCGAGGTACTCGGAAAGATCAAATTTTTCATTAACAAAGTAGGGGAACACACGCTCGGCTATGGCTTCTATATCCTCTTGGGTGAGGGTATCGGAAACACTCTCGGACTCGAAAGTGAATGTGAACAAGTCTTCCTTTGTGACCTTGCGCGGAATGCAACCCATCTTCTCGACCAAGAATTCCTCGGATACCACGGGTCCCTTCGTAGAATACCAGTTGTTGATCGGCTCGGAGCTTGGCTAGATCTCGCTGATAGTCTCCTTTCTCGTGTCGGTGTCGTAGATGGAATTTACTTGGCACTTGTCCATGATGGCCAATTCTTCGAACATGGAGGCTAGATCCGCCGATTCCTCCCCATGGTAATCTCTGTTTCGGATTCTATGGTCACTTTCTTCCCCCACCATTCTCGGGGAGACATGGGAGTTGGTTCCCTTTCGGATTTCTGAATCTCGCAGTCGGCAAAGATTTCAAGACCGGGCTTTCTGATGCCCTTTCTGTTAACCCATGGCTCGGGAAATATTACGTACAGAACCTCTTCCCCTTGACGAACAAAGTAGCCATTCAGTGTCTTGCGGTAAGGCCACAAATTGGGAATCTCATAATGACGGCCTTCCCTTCGGGCTCGGGCCTTTTCATTCTTGATGGCTTGTTCGTGTTTCAAGTCATCTCTGGAAGGTTCGTATCCCAAACCGAATTTTTTCTTGACGAATGGGACCTCCACGGGTTGCATTCTACCCTGTTGATATTTCCCTAGGCCTAAACCGGGTAAGTAGTCCATATTCCTCATCATACGGAGGACCTTGCGATTGCCAAGGGTCCATGATTCGTTTCCCCCTTCTTTGTCAATGGCGTTGATTGAGATGCCGGAGAGTGTAGAGTCGGCTAAACCATGCTGAATTTGGTGAATGGGTTCCCCCTTTCTGTGGATAGTGACGTTTTCTGCCATAACGGTCACTATTTCATCCCCATTTCTGAACTTCACGCACTGATGGAGAGTCGAAGGGACGGCATTAGAACTGTGTATCCATAGGCGGCCCAAGAGTAAGTTAAATGAAGAAGGCACATCGAGCACTTGAAACGGGACTGACATGACCATGCTCCCAAATTCAATGTCTATTTCCACCATACCCATGACTGTGCGGGCAGTGCTATCGTAACCTCGGATCACTTGAGTAGAAGGCTTCAAATATGAATTCTTAAGCCCCAGTATGCCCATGACTCGGCCGGGCATCAAATTGAGTGCGGAACCACCGTCAACCAAGACTCTTGAAATAGGTCTCCCCTTGGTCTCACCTTGAGATAAATGGCCTCATTGTGGTTGGAACCAAATGGTGGAAGGTCCATGTCGGCAAAGGTGATGGCATTGCCAAAATGAATGTGACCTATCGTTGCCGTAAGGTCTTCGGGAGTTGTATCGGGAGAGATCGACGTGTCGTCGAGATTACTGATGACAAGATCTCGGTGCTTCTTTAAGGATGCAATGAGGTTCCAAATGGAGATGTTAGCTTGAGTTTTCTTGAGTTGAACCAATGGTCTTCGGGAGTGTCGCGAGCTTGCGGTCTTTGAGAAGAGGTGCTTGGTGCAGAAGTAGCAGGGTTGCTTGCTATGACTCGTCCGGATCTAGTTAGCATATTGACGTTCCCATCTTGCTTCTTTTACCTATTCTCTAGTACTTCCCTAATTACCTCATCGTAAGTCACAACGTAACAAGAATTGTCAAATTTATTCATCATATTGGAGCCCTCATTCACAATTGGGATTGAATGAGTGGTCTCCTCAAATTTTCCTACCTCTATTACATTGAAAGTTCTTGCCTTGTGGAGGAGGAACCCTTTTGTAATTCCCCTTGTCGGTAGTGACGGCATTAACTGAAGCCTCTTTTGTGGAGTTAGAGGCGGCCTTGTAACGGAAGCTTGGAGCACTTTTCTTGATTTCCTTGAGCAACTCATCCATTCGGATTCCCGCCTCATACATTTGTGAGAAATCGGCATAGCAAGCCCCACTTAAGTGGGTGCGGAGATCAATCTTTAGGCACTTAAGAAAGATATCCATTTGCTCCTTGGTGTTAGGCCTCTCGAAAATTTCAGCAAGCTTGTCATTCCACCTTCTCGTAAAGTCAATAAAGGACTCATTGTCCCTTTGAGTAGTGTTCTCGAGCTCCTTCTTGGTTGGCCGGTGGGTGGTGTTGCCTTGGTATTGACTCTTGAAGGCAAGCATGGCGTCATCCCAATCAAGACGGACTATGAGCGGGAGAGTTGCATACCAATCCTTTGCCGCCCTCTCGAGAGTAAGAGGGAAGCATTGTGCCATAACCTTGGGAGAGACCTTCTTCGGTACCATAGCCCAAATGTAAGTCTCAATGTGTGCCATGGGACAAGAGTTTCCCTTGAACTTGCTGATGTCGGGCATCTTGAACTTATCGGGGAGAGCGGCCATTGTGTTCATGAGAATGGAGGACTGATAAAGGCTCGTGTCGGGACTTTTCCCCACGTTGAGGCCGTTGAAGCGTTGATCTATGTAAGCCATAATTGAATCAACCATCTTGTGCTCATTGTTCTCGGTGCTCAGTTCCCCCACTTTCTTGGTACGGGCACTAACATAAGGGCTTTGAACAAACCCTTAGTCCACTCGGACTCTTCATTGTTCTCTTTGTCTTTACCACTCGAAAGCTTGGTGAGCTTCTCTTTCATTTGCTCCATCTTGGCCTCATGGGCCTCCCTTTGATTGTCGAGGTGGGATCGCCAAAGATCATCCTTATTTTGGGCCTCCTTATTAAGAGTGGAGACTTGATCTTGGAGAACTTGGACCATAGCTGAAAGCTGCTCGAGAGACATGGTGTTGCTGCTGCCGGTCATGGTTGCTGTTGGGGCTGTTGGAGTAATCACTTCACGAACTAACCGATTCGCCGAATCCCGGTAGACTCTGTAAGTACCAATTGAACCTATATTGCAGAAGAGGCCCTTGTCAGTCTTGAGTAACACTTTCGGTCCATGACGAGGCTTAGAGCACACATTGAGCACACGACTCAAAACCACATAAGAAAAGACTCTATTTTTTTATAAGTCGGAGGGACGGGACCCCTTTTGAGTTTCTACGAAGATAATGGAATCGTCACACTAGTATATAGACCATCTCGCGGTCCCATATACTCATCGGATTCCATCATGCTTGTGAATCCTACACATGTCGGGATTAAACTAAATTAATGTAGTAAAGCATACATGCGGGGACGGATTTTTATTTTCGTCCATAATAACCACTTGGGGACGGAGTTTTATTTCGTCCATGATAACCACTTGGCATGTATGTTTTGAAGACATTAGTTTAGGGAAATCTCGGCACATGAAAACCGACTTCAGTCACGGAGTGTTGGACCCTAACTAGAATTGTGTTGGCTTGTGCTTGGGTAGTGAGAGGCTTAAGGTCACCCCCGGCATGTAGTCATGAACTAAGACACGGGTTGAGATTTACCGCTTCGAATGAGTCAAGGTCGGGTGGAGCTTGAAAATCTCTAGGACGGGCCTCGATGGGTTTGGGGTTATAAACTTGTGCGACTCGATAGTGAGCAATTTATAGGAGATTGTGCACGTAGTGTGAGGTCCAACACGTGACAAAATATTTTTTTACTTTTTTTTTTTGAAAGAAAAGCAAATAAGCACATAATTACAACTCTCGAATCACTCGTGTGACCGATAAAACAAAACACAAAATTAAGCAGTTAAGAGGTCCAAATCAGTCCATGATGCACGCAACTGTGCCCACACCCCAATCATTCTGCTCTGTTCTGAAACTGTCCCTGTTTTGGAAAACCACCCAGAAGCGCGCGCCTCTGGCCTGTGTTGTGGGATGAGCGTGCCTGGCACAGAGTTTATGGGAGGCGCCCGCTTCTGGGCAAACATGTCAGATTGTCAGACTTTAGACTCAGGGGATTACCCTGGTCCTGAATGTGTATTGTAACCCCTGCATAAATGATTAGTGTAGAAAAAAGAAGAAGAACAGGAAGAACATCAGGAAGCGGGCGACTCTGGTTCTTGATGTGGGCCATGCGCGCCTTAGGCCAAGAAGGCCAGAGGCACACGCTTCCCCCATCAGGAACCAGAATGCCCAGAAAAGATGTAGATTTAAATCAGAAACGCAAGTTTAACCCTCAAACTTCCCCAGCAGAGTCGCCACTGTAGATACCCCGGGGGGCCACAGCTTGGCTAGAGCGCGTGTGTTACCCTAGGATGTCTATTTGTGTTTTAGAGTCACCACCTATGTTTTAGAGGAACATAAGAAAAACCTAATGTTTATAGCCTAAGTTTGATTACAAAAACAGAGATTCTTTGTTATGAGGTTCGGGGGTTAGGTACAAGATGGGAAGTACATAAACACCCATCTCGCCCAACTAAAGTTGGTCTTGCTTGATCAAAATCTACATAAATGATGAAATTTTCTTCTTATTCTTGATGATAAAGAGGGGTAAAAATGGGGTGTTTAAAATGTAGGGAGATGACTTCGTGACTAGCTTCAATGAAGTGAAGTAGTCTTTGATGTCATGTCCCAAAAATGTTTGGGTGATTGCACTTTTGATTTAAAGCAAAATAAAGAGAGAAGAGATGAAGTAGAAAAGGAGGGAAAAGAGTAGTCTTTTACCTATACTTCAAAGAGCTTCAAGGACACCTTCAAAAGGTTCTTAGGAAAATGCCTTGTAAGTATTTGTGTATAGTTTTGTTAATCATTCAAATATTCCTCCTCTTCAATGGTGAATTAGAGGGGTTTTTATAGGTAAAGAAGGTGTGTTTTTGGTGCCAAAACCAAGCCACCAAGACCAGTTTCCCGGGCAAATCCTGTTAAAAGGAGCAAGAGAGAGATTCTTGGACAGAAATCTGTAACTGATGCCCAGGTGCGCGTGCCTCCTCCCTTGGTGGCGGGATGCGCGCGCCTTTGGACCCAAAAGGTGAAAGCGCGCGCCTTGGAGATGGCAAAAATGACAGAATGGACTAGAAAGTCAGTACTGTTATTCAGTTTGGTCCCTGGATTTAACAAAGTCAGTCAGGAACTTAACAGAAGTAACAAAAACTAATGAGAAACACTTAAAATAGGGAGAAACACAAAATCAAATGTGCAATCGGGGTGAGCGGTCTGAGGCGGGGTCTCTACACCTGCTGACGTGACTATGGTATGATTTATGACCCTTCTTCCGTCATTTCTGTCATTCTACCATTTCATCTCTCTGTTTATCATTTATCTGAAGATTCTGACATCTCTCTTTGTTTCTTCTCAACAGGTACCCATTGCTGAGTATAGAGAGGTCGCGGGACGGCTCGCCCAGGGTGAAGAGAGAGACTGCAGATCTCTTAGGTCGATTGGCTCGCCAGACAGCAGATTCGGCTTCTTGCGGGAAGAGACCTCGGACTGACGAATGATCAAGTGGCGGTGGCGACGTCTCCTATCTTTTGATTCCGAGTAGATAGGATCCCCCATTCCCTCTTTTTTTGTCGATGATGTATTTGTTGCCTCGGCGAAGGCGAAGACAATTTTTCTTTTTGTACCTATGCAACAGTTATTTCCTAACTCTAACACACAATACATTAGTTGATTTTAGTTTTATTTCTGACTGTGTAAATGGATTGATTCACATCCAGTTGGTCAACCGAGGGGTAATTTTATGAGATGGATTCGCGTTGGGCCATTTGTATGTGATCTATGAACTGTTTTGGGTGAGTTTTGAGGTGATTGAGACATGTTTTGACTTGCCGGGCAACCTGGGATTTGAGCAGAGTTGTTACTGTTCTGTATTGGGAGATGCCTCGTACGAGACATCGATGTCTCGTACGAGTTATCCTCTGAGTCTGCGGCTATTTCTCCTTTTTCCTCGAGGATTTGGTGTCCAAACTTGTATATAAACACCTCTAGTCCGTCCTAGAATACCATGCAGCCTTAAATCAGTTCTGGGAACTTTTCTTTTGGAGTAAAATTCTCAACCTTTTGCTCCCAATGGCCCTAAGTATGTCTGTCCCTTCATCAATAATTGTTGACGAGTTCTCCTTGGACTCAGAATTAGTGGAACGCTACAAGGGTGATTTAGCAACGTTCTTTCGTTCATTCAATAAACCTCGCCAAGAGAGATTTATGGAGATGTTCGGTTTCAAGATTCTTTTCATTTTGAAGAATCTAAAACCGGAATGGGACCTTCTAAAGGGAGTTGCACGCTTTTGGGATCCATCGACTCATCTTTTTAACTTTTCACTTTATGAGATGGTCCCTACTGTGGAGGAGATGGCGGCTATCTTGGATATACCATTGACAGGGGTGATTGCGGTGCCCAAATATGACAAGGTACCGGCGGAGTCTCACAGGGATCTATTGAGTATAGGCCTTCCCGAGGCAAAGAGTTACATTCACAACCGCTATATCGATCTCCACTCTTTGCCTAGGAGATTTAAAGGTCGGGTGACTCGTGGTCATGGTGTGGATTACCAGTGCTGTCTCTTGGCATTGTGCTTATTTTGAAGCGTGCTTTTCATGACCAAGTGTGGCATGGCGAACACGGAGCTCGTGGACATCATTCTGCAAGCTAGAGGACGATCCTTCAACATAATTCCTCTCATCTTAGGGGAGACCCTTCATGGCCTTGATGAGCTACATCGAACCGGCTCTATGACTCGGGGAAGTCCATTATTGTTGACCATTTGGCTCAGAGAACATTCAAATTGTTGGACTCTCCGATCGAGTATTCTCTATATACTTTCCATAGGCGGAGACTGTTGGTGAAGGGTCTCAACATTGAGGAGTGGGCCCATCTTTTTGCTAAAGCGGAGACTAATGATATCGTTTGGTGCCCATCCTTTTGGAAGGTGAGGAGGTTTGTAGCTAATACCCTTGGATACGACAGGGTCGTCCTTCTGGGTTTGAGGGACTCCTCTTTCTATTTTGCTTGGAGGGTAATGCGACAATTCGGTCAACAGCAAGACACTTTCGTGTTAGGGGGACGACCTCAGACCATTTCTTTCATGGACTCAGAATTCTCTACGAGCTTGGCTCGCGCTTGGGGGCAAGGCACCACTATGGATCGTTGGACCAATATTCGTCATGATGGAGGGATAATCTATTTGTCCGACAAATATTTGGATTTGTTTCTGAAAGAACTCTGTCCTAGTGTCGAGGGTATTGATAAGATCCGCCGCTCTCTGTTGGGGGACCAATTCGATCCTAGCTTGAATTTGATGAAGAATGAAGCTAAGGAGGATCCTTCTAATGTCAGAGTAGATGCCACTCAAGATTTTCTGGATAGTGACTTTTACGAGAAGAGAGCGAACGGACTTCCCGGTAAATTTCAAGCTCTAGATAGGCCTCATGTGTTTGCGAGACTGACTCCCTCGGTGTTCAGTAGACTTGATGTTCCTCCCGGTTTCGAGATACCTTTGCACAAGAGGAAGAGGAATGACAAGGCGGATCGTGGTCAAGCCCCTACTAAGTCAAGTAAGAAATAGATCCCTAGGAGTATCGAAAGATTGCCATTGATAGACCAATGTTTAGATTTTAGTATTTTATTTATTTTTCTTTTGCAAGTTGGTATTCATGTTAGAAATTTTCATATTGCTTTCTTGAAATGCATTCAATTAATAAGAAGACAAGATTTTGATTTTATTTATTGAATAGACCGGACCAAAAGGCTGCCTACGTTTTCCTTTTACATCAATAAAATAAGGAGCTCAGCTCATCGTAGTTCTTGTTTAAGAAAGAGAAAATATGTGACTGCTGACTGACATGTCTCGCACGAGACATAGGTGTCTCGTACGAGAATGTCCCCTATTATTTATTATTTATTTTTATTTTTATTTTTATTTTTTTATGCACACCCTGATTTTTGCCTAGACCGCTCTTTCAGGTTTTCAATCTAGTGGGCTTCTTTTCTCGTGCCTTTGGCTCTAATTTTTAGCTAGGCCGCCCTTGCGGGTTTTCAACCTAGCGAGCTTTCTCTCTCTTTTTTTTTTGAAATAGGGGACGGACTTATGAGTAGTACTTCTTCAACTTGTCCATGTTGACGGGCTTCGGCAGTTGATCTCCATCTAGGTCTGCGAGTTGCACCGCTCCTCCGGAGAATACCTTATTGATTATGTAAGGGCCTATCCATCTTGGTCCCCACTTTCCCATAGGATTGAATGGTCCAGGATGCTGTTCGCGTAGGACTAGGTCCCCTTCTTTGATGTTTCTGGATTTGACTTTCTTATTAAATGCTCAGGCCATTCTCCGTTGATATGCTTGGATATGCTCGGCGGCTCGAAGTCGTCGTTCATCTAGCAGGGCTAGTTGTTCGTAACGACTGTTCAACCATGAGACTTCATTCACTTGGTTTTCTAGGAGAACCCTTAGTGATGGTACTTCTAATTTGATTGGTAGCACTGCTTCCATCCCATAGGCTAGGGCGTATGGAGTCTCACCGGTGGCAGTACGGATTGAAGTACGGTAGCCCCAGAGTGCAAAAGGTAGCTTGTCGGGCCAGTCTTTGCCAGTCTTAGCCATTTTCCTAATGATGGTCTCAATGGTCTTGTTAGCAGCTTTGACTGCTCCATTGGTTTGTGGTCGGTATGGTGACGACTGATGTCTCTCTATCTTGTACTCTGCAAGTAGTTGGTCGCATTCTTTCTCAAAGTATGAGCCATTTTCAGATATCATCTCATGAGGTACCCCATATCGGCATATGATATTGGTCTTAATGAACTCAGCCACCTTTTTGGTATTTAAGACCTTGTAGGATTGAACCTCGATCCACTTAGTGAAGTAACCAATGGCGACTAACACAAATGAGTGCCCATTATGGCCTGTTGGTGAGACTTTTCCAATAACGTCTATTCCCCATGTAGAAAATGGCCAAGGGGATGTCATGGGGTATAACACAGACGGTGGTGCGTGTTGCAAGTTGGTATGTATCTGGCACTTGTGGCATTTCTTAACCATGACGGTGCAGTCGGCTTCCATTGTAGCCTAATAGTATCCTAGTCGGATGACTTTCTTTGCTAGCATATTGCCATTCATGTGGGTTCCACAGACTCCTTGATGGACTTGGTCCATGACTTCTACGGCTTTGTGCTCATCGGCACAGAGTAGACACTGCTTGTTGTGTTTCTTGTAAAGGCGATCACCAATAATAATGAATTGGGCGGCAAACCGTTTGAGGGCTATCTTCTCTTTAGGTGATGCATCTCACGGGAATGCTCCGTCTAGGAGGAAACGCCTTACATCATAATACCAAGGTTTATCGTCCAAGGTATTTACGGAAACAGAGCCACACTCTTCTTTGCAGTCGTGCAGGTCTATGATTGAGTAATAAGCAGGAGTCGTTCGCCTTGTGACTTTGAAGGTTTTAACCTCAGTCCATTCGGGAATCTCCACAAGTGATGCTAGCATGGCTAGCGAGTCCGCCAAGCGGTTCTTATCTCTAGGAAGATAGTAGAAAGTGACCTCTTCAACTGTTTGACCAAGTCTTGGAGATGGTCGTTATATTTCTAGAGTGTAGGATCTTGTACCTTCCACTTTTTGAGTGACTAATAGATTGTGAGTTGTGAATCCCCGTACACCTCTAGTTCGGTCACATTTCTTTCTAAGGCTGCTTCAAGCCCCGCTATGCAAGCTTCGTACTCGGCAATATTGTTAGTGGCCTCAAAGTCAAGGCGGATTGCGAGTGGAGTGTAGAAATCTGAGGGATTTACAAGTAACATGCCAATGCCATATCCCCGTTTATTGGCTGCGCCATCGAAAAATAATTGCCACTTATTTTCTGCTATTGCCATAATGTCCTCATCAGGGAATCGCGGGTCTTCCCCCTTCGCTTCATCACTTGGAAATTCGGCTAAGTGATCTACGAAGACTCTTCCTCTTACGGATTTTTGTGTGATGTAAGTGATATCGTACCCCCGTGAGCATAAAGTACCACTTGGCTATTCTAGAGGAGACATACGACTTCTCGAAGATGTATTTCATTGGGTCCATTCTGGCGATCAGTTTTACAGAAAACGCCTCTATGTACGGCTTTAGTCTCTCAGCTACCCATACCAGTGCAGCACATGACTTTTCTAATGCAGAGTAATTCAATTCATCTCCTTGGAAGCGACGGCTGACAAAGTACACGGCATTTTCTTTCTTTGAATCAGGTCGCTCTTGTGCTAGCATAGCCCCTAATGCAGTATCATTGACTGTGAGGTACAAGGTCAACAGTTTCTCCTTATGCGGTGGAACCAAAACTGGCGGACTCACTAAGTATTCCTTGACCTTTTCAAAGTCTTGTTGACACTCTTCGGTCCATTCTAAGGATGCATTCTTCTTGAGGAGCTTAAGAATGGGCTCGCACATCGTTGTGAGTTGATTAATGAAATGACTAATGTACTGAAGGCGACCCATAAATCCCTTGACTTCTTTTTGCGTCTTAGGTGGAGGCATGTCAATGATGGCTTTGATCTTAGCAGGATCCGCTTCTATACCACGCTCGGTGACCATGTACCCAAGAACTTTTCCTTTCACTACCTTAAATGTGCACTTGGCCGGATTAAGTCTCATCTTGTAGTGTCTCAACCTTTCAAAGAACTTTTTGAGGTCGACAAAGTGGTGTCCATCGGAGCCTTTGGAGTGTATGATCATGTCATCAATGTACACCTCCATTTCTTTATGTATCATGTCATGGAATAAAGAAGTTACAGCTCTCTGATAAGTGGCTCCGGCATTTTTTAAGTCTGAATGGCATGACCGTATAATAGAACGTCCCCCAAGGTGTGGTGAACGCTGTTTTTTGTTGGTCCTTCTCGGCCATGAGGATCTGGTTGTAACCGGCGAATCCGTCTACGAACGAACGGACTTCGTATTTCACGGTATTGTCAACGAGCATGTCTATGTTGGGAAGAGGAAAGTCATCTTTCGGAGATGCTCTGTTGAGATTACGGAAATCAACACAGACTCGGACCTTCCCGTTTGCCTTGGAAACCTGCACAGTATTTGCCAACCAGGTTGGATACTTTATTACTTTGATGAACCCAACACTCAGGAGTTTCTCTATCTCTTGTTTGACTTGTACCGACCACTCTGGCTTAATTCTGCGGAGCTTCTGCTTGACTGGCTTTGAATTGGGAAGCAGCGGTATCTTGTGCTCAACAATCGAATTGGCTAGCCCCGGCATATCTTTTTAGGACCAAGCGAACATATCCACGAATTCTCGAAGAAGCGCTATGAGGGCTTGTCGGTCTTCCCCCTTAAAAAAACTACCAATCTTGGTCTCTTTCGGATCATCGTCTGTCCCCAGATTAACTGTTTGCATTTCTTCGGCATCAATAGGACCATTTCCTACAGGAAGACCTACTTGCTTATTAATTTCTTTTAAGATTTGTTCATTTTCTTGATCTATCTTGTCATATGACTCATTATTATCTAATTCGTTAGAGTTATTAGTTAATTCATCATTTAGGACGCTGGCAATCTCAGGATACTCAGAAAGATCTATTTTTTCATTAAGAAAGTAGGGGAATATATGTTCCGCGTTGGCATCCAAGTCCACTTGGGTGAGCTCATCGGTAACGGTATCTGACTCTAAGGTAAGAGTTACAAGTTTCCTTTCTCTATGGGGATGGGGAGTACATCCTAATTCTTTGATCATGAAGTCTTCACTTGCTATGGGTCCCCCAGTTGTGTACCAATTCTGGATAGGCTCGTCACTCTTCTCGATGAGCTCAGTGTAGTCTTGGTTCAGAGCGTCCCCCTTATCTATTGCATTGATCTGAGTGTCCTCTAGCTTGCAAAGGTTGAGAAATTGGTGCAGTAGGTCTTCTCCCAACACAAAGTCCCACTCACTGAATGCTTCGGCCTTGTTACCCCCTAATTCTCGAGGTATCCATGAGAATTGCATTTGTTCTGTTTCAAGTAAGTATGGATCACAGTCACCGAAGATTTCAAATCCCGGTTGGCGCTTCCCCCTATGGTCGATCCATGGTTCAGGGAACATGATATGGAAAGTTTTCGCCTTCGCGCACAAAGTACCCATTTAGAGTCTTTCGATAGGGCAGTGCCAGTGGCACAATGTATGAAGTCCAATCCCTTTCATATTTAGGGATGCCCTTGAGTGGTGTACATACCCTAGACTATACTCTGGGGGGTATAGAATGACAGGTGGTGGTTCTTTTATCCCTTGTAAATGCTTGCCAAGTCCAAGACCGGGGAAGTACCCTTCTTTTAGCATCATGTTAAGTACTGGGCGTGTTCCGGAGAATGGAATCGCCTTAGAATAGTCATTTTCATTGTGTACTTCTACCATCTCTATACTATTTTCTTTTTGGATTTCGAATCCATTGAAGAGGTGGTCGGCTGCCTCATGCTGAATTTCTAAGATCGGGCTAGCAGTGACTAGTTCCCCAAGTACGGTGACTATTGTGACTTTGTGTTAAAACTTGACACATTGATGGAGATTCGATGGTACTCCTCCCGTTTGATGTAGCCATGGGCGTCCTAGAAGAAGGTTGAAAGAGGAGGGGATGTCAATGACTTGGAATTCCGCCTTTGTAGTTATCTCTCCCACTACTACTGTTAGAGTGATCACCCCTATAGGTGAGCTTCCAGTGCAGTCAAATCCTCGTACAGTAAGAGTTGATGGTTTTAGCTCTCTCGAGGTAAGGCCAAGCGTTACCATGACATTCTTTGGTAAGACATTTATGGCGGACCCATTGTCTACTAGGATTCTGGGGATTCGATGCCCATTGATCCTTGCGGTTATGTAGAGAGCCTCGGTGTGCCCTCCACCATACTGTGGTAGATCTAAGTCGGTAAATGTGATCACATTGCCAAATTGGATTTAGCCTACCATTTGCGTTAACTCTTTGGGAGTTATTTCTTTGGGCACTTCGACTTGGGCTAAAGCTTTAGATATCATCATTCGATGCTTATGAGATGAGCCTAAGAGATGCCATATGGAAATGTTGGCTTGAGTTTTCTTTAATTGTTTAAGAAGTGGATCGTCAAGCTCAACGGGTTCGGGCTCTTTTGAAGATGATGGCTCTTCTACTCTTTGATCTTTGTTGATTATGACTCGACCGGAGCGGGTGAGTAAATTAACATCTTCCTTTTCTTTATTATTCTTCCTATCTAGTATTTGATCCCAAGACAACATGTAACAGAAAGAAATTTTATTATTAATCTTTGGAGTGCTCTCGCCTACATTTGGGATTAGGCGAGTAGTCTCCTCTTTCTCACTAGCTATTTCTATTACATTGATCCTTCCTCCCGCAGTTGGGCGGTGGTTTGTCACTACATTAGGAATCCCTAGCTGCTTAGAGTCTATGAGATCTTGAATCACATCTTTGAGGTGGTGACACGAGTTTGTGTCGTGACCGGTGGCCTTGTGGAACTTGCAGAAGAGATAGTGGGCATGATTTAGAAGGAATTCTTTGGGAATAGTAGGCTTTCTCGGTGTGATTTTGCCGGCTCCTACAAGGGTGTCGAACATTTGACTTTGGGTGACACCTTCTAGCTTGCTATAGGTCCTCTGCCTTGCTTTAGCTTTGGATTCAACTTCCATCTTGTAACATTCTCTTTAAGCTTGTAGACATGCTTGGAGCGTGTCAACTTTCTTTTCTAAGCCCTTTTGAAGTGCATTGACCTCCTCTTCTCGAGCTAGCAACTGATTCTGGAGAAATTTGATTACTCTGTCAAAGAATTCCTTTTGTGTTCGTAGTCAAGTCATGAATTCTTCTTCTATCTCTCTCTTGAAGCGGGCGTATAGAACCGTGGCATATACTTCAGAGAGTTGACCTACTTCCCTTTCTAGTCGAGCTTTGAGGTCGTTGAGTTCTTGAGTAAACTTGGCGCTTGACATTGTGTTGGGAGTATAGAGCTACCTTGTTGATCGGACGGACCTAGAGTACAGAAACTGTGTCAAATCCAGACTGGGGTCCCAACAAGTCAGCTTTTATGGAACAGGGTTGACCAACACGGCAGATTCACAGAAAAGGAGAGATGTCTCGTACGAGACAATGGATGTCTCGTACGAGACATCTAACCAGACATTCAGATTTGCAGATTTTAATCCTATTGGTCGGATGGAATTTAATCCATTTTGAGAGGTTACTATTATAGTTCATCCTAAAACAGTGGATTTTGTCACCCTAGAATATGAGCCCCTTGTTTTTCACCTGTATTGCACTCTCCCAAATGGACAATTCGGGCAAGGGTCCCGTATTCTCATCGGAATCCACCATTCAATTAACCAAACCTAAGTGATTCCGTAGTTTTTTTGCACTTTATTAAACAACGGATTAATGCAATCGAACCTTGTGAATTTTAAGGGACAACCGAAAGGGACATGTTGAACGGTGCGGTTGAAACTAAGCCAAAATGGCATCCACAATCCCGCACAGAATAGTGAAAGTAGGAAAACACAATCTCGGATTTCCGTAGAGAGGTTCTCCATTCTTTCAAAATCCTTTGTTCAACATTTTACCGAAGGTACATTCGTCATATTCATAAGGGAGGATTATAGATTGTAAAGATGCGTTATCTTGGGCAAATATTAAAACAACCCTAAGAATCGAACCGTTCGGTCTCGAGGAGTATCTCATTAGCTAGTATGTATGCATGAGGTTGATGCAAGGCTTACGGCTAAGGCTCCCCATGAACACAGTCTAGGAGCATGTCACGGAGTGGGTACACCATCTTTGGAGAGACCAGCGAGGGCCATTCGTTAGAATGGGGGTGCTGACTGACATCCGTCCTCTTAAAGAAAGTAGGGGTATATTTATGTTCAACAATCGAATTGGCTAGCCCCGTCATATATTTGTAGGACCAAGCGAACACATCCACGAATTCTCGGAGAAGTGCTATGAGGGCTTGTCGGTCTTCCCCCTTGAAGAAACTACCAATCTTGGTCGCTTTCGGATCATCGTCCGTCCCCAGATTAACTGTTTGCATTTCTTCGGCATCAATAGGACCATTTCCACCATGACGACCTACTTGATTATTAATTTCTTTTAAGATTTGTTCATTTTCTTGGTCTATCTCGTCATTGTTGGGTTTCGAACAAACATGCGCAGCGGAATTTAGCATTTAAAATTTTGGAACCCAAAGTCATGGATCCGTTCATACGATTAAATCAAATACAATCATAAGAATAAGGAATAAACTAACCCTTGATGGCTATCAAATTCCCTTGGTCTTTGGTGGAGGTTTGAAGATTTGATCACGATCACAAAGCTTGAACACGAACTTTGAAGATGATGATTTTCACCCTCTAGCGGTATCCACACTTCGAACGAATATCAAAGGAGGTTCTTTGATCTTGGTTGCTAGACCAAATTGTGAAACACTTTTCCACAATCAAAAGAACTATATGGAATTTATTTTGTGTATTATTTTTTGTTCTTCAACCAAGAATGTCTTAGAACAAAATAAACCCTCTCTCAAACTGTTTGAGACTCACAAAATCATTAGCATTGAGTGCTGGCCGAATTTGGTCTTTTATACACAAGTATGACCTATTCCAAATAGGAAACTTGTGTCAAAATCCGTTTAAAATTCGTTTCCTAATCAAATTAGGAATCTGCCACCCGACAGTACTGTGCGGCCGCCCAAAACCTCTGTGCGGTCGCACAACTATCTGAAACAAAACTGGTACAAAAATGGGCTAAGTGTGCGGCCGCCCAGTCCATTATGTGCGGTCGCCCACTTCCCCAGAAAGTCCAGAATTTCCAAAATTCCAATATAGTCCTTTTAAAGATTCGTTCTATTGTGTGTGACCCTCTAGGATTATACTAAGTTGGCAATGGGTTCAAGCATGAAACCATAAGATATGATTAGGTTCTAGCAAACCGTCATACCTACCCAAATAGTATAACTAGATACAAGTTCGCATTCCTTTAGAATATGTCATAATCCTTTTGTCCACGATATCATTGAACACAAGTCATGGTCAAAGAGTCAACTTGTCTTGTTCAATACTTTCTCAATTCCGAATATGTTGATAATCCAAATGACATTGATCCAATCAATTCATTTGAGTCCGGCCGAACATTTCATCAACATCATTCCTACGAGAGGCCCAAGCTTGACATCTCTCCGAGGAGGGACAAATCCATTTAGCTTTATTAATCTTCCCTACGTGAATCCGATTATGCCAATCATACCCTTTATAACTGCTCGGTTAAAAGTAGCGTTTGAATATGTCAAACATAATGTTCATCAAGTGGAAGACTATAATAACTTCATGTCTAAGGATTCAAATGACATAACTAATATGAGATATATGTATGACATGGACCATGACATAAATCTCATACAGCGGGTCATGTCCAGTACCTTGTTCCAAACAAGTACCCATAAATCTAACATGATCATCCCATGATCATTTAGCCTTTATACTAGTGCTTAACAAGTGCTAGGGACGGGGATTATTATAAGTAAACATGAACAACAATAATAATCAAAATATCTCTTTATTGATATGAAATAAATGATAACAATTACAACGTTTATTAAACGTGCCTAGGGCACCACTACCAACAGTCATATGACTCATTATTATCTAATTCGTTAGAGTTATTAGTTAATTCATCATTTATGACGCTAGCAATCTCAGGATACTCGGAAAGATCTATGTTTTCATTAAGAAAGTAGGGGAATACACGTTCCACGATGGCATCCAAGTCCTCTTGGGTGAGCTCATCGGTAGCGGTATCTGACTCTAAGGTAAGAGTTACAAATTTTCTTTCTCTATGGGGATGGGGAGTACATCCTAATTCTTTGATCAGGAAGTCTTCACTTGCTATGGGTCCCCCAGTTGTGTACCAGTTCTGGATGGGCTCGTCACAATTCTTGATGAGCTCAGTATAATCTTGGTTCGGAGCGTCCCCTTTGTGTATTGCATTGATCTGAGTGTCCTCTAGCTTGCAAAGGTTGAGAAATTGGCACAGTAGGTCTTCTCCCAACAAAAAGTCCCACTCACTGAATGCTTTGGCCTTGGTACCCCCTAATTCTCGAGGTAGCCACGAGAATTGTGTCGGTTCTGTTTCAAGTGAGTACGGATCACAGTCACTGAAGATTTCAAAGCCTGGTTGGCGCTTCCACCTATGGTCGATCCATGGTTCAGGGAACATGAAGTATGGCAAATTTTCGCCTTCGTGTACAAAGTACCCGTTTAGAGTCCTTCGATAAGGCGGTGCTAGTGGCACTATGTATGAGGTCCAATCTCTTTCTTCCTTAGGGATGCCCTTGAGTGGTGACACATACCCTAGACCATATTCTGGGGGGATAGAACGACAAGTGGTGGTTCTTTTATCCCTTGTAAATGCTTGCCAAGTCCAAGACCGGGGAAGTACCCTTCTTTTAGCATTATGTTAAGTACTGGGCGCGTTCTGGAGAATGGAATTGCCTTAGAATAGTCATTTTCATTGTGCACTTCTACCATCTCTACACTACTTTGCTTTTGAAAAATACAAAGAATGCAAGAAACTTAAAAGAAACTAACTATTACTGAAAGTTGAAATTGATAGGAGGGCATGCTCTCACCCACAATGTTTCTCGGGTGAGTAGGATCCCTTGAAAAGTAAAAAACAACTAGTTTAATGAAAGAACGGAAAGAAACGTCTAATCTATGAAATAGAGTAAATAACTAGTCTATCTAATTTCTAACTAATGTAGTGGAAAAGGAGCGTGAGGTTTGGACCCCTCATTCTTCAACACGAGACCGATTCAATTTCCTATTATCTGGAGAGTGCCTTGGTCGATAAGATCTTGGATCTTATCCCTCAAGTTGTTGCATTTGTCGATGTGGTGACCGCGATACTGGTGGTAGTAAAAATACAAGTGCAAGGCCTTTCCGGCTCCCTCATACTTGGGCTTGTACCCTTTTATCGGTGTGAGCTTTCCTTCCTTCTCAAGCTCACGGAACACCCTACCTGGTCGGATTTGGTTCAAATCGGTGTAGACCCTTTGTGGCTTGGGTTGGAGGCTTTGCGTGATTCTCTCATAATAGACCCTCATGACATTGAGGTGATGATTATGTTCCTCCTCCATTTGGTTCTTTAGGTCTTGATAGAGCAGGCTGATGCAGTTACCTACCTCATCATTGATGACCTTTTCTTGGTTGTGCTCCAAATCTTGAGCTCTCTTGACAGTGGCATTGTACCATTTGTTCATTTCATTGTATTCAGCTTGTAATATCTCAAGCTTACTGCCGTCGATCACCTTCTCGATCTCAACCCAGTCTTTTTTGCTTTGCTCGTTACGCTCTTTGACTTGGTCATGAGCATAATAAGAGGCATAGTCGAGCCCTCTGAAGCAAAATTCTTGCATGATATTAATTTCCGGGGCCTCTCTGTTGGGCAGGCCCTCCTTCCAACCTCTGGTGGCTTCCATCTTGAAGTGAAGACTTTGTGAGATTTCTCTGAGAGACATTTCCATGCGGGCGGGCATTGTGTCAGGAGCGTGGAGCTACTTTGACCTAGAATGCAGAAACTGTGTCAAATACAGGCTGGGGTCCCAGCAAGTCGGATTTTATGATATATGGTTGACCAACACGGCAGAATCACAGAAAAGGAGAGATGTCTCGTACGAGACAATGGATGTCTCGTATGAGGAATCTAACCTGACAGTCAGATTGGCAGATTTTAATCCTATTGGTCGGACGGAATTTAATCCATTTTGAGAGGTTACTACTCTAGTTCGTCCTGGAACAGTGGATTATGTCACCCTAGAATATGAGCCCTTTGTTTTTCACCTGTATTGCACTCTCCAAAACGGACAAAGGTCCCATATTCTCATTGGAATCCACCATTCAATTAACCAAACCTAAGTGATCCCGTAGTTTTTTTGAACTTTGTTAAACAACGCCTTCAATGCAATCAGACCTCATGAATTCTTGTAAGGGACAACCGAAAGGGACATTGTCAAACGCGGGGTTTTAATGGTGAGAGAGACTAAACTCGAATCCTGGTACAAAACTTCTCATCTCATCAACTCAACCCTTTGTCTAACAATTCATACCGAAGGGACAATCATAAAAAATTCATGAAAGGAGGATTATAGATTGTAGAAAATGAGTTATATTGGGCGAAGATCAAAACAACCCTAAGAATCGAACCGACCGGTCTTGAGGAGTGTCTTATTAGCTAGTATGAATGCATGAGGTTGATGCAAGGCTTACGGCTAAGGTTCCTCATAAACACAGTCTAGGAGCGTGTCACGGAGTGGGTACACCATCTTTGGAGAGACCGGCAAGAGCCATTTGTTAGAATGGGGGTGCTGACTGACATCCGTCCTCTGATTGGGACCCGGGTTTATAGGGTATGTAGTGCAATTATTCTACATGTGTGCACGTGTGTGAGAGTCAAGATCTAGGTGTCAAAGAGAAAATAAAGAGTTTTTTTTTGAAAGTAAAACAAAAACAAGCAATGGCCGGGCCAAGTGGCTGCCTACGTTTCCCTCTTGTGGAGGAACTCAGGCCGTCATAGTTCACACAAAACGCAAACATAAGCAAAGCAGAGAATAAAACATTTAGCGTACTCCTGCAAAACAAAGGTTAGCCTTATGATATATAGGGAGTTTCTTCGTCGTTAGGAGGGTCCTAAGACTCAGAAACAGAGGGGGGAGCAGATCTGAAACCCTGTGTACGTGTTTGAACCGAGCAACATTCCTTTTTCAAACAAGAGAATCAGATCAGCCGGACAGAACCGAGATGTCTCACGAGACAACCAATCCCTCGTACGAGACATCCTAGTCTGGGAACAGATTATAGTACAGAATGCAAAATTTTAAGAATAACGACTATGATTTCAACACAAGTCTAACCCTCTTATGATGATCGTCGCCAGCAGAGTCGCCACTGTTTGCGCCCGAGACCGATTTTGTCCTCACTTTACCTTTTTGATTTGATTTGAGAGTCGCCACCATGTTGTTGAACGGAACATGGACCGTGAGATTCTTGAGTTCGGGGGTTAAGTTATGGATTGGGAAGGTCAAAGAGCACCCAATCCACCCGATCTAGGATCGGTCTTGCTTACGAAATCATCATCATCATCATTATTAATATTATGCATTCATGTACCAAAAGAAAAGAAAAGCAAGCAAATAAATAATTTCTTATTTATTTGGGATGTCGGATCATATGCTTCTAGACCATCTCCATGGATTGCAGAGGCTCTAGGCTGACCCTTTGATGGAATCACACTACTTCAAAGATAAAGAAGAGGATGAGAAGGTAGAAAACAAAGAGTTTTACTTAAGAGTTCTTCGAGAATCCCATGGATGGTCTTGACTAAAGGCCTTGAAGATCCAATGAAATTGGCTTGAATGGTGTTGTAGAGGCTTGAATTTCGTAGGTAAGGAAGAGGGACTGATTATGAGTACTTCTTTGATCAGATATGGAGTGGTTTTTGGGTGAATGCGGATTCTAGAGGTTTTTCGGTTCAAGAACCTCTATATTTATAGGAGTTCTTGACCTAGGGTTTAGGCCAAGGGGGTAAGTTTGGATGGGAATCAAAGACTTGATTTCCCCAGAGGTATTTTTAGACTCTAGGATCGTCCATTAGGTTTATCCAGGATTGCTTGAGTGTTTCCCAAGAAAAGGGGTTGAGATCAACAAGGAAACTGACCAAAACCTGACTATCAAGGGGGGATGTCTCGTACGAGACATCAATGTCTCGTACGAGATATCTCAGTGCTGGAATTCACTTTTTGCCGCTCTGCAGTAGTTTTAATGTTCATTTTGGTCCCTGACTAACGGAGTCAGTCAGAAACTTAACGAAACATGTCCAACTTAACAAGTTTCGACCCAAATCAAAGGCGAGACACATAAGTAGTGTGATCATGAATGAACGTCCAAAATGGGGTGTCTACACCAAGCCTGTCGCGACCCCGAACCCCGCGGGCCCGAGATCACGAGCTGGACGTCGACTTAAGACCAAAACTCTAAAATATAGAAGTTAAAAATTCCATTTGATTCCAAAAGGTGATGATCCAAAGTTTTACAAATCCAAGTTTAAATCAACAAAGTACATCTAACATAAGCTCCACAGCTTATGCCCAAAAGAATGAAATATACAATTCTTAATGACGTCAATAATGGTAAGACTATCCCCAAAAGGTTATACATTTAAATAATGAAAACCGATCCATAACAACCTGCCCCAAAATCTCAAACCTCTCGACGTCCTCCTCGAACCGCGAATCCTAATCCTTTTCCTCCTGGGGGGGGGGGGTTAAGGAAAAACAAAGATGGAAATAAACGGGGTGAGATAAAATCTCAGTAAGTTACTAATGCAACTACATGACATGCTATTATGCAATGACCAATAGCAATTAACATGAGACAGATAGCAGCGGAATAATAAGTGACATGCTGTCGAACAGTCAACATCCAATAGTCAATCATATAAATAAACACATAACAACAAATGAGAGGCTCCCTATCGCCAACCGTCCCATACCGGTTGGAAATAACGACCAGCTCATCATGCAACACTTAAAGCTGAAATAAACACTCATAAGTGGATACATAGCCAAGGTTTCACCCAAATGAAGAACCAAATAAAGGTCGCTGCGCAGCTTCAATAATCCACAAATCGTCATCTTCATAATAGCATGAAAGCTGAAGAGAAATCCCCGGTCAGAACCGACCAATCAATCAATCAACCCAACAAACCATCTTTATAGTAGCATAAAAGCTGAAGAGAAACCCGGTACCGGAACCAATAACCAAATGAAGTGTCACAAGGGACGGGAGACATGCCACAAAGTCATGCTCCAAGTAAAGCTAAAATGCACACAAAGGAGCTAGCTCTTCTCACATCCAAGGCCAATCTGGAGGAGGGTAATAATGGGGCAAAACAATGGTCAACATCACAATGGACTTGGCTGTGCCATCATAATTTTTCGCATCGCCCAAACACACACAAAATACCAGCTGGACTTTCAAGTAAAGGCTAAGTAATAAAATACTAGCACAATAAACAACCATTGATTCCAAAGTAGGGAGTCATACCAATTAATCACCATAAAAGATGCAAACGATTACTCAAGAAGAGTTCAACAACAATAGCACAAGGAGTTTCTCATAAAAGAGTCCAACAACATTGACCATTAAAACATAATGATTCCAAGATAAGGCACGTACCAAATACATCCTAAATATGATACCCACAAGTTAATCATAAAGAGCACAACCCAAACGGTCGCTCACAAATGGCACAGTGACTGATACCAAAATGACCCTAAACATTTACTCATAAAGATATACTAGGACTATGAACTCAACCATCTCATCACACCTGGAATTCCAAAGTAGGAAATCAGAATGAATACACCTTAAGGTTAATCAAACCGTAAGTACCCAATTGCCAATTCACGCTTTACCTCTGTCCATAACGAACCAATTCTAAACACCCCAAACGAATCCAAAAGGTTACCCTTATTAGAACATGATCACGACTAGACTAAACCCTACACTTTAGTGTTCCAAAACAACCCTCTAGGTACTATAGGATATCACCTAAAACCTAGACCAAGTCTTATTCAAAAATCAATCCGATCAGTAAAATAACTTTCAATTAAAGGGTCTCAAAGTATGAAGTCCTCACTTATATCCCAAAATGATCATACCAACTCAATAAAGTCACTTAATTGGATTTACAAAACTTGTTCACAATGGATCGATACAACTCCTCTTAGCCTCAAACACCCAATAAAATCCCAGAGTATAAAACTTATAACTTAACTAAACAACCTATACCATCTTGTAGTACTCGAAGAGAGCTTCGAAAAGATAGTTTACACGCCTAAAACGGATTCCGGATGAGAAAGTTATGGCCTCCGGAAGATCGAACGAAAAACGGACAAACTGGAAAAAGAGGGGTGCGCGCGCCTCCATAAAAAGGGATGCGCGCGCCTCCCTAGATCAGAAGGCTGCATTTTCGAAGTAGAAAAGGGTGCGCACGCCTCCCAAAAGATGGTGCGCGCGCCTCCTTGCCCGGAGGGATGAAATCCGGCCAAAAACTGGGTTTCTACTATTTTTCTTACCCATTTCACATAACAATCAAAATCAAACATAATCAACCTTCCTCCAAGCATAAAGATGAACCCAAACTCAACATTCCTAAAATCACCATTCTTGACCAAAACTCAAAATAAATTCGAAATAAACTCCAAACTCAACCAAACTTCAAATATAAAACATCAAGCATAATATAAACATGATATGAACATTTTAGCATAAAAATGGGGAAAAAGCAACTTACCCGGATTTTCTCAAAGGTGACGGAACTCGAAATTTCTTGGCTTCCTACGATCCTATCGACGATCTAAACATGATTCATGTTTTAAGAAATGAGAAATAAAGAGAGGAAGATGATGGAAATGTAGAGAGAAGTGAGAGAGAAACTTACCCATTTCTATGGAAGGAGAGAGAGAGATGTGCTGGAGAGAGAAATGAGGAGTGAGGGTGAAAGAGTAGGGAGGTGAGGGAGAAGAGAGGGAGTAGGGGGAATTATTTCAAACTTACACTCCCTACTAACAAATAAGACCCAACAATACTACACTCACCCAAATGATCCAAATAAAATGCTAGACATAAATTATTATAACACATAAAATGCACACATAATCCATTAATTAAATAATAATTTAAATAAATAAATGAGCAAATAAATAAATGATAATTATTTATTACTAATAAAATAGAACCTAGTTTTCGGGTCGTGACATTCACTCCCCCTTAAAGAAAATTCGACCCGAATTTTAACGAGACTTACCCGAATGATCAAGTAGCCATTAATACGATAGTTCCGTCATTTCCCAAATTTCTCAATCATCCATTCTAAACCACCACGTAGTATCCTTAAATAATGTTCACGATACCACGACCTCTCGCACATAACTTCCTTCAATCATAACCTTCACTACTAATTAGAATCCACAATCAAAATTGGAGAATCCCAATTGCTCCCAAACATAACTCTCGAGATATCCTAAGCTCACCTTATTCATAACCTTAATTACACTGCAAAGGTGTTTCCTTTTGTAAATCGCATACTTAGTAGTATTCCCCAGAAATTCAAAACATCACCATCCCGAGCCTAATTAGCTTTTAAATATAAAAGGCTAAAGAAATTTCTATTTCCACAATATTCATCGAAATGGCTATATCTCTATGGATTACCATTATAGTGTCTTCACTTGAGTTAACACCTTAAATTAATAGTACCATACAAACCCCAAAATTTCTCGTACAAAGTGTCCACTTAATCTATGTTATACTCTCATCCCTTCATTAATCCGGTCTTGAAGTCCAAACAATTCAATATACTCAATAATCCGCAAAACGATCCTAATTTCATCTTCAAAAGATTTTCTCTAACTCCCATTTAAATTATAATCCGTGCTCATATACCCAATGAATTTTAACAATTCTAAATCTTCGATAACTAACCCAAGTTAGTCTTTCATGCATACATTTATTAACCTAATGATACTTAGGCTCAATAGTACTACCGTCATAATAAACCAATTAGCTAGCAACGTTCCAACTGACCCAATACCAATTCATGATATTCTTAATTATGCCCAAATATTGATAATCAACTTCCTTCACATACCCTTGATCCAATTCGGGAAACGCCACCAAGAAGGGATTTAGAACCATAGAACCACTATCTAACCAAAATTTCAAAATGCCTTTAACATAGATTGAGAAATTATTACTCTCCCAAAATGTACTTAGTCCTTTCTAACTTAACACGCTTACCACCATTAATGATCGGAACTCTTACAACAAACTCATCATCCATAACAAATCGTACACCTCACCATACTAATCCATTCCGATGCATTCACGGAGATGTACTAAAAGTGACCAAAATTTTCCTCAAGAGATCCTCATTGAATCCTCAACTCCTATAACCCAACCGATACAATATGGATATTGATCTAAATATTAGCATTACAACCTTGTACCACAACAATGCAATTTAACCCCAAGCATCTCCTCAACACTAGGTACTATTCGGAAGAAAACGAAAATCTTACGAATGATAAATACACCCAACAAATCGACCGAAACTAAATACTCGGATTTCAATTAAGAAAAGATAGGTATAACCCTACCCAAAGCAACGGTCCCAAACAGTTTTAAGAAATTAGGAATGGAGGATATAACAATCCCCCTACAACAAGCGACTAAAGCATAACATTTCCTTTCTCAAAATACATCAAACCCTTGAAATAGCAATATGAAAAATTTAGCAGGTAAGACATAACCATACTTAAGCACATCAGAAGCACATAAGACTTCATCAGATACCCTAAACTCCTCCATAGGAGTAAACACCTACAACACATAAGTCAAAGACTCGGAAGAAATAAATACAACTAAATGCACAGAAACACATAAATGCGATGATCCTACAATGCACGCGCTCACTCTCACGACGCAAAATAATACCTCCTGAAATTGTTCAATTACCTGATGAGTGCTGATTGATCACAAATACCCTACCCTGAACCTTTAGGTCTTCCCGGCCCGTGGTATTCCAGTTCCTGTCCCCGATGACTGAACTCTAAACCTCGGACAATCTTTAACGAAGTGTCCCAACTGTCCACACTTAACACATTTTCCTTGCTTCTTCCAACACTTGTCTTCTGAGTGTCCTTTCCTCTGACAGTAACTGCAGACTTTCCCATTTCGTGTCCCCTTATTAGAACCTTGATTTCCTACTGCTGGTTGCCCTTGAAGTTGCTTTCTGAATCGAGTTTGCATTCCAGAATTACCTCTGTTATCCGAATGTTGCTGTTGTGACTTACTCCGCCCTCCTTGCTTACCCGGGTTAACCATCTCAGTCTTCCTTTTATGTTCCCCAATATCCTGCTCAATCAAGTAGGCTCGATCCACTGCATCCTGAAAAGTTCGAGTTCGCTGTGCTATAAGCTGAGTCCGGATGGATGTCTTCAAACCCCTGATCAATCTCATCGCTTTCTGCTCCTCGGTCCGCACAAGGTATTCACAACACCTGGCTAATTCTGTGAACTTAGCTGAGTACTGTGCTACTGACATCATGTCTTGCTCCAAGCTGAGGAACTCGATCTCTTTCCGGTTTTGATTCACTAGAGAGATAAAATGATCCTTGAATTTCCTCACGAACCACTCCCAAGGATATGGTACAAGAGTCGCATCCCAACTGGTCTTCAGTGCCTTCCACCAATGTTCCGCATCCCCCACGAGCTTATAAGCTGCAAACAGAACCCTATCCTCATCAGTGCAACCAAAGACCTCGTAGATTTTCTCCATCGATTCCATCCATAGCTCGGCCTTCTTCACATCAGGCTCACCGTCGTACTCACTTGGTTTCAACTTTAAGAACTGCTCCAACCCATATCGCGGAGGTGCTACATGTTCCTCTCTCGGCCCTTGGTTACGAATTGCTTTCACGGCCGCTTCAAACCTGTCCTGAAACATTGCACGGTTTTCTTCCCGTAAACCATTCTGATTCTGAGTCCCACTAGAACTTTCACCCGATCTTCTTCTAGCCATCACAAACAAATACCTGCATAAAATACTCATCGTTACTCACTTCGAACCCATATACCCTCCTAGGTCATTCTAGTCCACCTATACTTATACATAGAGCTAAACCATAGCTCTGATACCAACTGTCGCGACCCCGAACCCCGCGGGCCCGAGATCGCGAGCTGGACGTCGACTTAAAACCAAAACTCTAAAATATAGAAGTTAAAAATTCCATTTGATTCCAAAAGGTGATGATCCAAAGTTTTAGAAATCCAAGTTTAAATCAACAAAGTACATCTAACATAAGCTCCACAGCTTATGCCCAAAAGAATGCAATATACAATTCTTAATGACGTCAATAATGGTAAGACTATCCCCAAAAGGTTATACATTTAAATAATGAAAACCGATCCATAACAACCTGCCCAAAAATCTCAAACCTCTCGACGTCCTCCTCGAACCGCGAATCCTAATCCTTTTCCTCCTGGGGGGGGTTAAGGAAAAACAAAGATGGAAATAAACGGGGTGAGATAAAATCTCAGTAAGTTACTAATGCAACTACATGACATGCTATTATGCAATGACCAATAGCAATTAACATGAGACAGATAGCAGCGGAATAATAAGTGACATGCTGTCGAACAGTCAACATCCAATAGTCAATCATATAAATAAACACATAACAACAAATGAGAGGCTCCCTATCGCCAACCGTCCCATACCGGTTGGAAATAACGACCAGCTCATCATGCAACACTTAAAGCTGAAATAAACACTCATAAGTGGATACATAGCCAAGGTTTCACCCAACTGAAGAACCAAATAAAGGTCGCTGCGCAGCTTCAATAATCCACAAATCGTCATCTTCATAATAGCATGAAAGCTGAAGAGAAATCCCCGGTCAGAACCGACCAATCAATCAATCAACCCAACAAACCATCTTCATAGTAGCATAAAAGCTGAAGAAAAACCCGGTACCGGAACCAATAACCAAATGAAGTGTCACAAGGGATGGGACACATGCCACAAAGTCATGCTCCAAGTAAAGCTAAAATGCACACAAAGGAGCTAGCTCTTCTCACATCCAAGGCCAATCTGGAGGAGGGTAATAATGGGGCAAAACAATGGTCAACATCACAATGGACTTGGCTATGCCATCATAATGTTTCGCATCGCCCAAACACACACAAAATACTAGCTGGACTTTCAAGTAAAGGCTAAGTAATAAAATACTAGCACAATAAACAACCATTGATTCCAAAGTAGGGAATCATACCAATTAATCACCATAAAAGATGCAAACGATTACTCAAGAAGTTCAACAACAATAGCACAAGGAGTTTCTCATAAAAGAGTCCAACAACATTGACCATTAAAACATAATGATTCCAAGATAAGGCACGTACCAAATACATCCTAAATATGATACCCACAAGTTAATCATAAAGAGCACAACCCAAACGGTCGCTCACAAATGGCACAGTGACTAATACCAAAATGACCCTAAACATTTACTCATAAATATATACTAGGACTATGAACTCAACCATCTCATCACACCTGGAATTCCAAAGTAGGAAATCAGAATGAATACACCTTAAGGTTAATCAAACCGTAAGTACCCAATTGCCAATTCACGCTTTACCTCCGTCCATAACGAACCAATTCTAAACACCCCAAACGAATCCAAAAGGTTACCCTTATTAGAAAATGATCACGACTGGACTAAACCCTATACTTTAGTGTTCCAAAACAACCCTCTAGGTACTATAGGATATCACCTAAAACCTAGACCAAGTCTTATTCGAAAATCAATCCGATCAGTAAAATAACTTTCAATTAAAGGGTCTCAAAGTATGAAGTCCTCACTTATATCCCAAAATTATCATAACAACTCAATAAAGTCACTCAATTGGATTTACAAAACTTGTTCACAATGGATCGATACAACTCCTCTTAACCTCAAACACCCAATAAAATACCGAAGTATAAAACTTATAACTTAACTGAACAACCTATACCATCTTGTAGTACTCGAAGAGAGCTTCGAAACGATAGTTTACACGCCTAAAACGGAGTTCGGATGAGAAAGTTATGGCCTCCGGAAGATCGAACGAAAAACGGACAAACTGGAAAAAGAGGGGTGCGCGCGCCTCCATAAAAAGGGATGCGCGCGCCTCCCTAGATCAGAAGGCTGCGTTTTCGGAGCAGAAAAGGGTGCGCACGCCTCCCAAAAGATGGTACACGCGCCTCCTTGCCCGGAGGGACGAAATCCGGCCAAAAACTGGGTTTCTACTATTTTTCTTACCCATTTCACATAACAATCAAAATCAAACATAATCAACCTTCCTCCAAGCATAAAGATGAACCCAAAACAACTTATAACTAGAACGGGGACTCAAATAATACCATTCATCAACCAAGATCAAGATTCAAACCCAACATTCCTAAAATCACCATTCTTGACCAAAACTCAAAATAAATTCCAAATTAACTCCAAACTCAACCAAACTTCAAGTATAAAACATCAAGCATAATATAAACATGATATGAACATTTTAGCATAAAAATGGGGAAAAAGCAACTTACCCGGATTTTCTCAAAGGTGACGGAACTCGAAATTTCTTGGCTTCCTACGAACCTATCGATGATCTAAACATGATTCATGTTTTAAGAAATGAGAAATAAAGAGAGGAAGATGATGGAAATGTAGAGAGAAGTGAGAGAGAAACTTACCCATTTCTATGGAAGGAGAGAGAGAGATGTGCTGGAGAGAGAAATGAGGAGTGAGGGTGAAAGAGTAGGGAAGTGAGGGAGAAGAGAGGGAGTAGGGGGAATTATTTCAAACTTACACTCCCTACTAACAAATAAGACCCAACAATACTACACTCACCCAAATGATCCAAATAAAATGCTAGACATAAATTATTATAACACATAAAATGCACACATAATCCATTAATTAAATAATAATTTAAATAAATAAATGAGCAAATAAATAAATGATAATTATTTATTACTAATAAAATAGAGCCTAGTTTTCGGGTCGTGACAAAGCCACTATCGGTTCATCATTCTCAATGATCTCCACCTCATTACTATCCGTTACGAGAAACCCATATCTCTCGGGCACGGATCGTAACCTACCAGATCTGTGAGTTACTTGTGTATCTTGAATAGGTTCCACAACTCCTTGTGGGACTTGTTCTTGTTCCACTATCAGTTCAATGTCATTTTCTGGGTCTCGAACCTCTTCGAGATTTACTTTACTCCTACTAATTTCTTTAGAGAGAAACTCTTTCTCTAGAAAGACACCAGTTCGGGCAACAAACACTTTGTTGTCCATTCGGTTGTAAAAGTAATATCCTTTAGTTTCTTTAGGATATCCCACGAAAATACATTTATCAGATTTGTGTGCAAGTTTGTCTGAGATAAGTCTTTTGACAAAAACTTCACAACCCCAAATCTTCATGAATGACAAACTAGGTTTCTTTCCACTCTACATCTCATATGGAGTCTTTTTGAACCGATTTACTTGAAACAAAATTTAGCATGAAAGCGGCGGTTTCTAGTGCATAACCCCAAAAGGATATCGGAAGATCAACTTGACTCATCATTGATCGAACCATGTCCAACAAAGTTCAATTCCTCCTCTCGGACACACCATTCCATTGTGGTGTTCCGGGTGGAGTCAATTGTGAAACTATTCCACAATTCTTTAGATGATCATCAAATTCTTGACTTAAGTATTCCCACATCGATCCGATCAAAGTGCCTTAATACTTTTGCCAAATTGTTTTTCTAGTTCATTTTGAAATATTCTAAATATCTCAAACGCTTCACTTTTATGTTTCATTAGGTAAACATACCTAAATCTACTAAAATCATCAGTTAAGGTTATGAAGTATTGAAATCCTTCCCTAGCATTGCTACTTAGTGGTCCGCATACATCGGAATGTATCAACACCAATAAGTCGCTTGCCCTTTCACCTAACTTGGTAAAAGGTGTCTTGGTCATTTTTCCAAGAAGACACGACTCGCAAGTATCATATGACTCAAGGTCACATGAACCCAAAAGACCGTCCCCATGGAGTTTTGAGATACGCTTCTCATTAATATGACCAAGATGACAATGCCACAAATAAGTATGATTTACATCATTAGGTTTAGATTTCTTATTTATATGATAGACATTATCATTATTTTCATTCTTGACGTCCAGGATATAAAGGCCATTAAATGACTTTGCAATACCATAAAGCATATCATTTAAATAAATAGAAAATCTCTTATTCTCAATAAGAAATTTAAAACCTTTATTATCCAAACAAGAAATTAAAATAATGTTTCTACTTAAATCCGGTACATAATAACAATTGCTCAAAACAAGCATTAAACGGGAAGGTAAAGTGACTTCATAAGTCCCTACGGCTAATGCAGCAACTCTTGCTCCATTCCCCACATATAGGTCTGCTTTACCATCTTTAAGTAGTCTCCTATTCTTTAATTCCTCCACATTTAGACAAATGTGAGAGCCACATCCAGTATCCAATACCCAGGAACTAGTGGTAAAAAGGAGAATATCTATCATATAGATACCTGAAGTTAACGCAGTCCAACTGCTCTTCTTCTTCTTTTGTTCTTCCATAAATGCCTTGCAATTACGTTTCCAATGACCAATTTTTTGATAATGGAAACAAATTGCATCCTTTTTGTGCATCGGGCTTTGCCACTATAGACTTGCCAACCTTTGCCTTGCCAATCTTGGGTTTGGCAACCATTGCCTTACCCTTTCCTTTGGCACTTGGCCCCCTTTCCATCATGAACCATGAGTACTGGAGAACCTTTCTCCACTATCTTCATCTCTGTAGTTTTTAGCATGTTATGCAACTCGGAGAGATTCTTATCCATTCCATGCATGTTATAATTCATCACAAAGTGATTATAACTCTTAGGCAATGAATTAAGAATAAGATCCGTGGCTATCTCCAATCCAATTGGATAGCCAAGTTTCTCAAGATGCTCTACGTAGCCTTTCATTTTAAGCATGTGAGGTTCCACTTGTTGCCCTTCACTCATTTTGCAAGAAGTGAATGCAACAATGGTTTTATACCTCTCTTGCCTAGCTTGCTCTTGAAACATGTCTCTCAACTCCACGCCTATCTCATAGGCTTCCAAAAGTTCCAAACTTTGTTGGAGTTTTGAGCACATAATCGTGAGCATGAGACAACTCACATCCCAAAAATCATTCTCATGTTTCTTGTGATTGTCTCTTTCCGCCCTAGGGACATAGGCTTCGGGTTCATTAGGAATAGGCCCATCGAGAATGTAAAACTTATCTTCTTGCCTTAGAACAATTCTTAGGCTTCGGATCCAATCCATGAAGTTTGTACCATTCTTTTGAAGCTTATCCTTCTCAAGGATTGATCGCAACGAAATTGATTGAGTGTTAGTTGTCATTATCTACAACTATGCAAAATTTTCAAAATTTTCAAAGTACCAATTTCATTAAAGAGATTAATGATGTATTTTTCCAAAAATACTCCTACTAAATTATATAACCTTCTTATACAACATTTGTATAATATAATTTAAATAGGCTAAGATCCAATTTTAATTTAATTTCAAGTCCGCTTTGGCGTGACCGCGCAAAATGATATAAATTAGGTAGACAACCCTGTCAATCATATGCCATATGACTCTTAGATATTTTCCTAGATTCTTTAAGAAATCTAATTTCAAAAAGCATGTTTAATCTCATCTTTGCCTTAGGCCCAAAACTGTTTTGACGCCTAATTAAGTCTAACTATTTTAAACGCATAGGAAACTCTTATTCACTCATCTTGCTCATACATGAATAAAATCAATGCACCTCGCTTTGGCGAGCCCACACAAAATTACCCATGTACTTACAAGTGTTTTAATCATGGCATGGAAAAAGGACTTAAAATTTTCAAGAAGGTTCATCACCATATAGCATACAACACATTTATGTGCACATAAGATAAATATGTTGAGCATCAAGTTTAGTCACTAAATTAATCTCCATTAATTTAAGTATAATATTTATGTGTCATTAGTTTCTCTATAATTATGAGGATGAGACTATTTGAACTTTGGTCATCATCTCCAAATCAAGACAACAAGAAGCGCGGCCGAACTAAGCCATAGGCAACTACAATTCCGCACTAATTCAAGAAACCAAGAAAGTAGTCCATGTGGCCGAAACTAAGCAATAGATGGTCTCGATGAACGTATGCCAATTGGATTCACAATTCCACATGGATCTCCAAACTTGAATCAAGAACTTTGTTTATCAATTTTGGCAATTATAAACTCTTCATAATTCTAACTTCGTTTTATCTTGGAATCTTTGATTGCGATCAATTTTGAGAAACACAGTCTCGAGAACGTAGGCTAGCCATCCAAACCTTAATCCAATCTTAGAATTCACAAGACTAAAAAAAATAGAAAATTTAAACCCCAAGATCCAGACCCAAACCCTAGCCCCGCCCGCACCAGACCAATAGGTCCCGCCGGGTCACAGACTAGGTCCGGTCGGACCTCCTGCGAAAAATCAAAATTTTTAAAGTTCCAAAAAACTGTCTCAAAATTGTTTTCTCCGATTCAATTAGGATTTGGTGTTCTTGGTGATCCAATCACTATGATCATCAAAACCTTGAATAAACCATTTATTCATGAATCTCTAGATTATCAAAACTTTGATTCAATAAAAAATTGATAACCCAAACAATTTTAAATCCACCATAATTTTTATTGCGATTGAATAATGCGATTAAAGTTTTTAAAACAATAAACCACATAAAAAGCATAGAGCAAATAAACATCATAATCCCAATATTCTAATCATGCTAGTCACATAAACAATTTATATACACACAACATGATTATGTATTGAAATAATCAACATGAACAGGGCTCTGATACCACTGTTGGTTTTCCTATCATCATGCGCAGCGGAATTAAGCAATAAAATTTTCATGAAATCCAAAGCCCATAGATCTATTCATATGATTAAGTCAAATACATGCATAATGAATACTAGAATACTAACCCTTGATACCTTTGATTATACAACCTTGAATCTTGGTGGAGACTTGAAACTTTGATCACGAACAGAGCAGGAACACGAACTTTTAAGATGATAAGTTTCACCCTCTATTGGTATCCACACCACGAACGAATATCAAGTAGCTTTTTGATCTTGGTTGCTAGACCAAATTGTGAAAAACGCTTTCACAATGTATTTAGAACTATATGGAATTTATTTGTGATGTTCTTGTTCTTCACCCAAGAGATCTTAGAACAAGAAAATAACTCTTGAAAGTCTTTGGAGGCTCTCACAAACTTATGTACTGATTAGGGAAACTAGAGGTGAGTTTTATACTTATTTCACCTTTTCCAAATAGGTAACAGGTGACCAAACCCGTAAGAAAATGGAACAGGAAAGTCCTAGGCCGAAACCGACTAGGTCCGCCCGGGTACACAAAGGGGTCTGGCCGGATCAAGCATGGTCCGACCGGGGCTTGTTCTTGTGTCACGACCCGAAATCTAAGCTCTATTTTATTAGTAATTAAATGATTTTTATTAAATTATTTGCTTATTTATTTATTTAAATTATTATTTATTTAAATAATTATGTGTGCATTTTATGTGTTATAATAATTATGCCTAGCATTTTATTCGAGTTAGTTGGGCTAGTGTAGAAGTGTTGGGTCATAATTGTTAGTTGGGAGTGTAGTATTGTGTTAGTAGAAGGGGAGGGGCCTAGATGTAACTTTTTAAAAATAATTCCCCTACTCCCTCTCTTCTCCCTCACCTCCCTACTCTCCTCCCTCACTCCTCACCATCACTTTCCAGCCATCTCCCTCTCTCTCTAGCAATTGTGGTAAGTTTTTCTTTCTCTCCTTCTCTCTTCATTTTCTTCATCTTCCTCTCATAATCTCTCATTTCTTAAAACGTGAACCTTGTTTAGATCGTCGATAGGATCGCGTAGAACAAAAAAGAATTGAATTCCGTCAACTTTGAGATTTATCAAGTAAGTTACTTTTCCCCCATTTTGATGCTAAAATGTTCATATCATGTTTAGATAATGTTTGATGTGTTATATTTGAAGTTTGGTTGGGTTTTGAATATATTTTGAATTTATTTGAGTTTTTGGGCAAAAATGGTGAAATCTTAAATGTGGGGATTTGGTGTTGGTTTGGGTGATTAAAGGGTGTTATTTAGGTTCCCCTTAGGTTGGATGTTATCTAGAAGCTTTAGAAATGTATTGGAAAGCTTTGAGTTTGTTGTTTTAATGAAGGATTGAGGTTTTGGTCGAAAATGGCATTACCCAGCCCTGTTCTTGGCCAGTCCGTAGACCAGGCGCCCGCCTGCCTTGACCCAGGCGCCCGCCTACCCCCCTTTTCCAGCGGCCAGACCTTCTGTTAATTCAAGCGCCCGCCTGCCTATGCCCAGGCGCCCGCCCGCCCGCCTGTTTGGGATTTTGTCTTTTTGCTTGGTTTAAGACTTAAGGCCTAAATAGTTTAAGTTTATTTCTTCTAATTAACTTAAGATAAGATCGTGGAATACCTTATTAATTGGATTTGATTCTTTTGTGAATAAATATGTTCTGGAATTTGATTAAGTACCGTTTTAGGAATGTTGGTTCATCCTTGATGTGTTGTTTGGATTGGTTTACCCTTGTGGTAATTTAATTGGATTGGTTCCCTACTTTGGAACCTTAAGTTGTTTATTCATGCTAAATTATTATTACTTAGAATTTATTTGGAAGCCCAGCTGGCATATTTGTTGCATCGGGCGATCGGAAGGATTATAATGGCAAAGCCAAGTCCATTATAATGTTGACCATTGTTTTGCCCCCTTCTTTACCCCTTTTCCAGATTGGCCTTGGAAAAGACAAGTTAGCTTCCTTTGTGAATGTATCTAGCTACCGGGCATGACTTTGTGTCATGGTCGTTGTCCTTTGTGACACTTTTATGGTTATTGGTTCCGGTACCGGGGGTTTCTCTTCGGCTTTCATGCTATTATGAAGATGTTGATTAGTTGATCATTGAAGCTGCACAGCGATCCTTTATTTGGATGTTCCGGTTTGGAAAACCTTGGCTATATCCTTTGTTATGTGTTTATTTCCGCTGCTATCTGTTAAGTGATAAATGTTATGTGCTACGTGATATTTATTATTGCTTATTGTATATTGCATCATAACATGTCATGTAGTTGCATTAGTAACTTATTGAGATTAACTCACCCCCTTTCTTTTTATCTTTGTTTTTCCTTAACCCCCCCCCCCAGGTGCTAAGGATTAGTCTCGCTGATCACGAGAAAGAGGACGTCGAGTGTGGATACATTCTTTTGGGGAAAGTTGTATAGGTTGGTTTACATTATATAAATGTGTAACCTTTTTGGGATAGTTGTACCAAACAATGACGTCATTAAGATTTGTAAATTTGTATTTTGTTGGGCATAAACTTGTGGAAGTTTATGATAGTTGTAATTGGTTTTTATCAAACTTGGTTTTGTAAAACCTTGGATCATCACCTTTTGGTATCAAATGAAATTTTTAACTTCAGTATTTCATAGTTTTGGTTTTAGAGTCGACGTCCAGATCGCGGTCTCGGGCCCGCGGGGTCCGGGGTCGCGATAGTTGGTATCAGAGCTATGGCATTAGCTCTAAGTATAAGTCTAGGTGGATTAGTATGACCTAGGTGGGTAGTAGTGTGCGGAGTGATTAACGGTTGATGTCTTATGCAGGTAATTACTCGAAATGTCCGGAAGAAGAAACAGAGGAGGTATTAGTGGGGCACAGAATCAGAATGATACAAGGGAAGAAGCCCGTGCTATATTTCAAGGCATGTTCGAGGCGGCCATGAAGGCCATACATGATCAAGGTCCGAGGGTAGAACAAGCACCCCCCGCTATGGATTGGAGCAATTTCTCAAACTGAAACCGGTTGAATTCAATGGGGAGCCCGATGTTCGGAAAGCTGAGTTATGGATTGAGTCGATGGAGAAGATTTATGATGTATTTGGTTTCTCGGATGAGGACAAGGTCCGGTTCGCGGCTTATAAACTTGTGGGAGCCGCCGAGCATTGGTGGAAGGGTGTTAAAGCTAGTTGGGATGATACTCACACGGTGTATGCGTGGGAGTTGTTTGTGCGCAAATTCAAGGAGCATTTCATTCCAGTTATTGATCAAAACCGAAAGGAGATCGAGCTACTCAACCTAGAGCAAGGTGTGTTGTCTATAGCACAATACTCGGCTAAGTTCATAGAATTAGCCCGGTATTGCGACTATTTGGTGAGGACCGAGGAACAAAAGGCTATGAGATTCATTCGGGGATTGAAGACCTCCATCCGTACTCAACTTATTGCTCAACGGATTGCGACATTCCAAGATGCGGTGGACCGAGCCTATTTGATAGAGCAAGATATTGGGGAACATAAGAGGAAGACCGAGGTGGCCAACCCGAGTAAGCAAGGATCACAAAGCAAGCCACAACACCATTTCGACAACCGAGGTAACCCGGGAGCATCGTTTCAGTTTAAGGGGCAAACCTCACCGAGGAATCCGCGTACTACTCCGGGGATTCAGAATAGGAAGCCTTGTACCTTTTGTCAGAAGGTAGGCCATTCGGAGGATAGGTGTTGGAAGAAGCAAGGCAAGTGTACCAATTGTGGTGAAATGGGGCACTTTGCGAGAGATTGCACGAGGTACCGAGGACAGTCATCGGGGTCAGGGGTTGGTACTAATCAGGGTCAGAAAAGGGACGCCGCAGGGAAGCCCAAAGTTCAAGGGAAGGTTTATGCCATGAATCAACAGCAAGCTACCGATGATCCATCCGTTATTGGAGGTATTGTTTCTGTGTCTAATGTGAGCGCACGAGCGTTAGTAGATCCAGGATCATCTCATTCATACATTTCTATGCAATTTGCTTCCATGTTAAATGCTGCATTCGAGTCTTTACCGTACGTGCTAGAGGTGTCGACCCCTATAGGAGAATGCTTGATTTCTGATCGAGTCTTTCGTGCTTGTGATGTAGTTATTTGTGGTCGTGTCCTTTGTGCGGATTTGGTAGTTCTTCCTATCCAAGACTTTGATGTCATTTTGGGTATGGATTGGTTGAGCAAGTTTCATGCTTCCGTTGATTGCCGTAAGAAAACTGTTACTTTTTCTATTCCCGATGTGCCTAAATTTGTGTTTGAGGCTAGTCCTCTGAGTAGAAAGGTTCGCTTAATTTCTTATATGAAAGCGAGAAAATTATTGCATAGTGGTTGTGAGGGGTATTTGGCTAGTGTTCTAGATACTAGGAAGGAATCCCCTAGTTTTGATAGTGTTCGGGTAGTTCGGGAATTTCCCGATGTTTTCTCTACCGAGTATAATATGCCTCCCGATCGTGAGATTGAGTTTTGTATAGACCTTTTGCCGGGTACGGCTCCAATTTCGAAAGCACCTTATAGGTTGGCTCCCGCAGAGTTGAAGGAACTAAAGGTTCAGTTGCAAGAGTTGCTTGATCGAGGGTTTATCCGCCCTAGTGTTTTCCCGTGGGGAGCACCGGTTTTGTTTGTGCGGAAGAAAGACGGTTCCCTGAGATTGTGCATCGATTACAGAAAGTTGAATCAGGTTATGGTAAAGAATAAATACCCTCTACCCCATATTGATGATTTGTTTGATCAGCTTCAAGGGTCCGTGGTTTTCTCTAAACTTGATTTGAGGAGTGGGTACCATCAGTTGAAGGTTAGATCGGAGGATATTCCGAAGACTGCTTTTCGCACTCGTTATGGTCATTATGAGTTCTTGGTGATGCCGTTTGGGTTGACTAACGCGCCTGCAGTGTTTATGGATTTAATGAACCGAGTTTTCCATCCTTATCTTGATTCGTTCATGGTGGTCTTTATTGATGATATACTCGTCTACTCTAAATCTCGAGAGGAGCACGAGCAACATTTGAGGACAGTTTTATCCGTTCTCGCGAGGGAGAAATTATTTGCGAAGTTCAGTAAATGCGAATTTTGGCTCGAGAAGGTGTCATTTCTGGGTCATGTGATTTCTAAAGACGGGATTTCTGTGGATCCTTTAAAGATAGAGGCTATAGTGGATTGGAAGAGACCCGAATCAGTGACAGAGATTAGAAGCTTTCTTGGTTTAGCCGGGTATTACAGAAGATTTATTGAGGGGTTTTCGAGGATCGCTACTCCGATGACTCAGTTGACCCGGAAGAATGTTCCGTTTGTGTGGACCGAGAAATGTGACAAGAGTTTCGAGGAATTGAAGAAGAGGTTGACTACCGCACCGATCTTGACTTTGCCTAATGGGAGCGATGGCCTAGTGATTTACAGTGATGCTTCGAAAGAGGGTTTGGGTTGTGTGTTGATGCAGAATGGGAAAGTAATTGCGTATGCTTCGAGGAAGTTGACCCCTAGTGAACAGAATTACCCGACTCATGATATGGAGTTAGCGGCTATAGTCTTTGCGTTGCACAAATGGAAGCACTACCTTTATGGGGCGAAGTTTGAAATTTTTACGGATCACAAGAGTTTGAAGTACCTTTTCTCCCAGAAAGAGTTGAAAAATAGACAGCGCGGATGGATGGAATTGTTGAAGGATTATGATTGTACGATTTCTTATCACCCGGGAAAGGCGAATGTGGTAGCCGATGCGATTAGTAGGAAATCTTATGTGGCTTCGATGATGGTTCGAGAATGGAAAATGCTTGAGGATGTTCGAGATTGGTCTCCTCGTGAATCGAGACATGGGGCTATCTTTGCGAATATTAGGGTGTCTCCGACCCTAATTCAGAGGATAAAGGAAGTTCAGAAAGAGGATCCCGAGTTGGTGAAGATAATGGGTAAATTGAAGGAAAAGAACTTCGAGGATTTTTCTATTAGCTCGAGTGGAGTGTTGACTTTCCGTGGTCGTTTGTGTGTACCCGATGTTGGTGGAATAAAGAGGCAAGTTTTAGATGAGGGTCACAAATCGAGATATACTATTCATCCGGGTAGTACGAAGATGTATCAGGATTTGAAGCAACAATTTTGGTGGATTAATATGAAAAGGGAGATAGCGGAGTATGTTTCGAAATGTTTAACTTGTCAGCAGGTCAAAGCCGAGCATCAGAGACCCGCGGGATTACTTCAGCCGTTAGAGATTCCCGAGTGGAAATGGGAGCATGTGACTATGGATTTCTTTACGGGACTACCTCGTACCCGTAGGAAGTATGACAGTGTTTGGGTAATAGTGGATAGATTGACCAAGAGTGCCCATTTCTTACCTATTGACATCAGATATTCGATGGAAAGGCTTGCGACCCTTTATATCGACGAGATTGTGAGATTGCATGGGGTTCCGGTTAGCATTGTGTCAGATCGAGACCCGAGGTTTACTTCTAGATTCTGGAAGGCGTTTCAGGAAGCTTTGGGTACAGATTTGCGATTCAGTACAGCTTTTCATCCTCAGACCGATGGTCAATCCGAGAGGACTATTCAGATTTTGGAGGATATGTTGCGAGCGTGTTCGATAGAATTTTCTGATTCTTGGGATTCGCACCTACCGTTAGTGGAATTCTCTTACAACAACAGTTATCAGGCTAGTATCGAGATGGCACCATTCGAGGCCTTGTATGGAAGAAAATGTAGATCGCCTATTTGTTGGGATGAGGTTGGTGAAGCGAAGATCGTGGGTATTGATTTGCTTCGGGATTCGGTTGAGAAAGTTAGAGTTATCCGGGATAGATTGAAGACAGCCCAGAGTCGACATAAGAGCTATGCAGACAACCGAAGGCGAGATCTTAGTTTTCAGATTGGTGATTTGGTATTCTTGAAAGTGTCTCCGAAGGTGGGTATTCGTAGGTTTGGGAAGAAAGGCAAATTGGCTCCGAGGTTTATTGGCCCGTTTGAGATTTTGGGAAAGGTTGGACTTCTAGCGTATCGTCTCGCGTTACCGTCAACTTTAGACCGGTTGCACAACGTCTTTCACGTTTCTATGCTTCGGAAGTATGTTCATGATCCGTCTCACGTGTTACCGAGGATACCGGAGGATATTGAGTCCGATATGTCTTATGAGGAACGACCAGTTCGGATCCTAGATTCTAAAGTCCAAGAGTTGAGGAGCAAAAGCGTTGCGTTGGTTCGAGTTCTTTGGAGGAATCATAAAATCGAGGAGTCGACGTGGGAACTTCGTGATGAGATCGAGAGGAAATTTCCGTGGCTTTTTGTTTAACGTGAGTCTCGTTTAAATTCGGGTCTAATTTTCTTTAAGGGGGAGTGAATGTCACGACCCGAAATCTAGGCTCTATTTTATTAGTAATTAAATGATTTTTATTAAATTATTTGCTTATTTATTTATTTAAATTATTATTTATTTAAATAATTATGTGTGCATTTTATGTGTTATAATAATTATGCCTAGCATTTTATTCGAGTTAGTTGGGCTAGTGTAGAAGTGTTGTGTCTTAATTGTTAGTTAGGAGTGTAGTATTGTGTTAGTAGAAGGGGAGGGGCCTAGATGTAACTTTTTAAAAATAATTCCCCTACTCCCTCTCTTCTCCCTCACCTCCCTACTCTCCTCCCTCACTCCTCACCATCACTTTCCAGCTATCTCCCTCTCTCTCTAGTAATTGTGGTAAGTTTTTCTTTCTCTCCTTCTCTCTTCATTTTCTTCATCTTCCTCTCATAATCTCTCATTTCTTAAAACGTGAACCTTGTTTAGATCGTCGAAAGGATCGCGTAGAAGCAAAAAGAATTGAATTCCGTCAACTTTGAGATTTATCAAGTAAGTTACTTTTCCCCCATTTTGATGCTAAAATGTTCATATCATGTTTAGATAATGTTTGATGTGTTATATTTGAAGTTTGGTTGGGTTTTGAATTTATTTTGAATTTATTTGAGTTTTTGGGCAAAAATGGTGAAATCTTAAATGTGGGGATTTGGTGTTGGTTTGGGTGATTAAAGGGTGTTATTTAGGTTCCCCTTAGGTTGGATGTTATTTAGAAGCTTTAGAAATGTATTGGAAAGTTTTGAGTTTGTTGTTTTAATGAAGGATTGAGGTTTTGGTCGAAAATGGCATTACCCAGCCCTGTTCTTGGCCAGTCCGTAGACCAGGCGCCCGCCTGCCTTGACCCAGGCGCCCGCCTACCCCCCTTTTCCAGCGGCCAGACCTTCTGTTAATTCAAGCACCCGCCTGCCTATGCCCAGGCGCCCGTCCGCCCGCCTGTTTGGGATTTTGTCTTTTTGCTTGGTTTAAGACTTAAGGCCTAAATAGTTTAAGTTTATTTCTTCTAATTAACTTAAGATAACATCGTGGAATACCTTATTAATTGGATTTGATTCTTTTGTGAATAAATATGTTCTGGAATTTGATTAAGTACTGTTTTGGGAATGTTGGTTCATCCTTGATGTGTTGTTTGGATTGGTTTACCCTTGTGGTAATTTAATTGGATTGGTTCCCTACTTTGGAACCTTAAGTTGTTTATTCATGCTAAATTATTATTACTTAGCATTTATTTGGAAGCCCAGCTGGCATTTTTGTTGCATCGGGCGATGGGAAGGATTATAATGGCAAAGCCAAGTCCATTATAATGTTGACCATTGTTTTGCCCCCTTCTTTACCCCTTTTCCAGATTGGCCTTGGAAAAGACAAGTTAGCTTCCTTTGTGAATGTATCTAGCTACCGGGCATGACTTTGTGTCATGGTCCTTGTCCTTTGTGACACTTTTATGGTTATTGGTTCCGGTACCGGGGGTTTCTCTTCGGCTTTCATGCTATTATGAATATGTTGATTGGTTGATCATTGAAGCTGCGCAGCGATCCTTTATTTGGATGTTCCGGTTTGGAAAACCTTGGCTATATCCTTTGTTATGTGTTTATTTCCGCTGCTATCTGTTAAGTGATAAATGCTATGTGCTACGTGATATTTATTATTTCTTATTGTATATTGCATCATAACATGTCATGTAGTTGCATTAGTAACTTATTGAGATTTATCTCACCCCCTTTCTTTTTATCTTTGTTTTTCCTTAACCCCCCCTAGGTGCTAAGGATTAGTCTCGCTGATCACGAGAAAGAGGACGTCGAGTGTGGATACATTCTTTTGGGGAAAGTTGTATAGGTTGGTTTACATTATATAAATGTGTAACCTTTTTGGGATAGTTGTACCAAACAATGACGTCATTAAGATTTGTATATTTGTATTTAGTTGGGCATAAACTTGTGGAAGTTTATGATAGTTGTAATTGGTTTTTATCAAACTTGGTTTTGTAAAACCTTGGATCATCACCTTTTGGTATCAAATGAAATTTTTAACTTCAGTATTTCATAGTTTTGGTTTTAGAGTCGACGTCCAGATCGCGGTCTCGGGCCCGCGGGGTCCGGGGTCGCGACATCTTGGCCCGCTCGGATCAGCAGGAGGTCCGTCCGGGTCCTTTATGAGGTCCGCCCGGACCCTCCTCTTTTCCAGTTTTCTCCTCTAAATTCCCAATATCCCTTAAAGGTCATTCGACCCAAATTCCAGTTAAGTCTTTTGATTCGATCTATTTGTGTGTGACCCTTTAGGATTACACTAAGTTGGCAATGGGCTTAAAACATAAACCCATAGATATGATTAGGTTCTAGCAAACCGTCATACCTACCCAAATAGTGTAACTATATACAAGTTCGTATTCCTCATAGAACATGTCACAATCCCTTTGTCCACGATGTCATTGAACACAAGTCATGGTCAATAAGTCAACTTGTATTGTTCAATACTTTCTCGATCCCGAATATGTTGATAATCCAAATGACTTTGTGTAGACACCCCGCCTTGGACCGCTCACCCCGATTGCACATTTGATCTTGTGTTTCTCTTTATTTTTAGTGTTTCTCGTTAGTTTCTGTTAGGGGTGAGCAAAAAAACCGACCAAAACCTATAACGCCGAAAACACCGAAAAAACCGAAAAACCGAACCAATAGGATAATTGTAAGGTACGGTTTGTAAATTTATAAAAACCGAAAGGTCAGTTCGGTTCTCGGTTTCAAAGTCATACACCAACTTCACAAACCGAACCGAACCGATAAAGAGACGTCGTCGTTTTGATTTTTACATATATACTCCTTCCTTCCGTAATTTTCTACCGTCAGCCTCACTTTCTTAGTTTTCTTCAGACAAACACTCTCGACCTAACCCAGTAACCCTAGCCACCGACGTCTGATTGCGACGACGCTTCTCCAGTTCTCCAGTTTTCCAACGCCAACGAGTGACGATACTGAGGTAAGAAACTCGTTCTCTATCTATCAAGCTTTCTAATTTCATCTAATTTTGTTAAATTTCGCTTTCCCTTCGATTTACCTGTTAAGTTTTAATCTAGATCAACCCTAGCCTTTCGCCACTTCTTCGCCCGCTTCTTCCCAGTTCTCCGACGCCAGCGACGCTCTGGTAAGCTTCTCCCCAGTTCTCCGATGCCGGCGACGCTCAGGTAAGCTTCTCCCCAGTTCGGTTCTCGGTGGATCAATAGTCCCAAACAATTCAATTTGGACCTGGTGGAAGCCCATCCCAAACGGCCCACTAACAAGGCCCAACTGCCGAACTGCGCCGACCGATACCGAAAACCGATTACGCCGAACCGATATAAACTGAGCTATTTCGGTTCTCATAAAGGAGGAACTGATAACATGCGGTTCGGTATGACTTTGGTCATAAAACCGTGCCATACCGTACCGAGCTCACCGCTAGTTTCTGTTACTTCCGTTAAGTTCTTGACTGACCTCGTTAAGTTCAGGGACGAAACTGAATAACAGTGCTGACTTTCTAGTCCATTCTGTCAAATTTGCCTTCTCCAAGGCGCGCGCATTCACCCTTTGGGGCCAGAGGTGCGCGCATCCCGCCACCAAGGCAGGAGGCACGCGCATTTGGGTGTCAGTTACAGATTTGTGTCCAAGAATCCCTCCCTTGCTCCTTTTAACAGGATTTGCCCGGGAAACTGATATTTGTGACTTGGTTTTGGCACCAAAAACACTTCTCTTTTACATATATAAACCCTTCTAATTCACCATTGAAGAAGAGGACTTTTGATCATTAAGAAAACTCTACACAAATATACTTGCAAGGCATTTTCCAAGAAGCTCTCTTTGAAGTATAGGTAAAGGTTAATATTTTCTCTCCTTTCTAGTTCATCTCTCCTCTCTTTCTTCTACTTTTATCAAAAGTGCAATCACCCAAACATTTTGGGACATGACACAAAAGACTACTTCACCTCATTAAAGCTAGTCAAGGAGTTATCTCCCTACATTCCAAAAAACCCTTTTTATTATTGTCAAGAATAGGAAGAACATTTTATTATTTATGTAGACTTTGATCAAGCAAGACCAACATTAGTTGGGCGAGATGGGTGTTTAAGTACTTCCCATCTCGTAACCTAACCCCCGAACCCCATAACAAGAATCTCTGTTTTCAAATCAAACTTAGGCTAATATACATTAGGTTTTTCTTATGTTCCTCTAAAACATAGGTGGAGACTCTAAAAACACAAATAGACATCCTAGGACCGACCCGCGTGCTCTAGCCAAGCCGTGGGGCCCTCCCGAGGTATCTACAATGGCGACTCCGCTGGGGAAGTTTGAGGGTTAAACTTGTGTTTCTGATCAAAGTCTACATTTTTCTGGGCATTCTGGTTCCTGATGGGGGAAGAGTGTGCCTCTGGCCTTCTTGGCCTAAGGCGCGCGCGATCCACATCAAGTACCAGAGTTGCCCGCTTCTTAATGTTCTTCCTATTCTTATTCTTTCTTCTATGCTAATCATTTCTACCGGTGTCACAATGCATATTCAGGACCAGGGCAATCCCCTGAGTCCAAATTCTGACAGTCTGATAGGTTTGCCCAGAAGCGAGCACCTCCCATAGACACTGCGCCATGCGCGCGGTTCCCGCAACACATGCCCGAGGCGCACGCTTCTGGGTGGTTTTCCAAAACAGGGACAGTTTCAGAACAGGGCAGAATGATTGGGGTGTGGGCACAGTTGCCTGCATCAAGGCCTGATTTGGACCTTTGGACTGTTTTACTTTCGTGTTTTGTTTATCGGTCACACGGGTGATTCGAGAGTTGTAATTTATGTGCTTATTTGCTTTTATTTAAAAAAAAAAGAGTAAAAAATGTTTTGTCACATGTTGGACCTCACACTACATGCACATATTATTATAAATTGCTCACTATCGAGTCGCACAAGTTCATAACCCCAAACCCGTCGAGGCCCGTCCTAGAGAGTTTCAAGCTCCACCCGACCTTGACTCTCTCGAAGCGGTAAACCTCAGCCCGTGGCGTAGTTCATGACTACATGCCGGGGGTGATCTTAAGCCTCTCATTAGCCGAGCACAAGCCAACACAATTCTAGTTAGGGTCTAATACTCCGTGACTAAAGTTGGTTTTCATGTGCTGAGATTTCCCTAAACTAATGTCTTCAAAACATACATGCCAAGTGGTTATCATGGACGAAATAAAAAGCCGTCCCCAAGTGGTTATTATGGACGAAAATAAAAAATCGGTCCCCGCATGTTTGCTTTACTATATTAATTTAGTTTAATCCCGACATGTGTAGGATTCACAAGCGTGATGGAATCCGATGAGTGTATGGGACCGCGAGAAGGTCTATATACTAGTGTGATGATTCCATTATTTTCTTAGAAACTCAAAAGGGACTCCGTCCCTCTGACTTATTAAAAAAAAAGAAAAAAAAGAGTCTTTATCTTTATGTGGTTTTGAGTCGTGTGCCCACTGTGTGTTCTAAGCCCCTTCATGGACCGAAAGTGTTACTCAAGACTGACAAAGGCCTCTTCTGCAATATAGGTTCAATTGGTACTTACCGCATCTATCGGGATTCAGCGAACCGGTTAGTCTGTGAATTGATCACTCCAGCAACCCCGACAGCATCAATGATCGGCGTCTCCAACACCGACAACACCATGTCCCTTGAGCAACTTTCAGCTATGGTCCAACATCTCCAAGATCAAGTCTCCACTCTCAATAAGGAGGCCCAAAATAAAGATGACCTTTGGCAATACTATCTTGACAACCAAAGGGAGGCTCACGAGGCCGAGATGGACCAAATGAAAGCTAAGCTCACCAAGCTTTCGAGTGGTAAAGACAAAGAGAACAATGAAGAGTCCGAATGGACTAAGGGTTTGTTTCAAAGCCCTTATGTTAGTGCCCGTACCAAGAAAGTGGGGGAACCAAGCATCGAAAACAATGAGCACAAGATGGTTGATTTAATTATGGCCTACATAGATCAACGTTTCAATGGCCTCAACTTGGGGTAAAGTCCCGACACGAGCCTTTATCAGTCCTCCATTCTCATGAGCACCATGGCCGCTCTCCCCGAAAAGTTCAAGATGCCCGACATCAGCAAATTCAAGGGCAACTCTTGTCCCATGGCTCACATCAAGACTTATATATGGGCTATGGTTCCAAAGAAGGTCTCTCCAAAAGTTATGGAACAATGCTTCCCTCTTACTCTTGAGGGGGTGGCAAAGGATTGGTATGCAACTCTCCCGCTCACAGTTCGTCTTTATTGGGACGCCGCTATGCTTGCCTTCAAGAATCAATACCAAGGCAACACCACTCATCGCCCAACCAAGAAAGAGCTCGAGAACACCACCCAAAGGGACAATGAGTCCTTTATTGATTTTACAAGGAGGTGGAATGACAAGCTTGCCGAGCTTGCCGAGATTGTCGAGAGGCCCAACACCAAAGAGCAAATGGACATCTTCCTAAAGTGTCTAAAGATTCATCTCCACACCCACCTAAGTGGGGCTTGCTATACGGATTTCTCTCAAATGTATGAGGCGGGGGTCCGAATGGACGATTTGCTCAAGGAGATCAAGAAAATTTCTCCTAGCTTCCAATACAAGGCCGCCTCTAGCTCGAACAAAGAGGCTTCGGTTAATGCCGTCACTGCTGACAAGGGGAATTACAAAAGGGTTCCTCCTCCAAAAGGCAATAATTTTCAAGATGATTGTGTCTACACTCCTCTCCAAGGCATGACTATCACCGAGGCCTTCGAAGCTCTCAAGGCCAAAGGGCAAGTTACTCCTCTCCAAGGGTACAAACCCAAGACGATACGTCCCAACCATGCCCACCACAATCATTGTGATTACCACAAACATAGTGGCCACACCACCGAGGAATGCTTTATCCTCCGCAATGTCATCCAAGATCTCATAGACAAGAAAGAGTTAATAGTGCCTAGTGATGACGATGTCAATGTAATAGAGCTAGGAGGATTTGAGGAGACCACACATTCAATCCCAATTGTGAATGAGGGCTCCAATGTGATGAATAAATTTGGCAATTCTTGTTACGTTGTGACTTATGATGAGGTAACGAGGGAAGTCTTAGAGAATAGGAAAAAGAAGCAAAATGGGAACGTCAACATGCTAACTCGATCCGGACGAGTCATAGCAAGCAACCCCACTACTTCTGCACCAAGCACCTCTTCTCAAAGACCGCAAACTCGCGACACTCCCGAAGACCCTTTACTGGTTCAACTCAAGAAAACTCAAGCCAACATCTCAATTTGGGACCTCATTGCATCCTCAAAGAAACACTGAGATCTTGTCATCAGCAATCTCGATGACACATCAGTCTCCCCTGATACAACTCCCGAGGACCTTACTGCAATGATAGGCCACATTCATTTTGGTAATGTCATCACTTTTCCCGACATGGACCTTCCACCATTTGGGCCCGATCATAATGAGGCCATCTATCTCAAGGTGAGAGCAAGGGGGAGACCCATTTCGAAAGTCTTGGTTAACGGTGGTTCCGCACTCAACCTAATGCCCAACAGAATCATGGGCATACTGGGGCTTAAGAGTTCAGACTTAAAACCCTCTACTCAAGTAATCCGAGGTTATGACAGCACTGCCCGAACAGTCATGGGTATGGTGGAAATAGACATTGAGTTTGGGAGCATGGTTATGTCCGTCCCGTTTCAAGTGCTCGATGTACCTTCTTCGTTCAACTTGCTCTTGGGCCGACCGTGGATACACAGTTCTAACGCCGTCCCTTCAACTCTCCATCAATGTGTCAAGTTCAGAAATGGAGATGAAATAGTGACCGTCATGGCAGAAAACGTCACTATCCATAGAAAAGGGAACCCGTTCATCAAGTGCAGCATGGGTTAGCCGACTCTACCCTCTCCGGCGTCTTAATCAACGCCATTGACAAGGAAGGAGGAAACGGATCATGGACCCTCGGCAATCGCAAAGTCCTCCGCATGATGAGGAATATGAATTACTTCCCTGGTTTAGGCCTAGGGAAATATCAACAAGGAAGGATGCAGCCTATCGAGGTCCCTTTTGTTAAGAACAAGTTCGGGTTGGGATATGAGCCTCCCAAAGATGACTTGAAATACGAACAAGCTGTCATGAATGAAAAGGCCCGAGCTCGGAGGGAATCCCGTTATTATGAGATTCCCAATTTGAGGCCTTATCGAAAGATACTGAATGGCTACTTTGTCCGTCAAGGGGAAGACATCCCGTACGTGATCTTTCCCGAGCCATGGGTTAACAGCAAGGGCATCAGAAAGCCCGGTCTTGAAGTCTTTGCCGACTGTGAGATTCAGAAATCCGAAGGGGAACCAACTCCCATGTCGCCCCGAGAATGGTATGGGAAGAAAGTGACTATAGAGTCTGAGACAGAGATTACTGTTGGGGAAGAATTGACGGATTTAGCCTCCATGTTCGAAGAATTGGCGATTATGGACGAGTGCCAGATTAATGCCATCTACGACATCGACACGAGAAGGGAAACCATCAGCAAGATCCAGCCAAGCTCAGAACCAATCAGCAACTGGTATTCTACAAAGGGACCCGTGGTATCTGAGGAATTCTTGGTCGAGAAGATAGGTTGCATTCCGCTCAAGGTTACAAAGGAGAACTTGTTTACATTCATTTTTGAGTCCGAGAGTGTTTCCGATACCCTCACCCAAGAGGATATGGAGGCCATAGCCAAGCATGTGTTCCCTTTCTTTGTTAATGAAAAATTTGATCTTTCCGAGTACCCCGAGATTGCAAACATCATGAATGATGAATTAACTAATAATGAATCTAATGAACTAGTTAATAACGATTCAAACAATGATGAAATAGACCACGAAAACACGACATACTTAAATGAACTTGTTCAACAGGTCTGTAGTCGTGGTAAAAATGGTCCAGGGGCTGACGAAGAACTGCATATTGTTAATCTGGGTACCAATGAAGAGCCGAAAGAAACCAAGATCGAAAGCTTCTTGAAGGGGGAAGAGAAAGACAGATTGACTGCACTGCTCAAAGAATTTGTGGATATATTTGCATGGTCATACAAAGACATGCCGGGCTTAGACAGAAAGGTCGCCGAGCACAGGATTCCGATCAAAGACGATGCTAAGCCGATAAAGCAGAAACTCAGAAAGATCAAGCCAGAATGGTCTTTACAAGTCAAAGAAGAGATAGAGAAGCTTCTTAGTGTGGGCTTCATCAAGGTCATTGAGTATCCAACATGGCTAGCCAATGTCGTGACAGTCAGAAAGGCCAACGGCAAGGTCCGTGTTTGTGTGGATTTCTGGGATTTGAACAAAGCTTCTCCAAAGGATGACTTTCCACTGCCCAACATCGACATGCTCGTCGATTCCACTGCCGCCTACGAGGTCCGCTCATTTTTGGATGGCTTTGCTGGGTATAATCAGATTCTCATGGCCGAGGAGGATCAACACAAGACTGCTTTTACAATACCGTGGGGAACCTTTTGCTATACAGTCATGCCATTTGGGTTAAGGAACGCTAGGGCTACTCATCAAAGGGCTGTGACAGACTTGTTCTATGACATGATCCATAAAGAAATTGAAGTATATGTGGATGACATGATCATTCATTCAAAAGGAACCGACGGTCAACACTTGATCGACCTCCGAAAGTTCATTGAAAGACTTCGGCAACACAAGATAAGGCTCAATCCCTCAAAGTGCACTTTTAGGGTAATTCGAGGCAAAGTTCTTGGCTACATGGTAACAGAAAGGGGAATTGAAGCAGATCCCTCCAAAATCAAGGCAATCATTAACATGCCTCCTCCCAAGACACATAAACAAATCAAAGGTTTCATGGGTAGACTTCAGTACATCAGTCGGTTTGTGCACCAACGCTTGCCAAGAAGCTTTCGACCAAGTGAATCATTACTTGACATGCCCTCCGGTTTTGGTTCCACCTCACAAGGAGAAGCCTCTCTTGCTCTACCTCACAGTGAATGATGAAGCCCTTGGGGCTATGCTAGCACAAGATCAATGAGACTCCATAAAGGAGAACGCCATTTATTTTGTCAGTCGCCGATTTCAAGGAGGCGAAAAAAACTACTCCGTCTTGGAGAAATCATGTGCAGCAAAAGTGGAATCCTTTCCAATCAAGCTAGTAGCAAAAGTGGACCCGCTCCGCTACATCTTCGAGAAACCTTTCATGTCGACAAGGATAGCCAAATGGTACTTCCTGCTCACCGGCTATGATATCACTTACGTCACACTCAAATCCATCAGGGGGAAAGTGTTCAGTGATCAGCTTACTGAATTTCCGTGTGACGAAGTGAAGGGGGAGGACTTACAGTTTCCCGACGAGCACTTGGTTTGCACTACAACCCAGGAAAATAAGTGGCAACTTTTTTTCGATGGCGCCGCCAATAAGCATGGTTATGGGATAGGAATGTTTCTTGTCGATCCAAAGGACATCTACACTCCAATTGCAATCCGTCTTGAATTCGAAGCTACCAACAACATTGCCGAGTATGAGGCATGCATAGCGGGGCTGGAAGCGGCCCTAGAAAGAAATGTCAATAGCTAGAAGTATTCGATGACTCCCTTCTCCTTATCAATCAGGCATCGGGAAAATGGCAAATACAAGACCCGACCCTCCAACAGTATGGTCAACACCTCGAGGAGTTAGTTGAACAATTCCAAGATATCACGTTTAATTATCTGCCAAGGGACAAGAACCGCTTTGCCAATGCTTTAGCCACCATAGCCTCATTGGTTGAAATGCCCAAAGGAAAAATGGTGAAACCCTTCAAAATTTTAAGAAGGACCAGTCCGGCATACTGCATGAACATTGAGATCAATGAAATCCAAGACAACCCCCCGTGGTACACAAACATCATGAACCTTCTTAACAATGGCACATTCCCCGAGAACAGCAATGGGAAATCTTAAATAGCGTTACAAAAGCTAGCCGCCAGATATGTGTTGATTGGGAACCGAGTCTACAAAAGACATCATCAAGGGATCAATCTCTTATGTGCAAATGAGACCGAAGCTCAAGAAATCATGCACGAAGTCCACGAAGGCGAGTGTGGGCCCCACATAAATGGGATTATGTTAGCCAAGAATATTGTCGCAACCCCGAACCCCGCGGCCCCGAGATCCCGAGCTGGACGTCGACTTAAAACCAAAACTCTAAAATATAGAAGTTAAAAATTCCATTTGAACCAAAAGATGATAACACAAGGTTTTACAAATCCAAGTTTAAATCAACGAAGTACATCTAACATAATCTCTACAGCTTATACCCAAAAGAATAAAATATACAATTCTTAATGACGTCAATATGGGTAAAACTATCCCCAAAAGGTTATACATTTAAATAATGTAAACCGATCCATAACAACCTGCCCCAAAATCTCAATCCTCTCGACGTCCTCCTCGATCCGCGAATCCTAATCCTTTTCCTCCTGGGGGGGGTTAAGGAAAAACAAAGATGGAAATAAACGGGGTGAGATAAAATCTCAGTAAGTTACTAATGCAACTACATGACATGCTAATATGCAAAGACCAATAGCAATTAACATAAGACAGATAGCAGCGGAATAATAAGTGACATGCTGACGAACGGTAACATCCAATAATCCATCATATAAATAAACATATAACAACAAATGAGAGGCTCCCTATCGCCAACCGTCCCATACCGGTTGGAAATAACGACCAGCTCATCATGCCACACATAAAGCTGAAATAACACTCATAAGTGGATACATAGCCAAGGTTTCACCCAACTGAAGAACCAAATAAAGGTCGCTGCGCAGCTTCAATAAACAACAATTCATCATCTTCATACTAGCATGAAAGCTGAAGAGAAACCCCCGGTCAGAAACGACCAATCAACCCATCAATCGAACAAACCATCTTCATAGTAGCATAAAAGCTGAAGAGAAACCCGGTACCGGAACCAATAACCAAATGAAGTGTCAGAAGGGACGGGAGACATGCCACAAAGTCATGCTCCAAGTAAAGCTAAAATGCACACAAAGGAGCTAGCTCTTCTCACATCCAAGGCCAATCTGGAGGAGGGTAATAATGGGGCAAAACAATGGTCAACATCACAATGGACTTGGATGTGCCATCATAATGTTTCGCATCGCCCAAACACACACAAAATACCAGATGGACTTTCAAGTAAAGGCTAAGTAATAAAATACTAGCACAATAAACAACCATTGATTCCAAAGTAGGGAATCATACCAATTAATCACCAAAAAGGTAAACCAATCCAAACAATCACCATAAAGAGACAATGATTACTCATGAAGAGTTTAACAACAATGATAGCAAGGAATTTCTCATAACAGAGTTCAAATAACAATAACTGTATTATTCAAAGGGGGTCCAACAATATTGATCATTAGACAAGATGACACTAAAACAAGGATCCATATCAAACGCATCCTAAAACGATACACGCGAGTTACTCGTACAGAGTACTACCCAAACGGTCACTCTCAAATAACACAACTATTATCACTAACGTGACCCTAAACGTCCACTCATTGCGAAAGTGTCCCAAGATTCTCAAACAATAATTAATCATATCCCAAGTCACACTTAATCACAAAGGAACCAAATTCATCATTAGAGTATTCCATAGTGGCCATTAAGTCTAAGAGGATAATACCCGAAACTAGGGTTAAAGCTATGATTTAATCCAAGGACAAAGAAAGAATAAGTGCCAGGAAATAAGGGCGGGTGGGCGCCCAGGTCAGGGCAGGCGGTCGCCTGGAGCGGGCGGGCGCGCGGAAGAGGGCAAGCGGGCGCTTAAATGGCCAGGAGGTTTGGGTGCAGAAAAAGGGAAGGTGGGCGGGTGCCTGGCAAGGCTCGGGCGGGCGCCCGGTCTGGGTGGTGGTCGGGATCAGCAGCTGGGTTCCTTAAGAATTCTTACCATTTTCACATTTTCTCCAAATCAATCACAACCAACTTTCCACTAAGCATAAACATGAACCAAAACAACTTGTAAACTAGAAAGGGACCTAAATAACATCATTTATCAACCCAAAACCAAGATTCAATTCCAACATTCATAATAACCACCATTTTTACCCAAAACCCAAATAAATTCTAAATAAATTCTAAACTCAACCAAACTTCAAATATAACACATCAAGCATTATATAAACATGATATGAACATTTTAGCATCAAAATGGGGAAAAAGTAACTTACTTGAATTTTCTCAAAGGTACCGGAACTCAAAATTTCTTGGCTTCCTACGATCCTATCGACGATCTAAACAAGTTTCATGTTTTAAGAAATTAGAAATAACAAGAGGAAGATGAAGAAAATGAAGAGAGAAGTGAGAGAGAAAACTTACCCACAACATGGAGAGAGAGAGAGAGAGATTGAGAGAGAGAGAGAGAGAGATTTGCTGGGAGATGGGGAGAGTGAGGGAGAAGATGAGGAGTAGGGAGGGAGTAGTTAAAATGATTTAAATAACTTACACTTAGGCCCCCTCCTCTTCACTACACACACAAAGCTTACACTCCCTATTTACAATTAAGACCCAACAATACTACACTAACCCAAATGACCCGAATCAAATGCTAGGCATGAATTATTATAACTCATAAATTATTAATTAAGTAATAATTTAAATACATAATTAAGCAAATAAATAAATAATAATTATTTATTACCAATAAAATAGAGCCTAGTTTTCGGGTCGTGTCAAAGATACTCTGTATTGGTTACTATTAGACTACTATGGAAAGAGACTACATCGAGAAAGTAAAGAAATGCGCCAAGTGCCAGTTCCATGCTAATCTGCAACATGCTCCACCTTCACAATTGTACAACATGACCACACCATGGCCGTTCTCTTGTTGGGGCATAGATATCATCGGCAAAGTCCATCCTACGAGAAGCAACGGACAGTCATTTATTCTAGTGGCCATGGATTATTTCACAAAATGGGTCGAAGCACAAGCCTACCGAGTTCTCAATGCCAAGAAAGTGGCCGAATTCGTGAAAAACAGCATCATGTGCCGATACGGTATTCCTCAAGAGATCATCTCCGACAATGGTTCTCACTTTGAGAAAGAAATGGATGCACTTTTGGTTAACTACAAAGTAACCAAGCACAAGTCATCCCCGTACCGTCCCCAAGCCAATGGAGCGGTCGAAGCAGCAAATAAGACAATCGAGGTCATCATTCGAAAAATGGCTTTAACAGGAAGGGATTGGCCCGAGAAATTACCACTAGCATTGTGGGGCTAGCGCACGTCCATACGGTCAGTAACGGGAGAAACTCCATACTCACTAGTTTATGGTTCTGAAGCCGTACTCCCAGTCGAACTTGAGGTTCCTTCTCTACGGGTCTTACTCGAGAACCAAGTCAACGAGGTTGATTGGATGCAAAATCGATACGAACAATTAGCCCTACTCGACGAAAAGAGGTTAAAAGCGTTTGAACGCACAAGGGCTTATCAACAAAGAATGGCAAAGGCTTTCAACAAGAAGGTGAAGCCTCAAAATATCAAAGTGGGAGACTTGGTCCTAAGACAACATCCTCCCAATGCCATGAATCCCCTTGGGAAGTGGGGACCTCGATGGATCGGTCCTTATGTGGTCAAAAAGATACTAAGCGGCGGTGCAGTCCGACTCGTAGACTTAGATGGTGATCAATTACCAAAGGAGGTCAACCTCGACAAGGTCAAGAAGTTCTACGCTTAACAAATAAAGACCATAAATAAAAAAAAAAAAAAAAAACGCTCGCTAGGTTGAAAACCCGCAAGGGCGGCCTAGGCAAAAATTAGAGCACGTGCAAAAAAGAAGCCCGCTAGATTGAAAACCTGAAAGGGCGGTCTAGGCAAAAAAAAAAAAAAAAAAAAAAAAAATGGTCTTCTTTTGTTTGAACTACGGAGACCTGAGCCTCTCTACGAGAGGAACATAGGCAACCTTCGGGTGTGGTCTAAAACATAAATTTTTACCCATTCATGTCATAAAAAAATGCAATTCTTATTCATCTCTCAAATCATTCTTTCCATTACAATGGATATGTTGAGCAATAAAAGACATTATAACATTAAATCCTAAACAAGTGGTCTATCAATTGAAATCTTGGGGTACTAGGAAAAATCTAATTTCTTCTTAGCCTTCGAAGGGCCACCCGAACGACTCTCAATACTGTTCCTTTTTGGCGGTCTAGGAACACTAAGGATGACCGAAACCTTCTGCGCAGCAAAGCGCCTCCGAGCATAGAAATTATCCAAAGGAGTACCAAAAGGGTCAGCCAAAATATTGTCCGAATCAGCAGCAGCTTTCTTATACCTCAAAGCACCGCTAGGCTCAAAGTCTCTCCCTAGCAACTCCGTACGAAGAGTGTCTACCCAAGTGATGCCGCGGTAAAGAGTGCCAAATAGATAATCCAAATAACTCTCGAGAAGAAAGATACTACCCCGATGAATGGGGGCAGAAGCCCACCGATGGTGGTCGTCTCCCCAAGCTGACTGAAGTTCCCTTGAAAAGTCTGGACCCATGTATGAAACCGGACGAAGTACCCCACTCCTTGGAAAAGGGATAATCTATTGGCGACCGAACTGCCTCAAAACCCGCTCCGGTTGGTAAAATGAAGAATCTCTCAGGCCGGGTAGGACCACATACTCAAAAACCAAAATCCATTCCACGAAAGGACGGAGACCCCAAGAGGGAGGACACCACTCAATATCAACCGACAGTCGAGATGCAAAGAATTTCTTCCAACCATCTTCAGTCAAGTTCCAGATCAACAGCTTTCTCATGTGAACAGCAAAAGGTGACAGATCACCCTCCGGAGAACAAATCTTGAAATGTTCTCGAAGCCATACAGTCAAAAGTAAGGGGCTTCCTCGTCTCATCTCGCCCGTCCGATGCAACTCATCCAGACCATGTAGGGTTTCCCCCACTATGAGAGGGATTATGCTAAACTGTTGCTCTTTTGCTTGCAAGATAATCTCAGCTAACTGCGCATCAGCAGTCCCGAGGGGTGTCATGAACAGAACCTCTATTGTATTTGGGGACGGCAACTCAGATATGTCAACCGCGGTGCCATGCAACATCTTCCTCACATCTCCGACAGAGAGGTTCAACACATCGGACCAAGAATCGATCACACCTCTATGGTATTTGGGGACGGCAATTTGACCCGTCAATTGCATGCCAAGCATCGCACCAAAGTCATCAACAGTCGGCACCATTTCATTGGCCGAAAAATTAAAGGTGTGACTGTCACAATCCCAGAAAGCTGCAGCGGCCTTCAACAAATCCCAATCCGATTTCAAAGTCCGAAGTGTGAAGAGAATTTGGAACCCGAAATCTTTCACAAAAGCCTTCTTAGGATGAGTCTTGAAAGAGTAAACGAAGATCGAAAAGTTTTTCTCATAATCACCAACAACCTTGGCATCAAGAACCAAAGAATTGGAGGCCATGGCAAATGTGGATTGCAAGAAAAATTGAGCAAAGAAAAGATGTCCAAAAATGGCAGAAAAGAGCTGTTGGAAGAATGTGTTTGAACAGAGGCTGATATTATAGCTGTTGGAGATCTTTTGGGCAGCCAATGTCAAGCCCCGAAATTCGCTCCCCAAAAGCGCGCGCCTCCCGCCACCCATTTGGGAAGCGCGCACGTCCCAAAGCCACCAACCGAGGCGCCCGCCTCCTGTTTCGGAAATGCCTCAACCGGCCTTTGTCAAAAAGAGAAACCATGCAGGAACAAAGTTCGGGCACTCCCAAAATCAATAGGATCTACATTCTTCGCCAAAGTCACGACAGCCCCGCCCTTGGAAACACAGTTGGGCACACATTAATTTGGTCCGCCCTTAAGGCACGTCTGAATCAAAGTAAGATAGAAACTCCCACTAAAAGTAGGTTGTCTCTCTCTCTCTCTCACAAAAGTCAAAGTCAAACTCGACATTTTCCTCTCTAAAAAGGAAAACATTCTTTTGGTCCGCCGCCAACTGTGCCCGCACCCCGCAAAAGTCAACTGCAAGTGCAGCTCAAAAAAGTAATTTGGTCCGCGGTGAACGACTGAAATCACCACGTCATTAGCAAAGTCTACTCAACAAATTCACACTCATCAGCAGGCAGATTTCGAGCCCCTCTAAATCAGCAGGCAGACTTTCGAGTCCCTCTACATCAACAGGCAGACTTTTGAGTCCATCTAAATCAGCAGGCAGACTTTCGAGTCCCTCTAAATCAGCAGGCAGACATTCGAGTCCCTCTAAATCAGCAGGCAGGCAGACTCTCGAGTCCCTCTAGTCCTTTATACGGACTCTAAATATTGGCCACGGTGGGCCGATTTCTATTACCGCAAGCCTACTATCAGCAAAAGTCGCTCACACAGGGAGCGCACTTCTATCTTTTGTAATTTCAAGATTCTTGTTTTCATCGAGTCTTTTCTTTTGTCTTGGTGATGTCCTCGGCGGATGTTTTGTTCTTTCGTTGACGCGTTTTGCTTTGCAATCCACGTCGCCGAGGGGATATGTAGACACCCCGCCTTGGACCGCTCAACCCAATTGCACATTTGATCTTGTGTTTCTCCTTTTTTTAAGTGTTTCTCCTTAGTTTCTGTTACTTCCGTTAAGTTCCTGACTGACCTCGTTAAGTTCAGGGACCAAACTGAATAACAGTGTAGACTTTCTAGTCCACTCTGTCAAATTTGCCTTCTCCAAGGCATGCGCATTCACCCTTTGGGGCCAGAGGCACGCACATCCTGCCACCAAGGAAGGAGGTGCGCGCACCTAGGCGTCAATTACAGATTTATGTCCAAGAATCCCTCCCTTGCTCCTTTTAACAGAATTTGCCCGGGAAACTAATCTTTGTGACTTGGTTTTAGCACCAAAAACACTTCTCTTTTACCTATATAAACCCCTCTAATTCACCATTGAAGAAGAGGACTTTTGATCATTAAGAAAACTCTACACAAATATACCTGCAAGGCATTTTCCAAGAAGCTCTCTTTGAAGTTCTTTGAAGTATAGGTAAAGGTTAATCTTTTCTCTCCTTTCTACTTCATCTCTCCTCTCTTTCTTATACTTTTATCAAAAGTTCAATCACCCAAACATTTTGGGACATGACACAAAAGACTACTTCACCTCATTAAAGCTAGTCAAGGAGTTATCTCCCTACATTCCAAAAAACCCTTTTTATTATAGTCAAGAATAGGAAGAACATTTTATTATTTATGTAGACTTTGATCAAGCAAGACCAACATTAGTTAGGCGAGATGGGTGTTTAAGTACTTCCCATCTCGTAACCTAACCCCCGAACCCCATAACAAGAATCTCTGTTTTCAAATCAAACTTAGGCTAATATACATTACGTTTTTCTTATGTTCCTCTAAAACATAGGTGGCGACTCTAAAAAACACAAATAGACATCCTAGGACCGACCCGCGTGCTCTAGCCAAGCCGTGGGGCCCTCCCGGTGGTATCTACACATTGATCCAATCAATTCACTTGAGTTTGGGCAAACATTTCATCAACATCATTATACGAGGGGCCCAAGCTTGACATCTCTCCGAAGAGGGACAAATCCAACTTAGCTTATTATTCTTCCCTACGTGAATCTGATTATACCAATCATACCCTTTATAACTTCCTGGTTAAAGGTAGCATTTGAATATGTTAAACATAATGTTCATCAAGTGGAAGACTATAATAACTTCATGTCTAAGGATTCAAATGACATAACTACTATGAGATCTATATATGACATTGACCATGACATAAATCTCATAGAGCGGGCCATGTCCAGTACCTTGTTCCCCAACAAGTACCCATAAGTCTAACATGATCATCCCATGTTCATTTAGACTTATACTAGTGCTTCATAAGTACTAGGGATGGAGATTATTATAAGTAAACATGAACAACAATAATAATCAAAACATCTCTTTATTAATATGAATAAAATGATAACATACAACGTTTAAATAAACGTGCCTAGGGCACCAACACTAACAGGTTAACAATTATGAGAACACGAGCGTGATTAGGTTTGAGGCGCGGGCTCTCACACTCGCACAAGACATGGATGTCTCGCATGAGACATCTCTTTCAGACTTTGTGTTTGATTCTGTTTCCTTTTTAGTTTCAATCTCTTCCTTGGCAAAGACTCTAGCAATCAAGGATTTGACCAAAATACTAATCCTAGATATCTAAACCAACCTCTCCACAATCAAGAACTTGATTCCCATTCCATCTACACTTCCTTGGCTTGATCACAAAGTCATTGAACACCTATAAATAAAGGGGTACTCCTCTTTTATTTCTCTAATCACTCTCCTACCATTGAATCATCCTAATCACTCCCAAATATTCATAATTCTCTAGCGAATTATCTCTCAATCAAACCCTTAAACTCAAAAACAAGCTTTTGGATCATCAAGGCCTTTAGTCAAGGCCATCCATTGGATTCTTGCCGTCGCTAGGTAATCTCCCTACGATCTTCATCCCTTTTCTCATCAACCTCTATGCTTTTAGAGTAGTGTAATTCTATAAAAAAATGTTAACCTAGAACCTCTTCAATTCATGAAGATATTCTCGAAGCACAAGACCTGACATTCCTAATAAATAAGTAATTATTTATTGGATTAGTTTGTATTTATTTACTTGTTCTTAAAAATAAGATGATGTTTAATAGGAAGACAAATCCTTGTTTGGGTGGATTTGGTGCTCCTTTACCTTCCAAATTCATAACTTAACCCCCGAACCCATAAATTTCTATGGTTCATGTTCCATGAGACAACATGATGGTGACTCTAAAAAATGAATCACGATTCAAAGATGAGAACACGAACGGTGAAAATCGCACACGCTCACACTTGTCTAGATCTAAAAAGTTGTGAGTGTGAAACAAAATAAAAACCTAGTTTAAATACCCTCAATAAAACCTAAGTTAAAAAGGAAAAAGGAATAAAAATAAAATAAAGAAAAAGGAAAAGAAAACAAGAAAATCAGCCATAATCCCATCCCCACGTCGTCTTCACGCGCCCGGGGAATGTCAGCTGGCCACGTGCCTTAAATCTGTCTTCAGTGCACGAGTCCTGTGTGAGCGTCCACCTTATGCTCTCCCTTCCATTCGTGCGCCCGACTCGCGCCAAATCCAAAGTCTTACAGATCATATTCAGCGCTTAGCGATCTGATAACTAGGCTTGGGCTCGTTGTTCTTGGGTCGATCCACTCAATCTAGCCCAAGTCGTGCTACTCTGCTGGTTGGACTTGTTGGGCATGGTGGCTACTTCCTCATGCTGGGCCAGGTCTTCATCTAGGCCGCCTCTCCTCCAATCCATTCCTTCTTGCTGGACATGGTTTTAGCTTGATGAAGCTTGGGCTCCTTGCATAGGCCATTTCATTACCTTTTTTATATTTTATTTTTTTCTCAGCACCACAAATTAACTCTCTAATCTCCACCTTATTGACTTTGACTAAACATAACTTTGACTTTCGTTGACATTTTATAAATTAAACTTTTACCACATAATTAAATTACATCCGGATAAAATATAAAAAGACTAAAATACTCTCGTATTATAATAAAGCCCCATAATTACATATTTGTCCCAAAATACATAAAAACTAATCTAAGTACATCAAAATCTTAATTTAAGCACATAGAAACATAAGAAATAAAGATATATAATCCGCCACATCAAATTCACCCACACTTAGACCATTACTCGTCCCTGAGTAATATCCTAACTCCACTCTAAACTCCAATCTAGATAGCATAGCATGGTATAAAATGACTCCTAGTCTCCTATAAACCCATCAATCAAAAGTCAACAACCAAACTTGGAGTGTAAAAAACTCTGTCACCTTATAACACCTAGAAATGAAGATTAATGAGTTTAGATCGATACCAACTCCCATAATAAACGATATTCAAACTAATTCCAACTTACAAGACCCAAGGGGAACTACAAATGTCCTAAGCGCCTTTTCAATTTTTCACTTAGCCTCTCTATTTTTTGCTTTTTATATATTTTATTTTTTTTTAAAAGAAAAACTACTTGTATAACAAAAAATTCGTACTATACAACAAATACTTCTCCCACACTTAAACTACACAATGTCCTCAATGTGTATAAATAAAGAAAAATAGAAGGATAGTTTAAACGTAAAGGAGAAATAGGTACCTTCTTAGTGCACGCTCTACCTCGTTTGAGCCTGAATTGCTACCATGCTCAAACATCTTTGCTCTTTAGACTCTACCAATCTACTAGCAATCATCACTGGAGTTTCTTCCTTACCTACATACGCATGTTTCCGGTGCTCAGGAAGATCTTTCAACTTATGCTCATGTACCCGATCACTAGATGACACCGATTTTTCTGTTGGCTTCTTCAATTCATTCTTAATATTATCTTCCCCACTATATACCTTGAACACATCCTCCACCATTGGCTCAACTACATCTATGAATCATAATGACTGATCATCCTTAGGATTTATCTTAGAGTAAAAAATATTGAACTTCATTAAATCCCCATCGAACGCCATTGTCAAAGATCCATTAGACACATCCAACTTAGTACGTTTCATAGACATAAATGGTCTCCCCAACAAAATAGGAATCTTAGGATTTGTGTCCATCTCCAATACATAAAAATTGTAAGGGAATATAAACTTACCATCGGACTAGCACATCTTCAACCTTTCCTTTCGGATATGCATTTGATATGTCAGCCAACTGAATTACTACTCGAGTATCCTGTAAAGGTCCTAACTTTAGCTTTTCAAACAACGCATAAGGCATGACATGATTGAAGCCCCTAAGTCAAGCATAGCCATATGCACTAAAGCATCCCTTAATGACATCGGTGTCACAAACATACCCAGATCACTACACTTCTTGAGCATCTTCTTCTTATAGACTACAGAAACATGTTCACTAACCTTTACCTTTTTCTGAATCCTCAACTTCTTGTCTTCCAAGGACTTTGCAGTAGGCAAAATATTATCAACCTCCATTACTGGCTCCTCTGGTACAACTCTCTTCCCAATCTCATTACTGATGCGCAAAGTCTTGGCACATGCATTCGTCTTAGGGTTTGGTTCAGTTCTTGATTGTACCTTTATTGCATCTCTAGCCTCTAATCTCCCAACTACATAACCTATCTGACTCATTTATCTCTTTAGATTACCAATGCTCGCATCGGTCTGCTGTTGGAACTGCTAGAAATTACCATGCAATGTACCAACACTCTGCGCTAAAGAGTGTACTAGATCCTCTGTAGACTGTCTCTAAAAATTACCCTGATATTATTGTCTATACTATGGTATGTACTGATTGAACGGGTTACCCTGATACCGTTGACCATACTGATAACCCTGTTGACCTTGTTATGGATGTCCTAACATCAATTGTTTCATCATGCCCTTGAGATCCTCAACATTTGTCTCCTGTTTACTCGTCATACCACTGCTAGATCTCGTTGCACTAACTTGTCTGAAACTAGATCTTCCTTTATGTGTCCTCATGCTCTTAGCCAACTCATCTATCAGTTTTTTCACCTCCTAAGTTGTTTTGTTTTGAATACTACCCCCATAGAAAAAACCACCAACCACTTATCAATGACTATCAGTCCCCCATAGAAATATACTATCAACAGCTCATCATCAAATCCATAATACATGCAACTCCTACACAGCATATGGAACCGATCACAATACTCATACAAAGACTCATCTACCCTATGTTCCACATTGCTAATATCCCATTTCATCACATTAATCTGATTTGGTGGGAAAAACTCATCAATAAAAACCTCCTTCATCTGCTGCCAAGATGTGATACTGTTGGACGGAAGATGATAATATCATGCATTAGCATTATCTTTCAGAGTGAAAGAAAACGCTCTAAGTAATAGATGCTCTATAGGGAATGAAACTAGTTTCACACTCTGGCAAATATGCATAAACTAAGCTATATGCTGATTTAGATTCTCTCCAGATATCCCAATAAAGTGGTAACTAGCTCAACAAGCCCGATTTCAACTCAAAAGTAACCCTAGAAGGCAGACCAGGGAATTGGACTGCATGAGGTTGCTCGTTCGGATTCGGGGTTGTTTTCTGTTTTGTCGTTGTCTCTTCCTAAAAGATTTTTCGATTTCTGGGTCAAGACTTACAAGCAAATCGTTAGTAGAACAGGTGTGGACCATACAAGGCTCCAAACTACAAGATGATGAGAATAAAGCTAACGAAAAAATAACAGACTAATAATTAATAACGAAAAAGAAAAAAATAATGGGCAAAAGAAAAAGAACAAAAATAAGAACACAAACAAATAAACAATGTTCCCCGGCAACGGCGCCAAAATTTGATAGGCTAAATCACACACCTATATATTTAAACTGGAACTCGGTCATAATTAATATAGCTAGGATATGTAAAGGATCGACCCACGAAAAACGGTTACTTGTTTACGTAATTGTCACTTAACAAGATTGGAGCAAAAACTGATTATTAAATCCTAAAACATAAATAAACTAAATTGAGGAAAACGATAATTAAAAAATACTTCAAATTTGATACCCTCCCCACCTTTTTAATTAAAATATCATTGGTATATCTTTTCTTCTTTTCACCCTATACAGTTGATCACGAGATCTATTTCAATCTCTATCTCTTCTTTCAAATTAGTTAATAGCAGTGGCACACTCACTAGAAACCCTAATTAATTAATAAATCTAGCTAGCACATTCTAGATCTAAATATCAATTGATGAACGATTTAAGAGATTTAGATCAAGAACACATTCTATAAAGATAGATAATTGTCTAATCTTACCCACTTCACAAATTGTTATTGCATATACACAATTTATAAAGATGCTACGGTGAATTTATACACTAGCACAGTCCATAGTAAATTTTAGCAAAGATCGAATGCAAATAATAAAGAGGTTGATCAAGTCTACAAATCATAGCAATAGATTTAAATTAAGCACAAGTAAAATTATGAATATATTGCAAAGATTGAAAAGAAAAATACTTCAATTGAATAAAAAAGGGTTCAAGAAATCAAACCCAAAGCTTTGGATTTTAGTTTTCCCTCCAAAGCTTTAAAATCTCTAAAAGAAAATAAAACCCTAGTCTAGATCTAAAAGGTTGTGTGTGTTGTGGTATAGACCATCCAAAACCAAACAGATCGCAAGAATATAATATAAAAACCCAACAAGCAAGAATGATAAAAGAAGAAAAAAACAGTAAAGAGAACACAAAGAATTGTTTACCCAGTTCGTCAATCTTTTTAACTACGTCTGAGGGCATTACCACGCCAATATCTTGCACTATAATATGTTAATGGAGTTACAATGAGTTTTGGGGAGGAACCCTACTTATATAGGCAACCTATAATAAGACCTAAACCTAGACAACAAAGGAATCCCAAAATGACCCGATGTCGCGACCCCGAACCCCGCGGGCCCGAGATCGCGAGCCGGACGTCGACTTAAACAATAAACTCTAAAATAATGAAGATAAAAATTTCATTTTATACCCAAAAGATGATAACACAAGGTTTTGTAAATCAACTTGAACAACAAAGTAAAAGTAGTATAAACTCCATAAGCTTATACACCAAAGTTATAAAATATACGAAACCTAATGACGTCAATGTTTGGTACAAATATCCCAAAAAGGTTACACATTTATATAATGTAAACCCACCAATAACAACTTGCCCCAAAAGCTCAACCCTCGCGACGTCCTGTCTCGTGATCAGCGAGTCTAATCCTTTCCACCTGGGGGGGGGGTTAAGGAAAAACAAAGACAAAAGAAAAGGAGGTGAGATAAATCTCAATAAGTTACTAATGCAACTACATGACATGCTATGATGCAATAATCAATAATAAATCATATAACACATAGCAATTATCATATATCAGATAGCAGCGGAAATAAACACATAACAAAGGATATAGCCAAGGTTTTCCAAACTGATATAACCAAATAAAGGTCGCTGCGCAGCTTCAATAATCAACCATCAACATCTTCATAATAGCATGAAAGCTGAAGAGAAATCCCCGGTACCGGAACCAATAACAAAGTAATGTGCCACAAAGGGCGGGAGCCATGCCACAAAGTCATGCTCCAAGCGTCTCAACCAAGGCCAATCTAGAAGAGGAAAATAAGGGCAAAACAATGGTCGACACCATAATGGACTTGGCCGGTGCCATCACAATATCTCACATCGCCCGACACAACCACAAATACCAGCTGGATTTTCAATTAAATGCTAAGTAATAAAATACTAGCACGATAAACAACTAATGATTCCAAAGTAGGGAACCATACCAAGAAGTCACCAAGAAAGTGAAATGTACCAACAACGCACAATTAAAGTGTTCCAATAATCCCAATTAACACTTAATTAATTTCCAACACAAACTTAATCACAAAGGACCCAATTCTATCACTAGAGTGTTCTACAATGTTCACTAAGGTCGACTAGAAGGACACCCAAGACTTAGACCAAAACGCATTCTTCAATCACACAAAATAACAAATGAAAACCTTCAGAGGTTCTGTGCGGCTGCCCACTCGGGTCTGTGCGGTCGCCCAAAAAGCCATCAAGCAAGAACAAAACCTTTCAGATAGATGTGCGGTCGCCCCACCATTTTTGGGCGGTCACCCAACCCTCTGAACTGCCGGAAATCGGGAGGGATGAACTGGGTTCTCCCATTTTCAACCCAAACCAAAACTAAACCAAAATCCAACACTCCTAACTAGCATACTAAGGTACTAGAGCAACTAATAGGTCTAAAAGAACGCATATAACAAATTTAACAACCAAAATCAAGATCAAATCCCAACATTCATAAAATCACCATTTTTGACCAAAACTCAAATAAATTCCAAATAAATTCTAAACTCAACCAAACTTCAAATATAACAACTCAAGCATTATGTAAGCATGATATGAACACTTTAGCATAAAAATGGGGGAAAAGCAACTTACTTGAATTTTCTCAAAGTTGCCGGAACTCGAATATTTTTAGCCCTCTACGATCCTAACGACGATCTAAACAAGTTTAATGTTTTAAGAAATGAGAAATAATGAGAGGAAGAGGAAGAAAATGAAGAGAGAAGAGAGAAAGAAAAACTTACCTTTTTCTTGACAATGGTGAGAGAGAAAGGAGTATGCTGAGAGTGAGGGAGAAGGTGAGGGAGAAGAGAGGGAGTAGGGAGGGAGTAGGAGAATTATTTCAAAATGTTACAATTAGACCCCTTCCCCAACTACTAACACAAATACTTACACTCCCTACTAACAAATAAGACCCAACAATACTACACTAACCCAAATGACTCAAATAAAATGCTAGGCATAATTATTATGAAACACAAAATGCACACATAAATATTTAAATAAATAATAATTTAAATAAATAAATAAGCAAATAAATAAATAATAATTATTTATTACTAATAAAATAGAGCCTAGTTTTCGGGTCGTGACATTCACTCCCCCGTAAAGAAAATTCGACCCAAATTTTAACGAGACTTACCCGAATTAAAAAGCCACGGATATTTCCTCTCGATCTCATCTCGGAGCTCCCACGTCGACTCCTCGATATTATGATTCCTCCAAAGAACTCTAACCACGCAATGCTTTTGTTCCTCAACTCTTGGACTTTAGAATCAAGAATCCGAACCGGTCGTTCCTCATAAGTCATATCGGGCTCAATATCCTCCGGTATCCTCGGTAAAACGTGAGATGGATCATGAACATACTTCCGAAGCATAGAAACGTGAAAGACGTTGTGCAACGGGTCTAAAGATGGCGGTAACGCAAGGCGATACGCAAGAAGTCCAACCTTTCCCAAAATCTCAAACGGGCCAATAAACCTCGGAGCCAATTTGACTTTCTTCCCAAACCTACGAATACCCACCTTCGGAGATACTTTCAAGAACACAAAATCACCGGTCTGAAAACTAAGATATCGCCTTCGGTTGTCTGCATAGCTCTTATGTCGACTCTGGGCTGTTTGCAATCGATCCCGGATAACTCTAACTTTCTCAACTGAATCCTGAAGCAAATCAATACCCACGATCTTCGCTTCACCGACCTCATCCCAATAGATAGGCGATCTACATTTTCTCACATACAAGGCCTCATACGGTGCCATCTCGATACTAGCCTGATAACTGTTGTTGTAAGAGAATTCTACTAACGGTAAATGTCTATCCCAAGAATCGGAAAAGTCTATCGAACAAGCTCGCAACATGTCCTCCAAAATCTGAATGGTCCTCTCGGATTGACCATCGGTCTGAGGGTGAAAAGCTATACTGAATCGCAAATCTGTACCCAAAGCTTCCTGAAACGCCTTCCAGAATCTAGAAGTAAACCTCGGGTCTCGATCTGACACAATGCTAACCGGAACCCCATGCAATCTAATGATCTCATCGATATAAAGGGTCGCAAGCTTCTCCATCGAATACCTGATGTCAATAGGCAAGAAATGGGCACTCTTGGTCAATCTATCCACTATTACCCAAACACTGTCATACTTCCTACGGGTAGGAGGTAGTCCCGTAACGAAATCCATAGTCACATGCTCCCATTTCCACTCGGGAATCTCTAACGGCTGAAGTAGTCCCGCGGGTCTCTGATGCTCTGCTTTGACTTGCTGACAAGTTAGACACTTCGAAACATACTCCACTATTTCTCTTTTCATATTGTTCCACCAAAAGTGTTGTTTCAAATTCTGGTACATCTTCGTACTACCCGGATGAATAGTATATCTCGATTTGTGACCTTCATCTAAAACTTGCCTCTTTATCCCACCAACATCGGGTACACACAAACAATCACGGAAAGTCAAAACTCCACTCGAACTCAAAGAAAAATCCTCGAAGTTCTTTTCCTTCAATTTACCCATTATCTTCACCAACTCAGGATCTTCTTTCTGAGTTTCCTTTATCCTTTGAATTAGGGTCGGAGATACCCTAATATTCGCAAAAATAGCCCCCTGTCTCGATTCACGAGGAGACCAATCTCGAACATCCTCAAGCATTTTCCACTCTCGAACCATCATCGAAGCCACATAAGACTTCCTACTAATCGCATCGGCTACCACATTTGCTTTTCCCGGGTGATAGGAAATCGTACAATCATAATCCTTCAACAATTCCATCCATCGGCATTGCCTATTATTCAACTCTTTCTGGGAGAAAAGGTATTTCAAACTCTTGTGATCGGTAAAAATTTCAAACTTCGCCCCATAAAGGTAGTGCTTCCATTTGTGCAACACAAAGACTATCGCCGCCAACTCCATATCATGAGTCGGGTAATTCTGCTCACTAGGGGTCAACTTCCTCGAAGCATAGGCAATCACCTTTCTGTTTTGCATCAAAACACAACCCAAACCCTCTTTCGAAGCATCACTGTAAATCACTAGATCGTCATTCCCATTCGGTAACGCAAGAGTAGGAGCCGTAGTTAATCTCTTCTTTAATTCATCAAAGCTACTTTGACATTTTTCACTCCACACGAACGGTACATCCTTCCGGGTCAACTGAGTCATCAGAGTAGCAATCCTCGAAAACCCTTCTATAAACCTTCGGTAATACCCAGCTAAACCCAGAAAACTTCTGATCTCGGTCACTGACTCGGGTCCTTCCAATCCACTATGGCTTCAATCTTTGAAGGATCCACAGAAACCCCATCTTTAGAAATAACATGACCCAGAAATGAAACCTTCTCGAGCCAAAATTCGCATTTACTAAACTTCGCAAATAATTTCTCCCTCGTAAGAACGGATAAAACTGTCCTCAAGTGTTGTTCGTGCTCCTCTCTAGATTTAGAGTAGACTAGTATATCATCGATAAAGACCACTACGAACGAGTCAAGATAAGGATGGAAAACCTGGTTCATCAAATCCATAAACACGGCAGGCGTGTTAGTCAACCCAAACGGCATAACCAAGAATTCATAATGACCATACCGAGTGCGAAAGGCAGTCTTCGGAATATCCTCCGATCGAATCTTCAACTGATGGTACCCACTCCTCAAATCAAGTTTAGAAAACACTACGGACCCTTGAAGCTGATCAAACAAATTATCAATGTGACGTAGAGGATACTTGTTCTTCACTGTAACCTGATTCAACTTTCGGTAGTCGATACACAATCTCAACGAACCATCTTTCTTCCGCACAAACAAAACCGGTGCTCCCCACGGGGAAATACTAGGGCGGATAAACCCTCGATCAAGCAACTCTTGCAACTTAACCTTTAGTTCCTTCAACTCTGCGGGAGCCAACCTGTACGGTGCCTTTGAAATCGGAGATGTACCCGGCAAAAGATCTATACAAAACTCTATCTCACGATCAGGAGGCATATCATATTCAGAAGAGAAAACATCGGGAAATTACCTAACTACCCGAACACTCTCCAAACTAGGGGATTGTTTCCTAGTATCAAGAACACTAGCCAAATACCCCTCACAACCACGATGCAACAATTTTCTCGCTTTCACATAAGAAATGATACGAAAATTTCTACCCAAAGGCATAGCCTCAAAAACAAATTTAGGCACATCGGGAATAGAAAAAGTGACAACTTTCCTACGACAATCAACAGAGGCATGAAACTTGCTCAACCAATCCATACCCAAAATAACATCAAAGTCTTGAATAGGAAGGACTACCAAGTCCGCACACAAGACACGACCACATATAAGCACGTCACAAGCACGGAATACTCTATCGGTCACCAAACATTCTCCCATAGGAGTTGACACCTCTAACACATAGGGAAAAGACTCAGATGCAGCATTTAACAAAGAAGCAAATTGCACAGAAATGTATGAATGAGATGATCCTGGATCTACTAACGTACGCGCGCTCACATTAGATATAGAAACAATACCTCCAATCACTGAGGGATCATCTGCCTGATGCTGATTCATTGCAAACACTTTTCCTTGGACTTTGGCTTTCCCTGTAGCATCCCTTTTCTGACCCTGTGGAGCCCCAGCTCCTACCCCAGTCGGTTGAATTCTATTCCTCGGACAATCCTTCACATAATGCCCCATTTGACCACAATTGGTGCACTTGCCTTGTTTCTTCCAACAACGGTCCTCTGAATGGCCTTCCTTTAGGCAATAGGAACAAAGTCTCCTATTTTGGTTCCCTTGGTTCCCGGAAGTCGTACCCGGGTTCCTTGGGTTTTGTTGCCCTCGGGACTGAGATTGTCCCCCAAAGTTACCTCGGTTATCAATCCTTGGTTGTGACTTTCTCTGCGCTCCTTGCTTACTCGGGTTAGCTACCTCGGTCTTCCTCTTATGTTCCCCAATATCTTGCTCTATAAGATAGGCACGGTCTACCGCATCCTGGAATGTCACAATCCTCTGGGCTATAAGCTGAGTACGAATGGAAGTCTTCAAACCCCGGATGAATCTCAAAGCCTTCTGTTCTTCGGTCCTCACAAGATAGTCACAATACCGGGCTAATTCTGTGAACTTAGCCGAGTATTGAGCTATAGACAACAAACCTTGCTCCAAGTTGAGTAGCTCGATCTCCACATCGATCCGGTCAGCAACGGGAGAAACCCCATACACAATGGTTTATGGTTCCAAAGCCGTACTCCCAGTCGAACTCAAAGTTCCCTCCCTATGGGTCTTGCAAGAAAATCAAGTCAACGAGGTTGATTGGATGCAAAGTCGGTATGAACAATTAACCCTACTCGACGAGAAAAGGCTAAGAGCATTTGAACGCACAAGATCTTATCAACAGAGAATGGCATGGGCTTTCAACAAAAAGGTGAAACCCCGAAACATCAAAGTGGGAGACCTGAGCCTTTCTACGGGAGGAACGTAGGCAACCTTCGGGTGCGATCTAAAACAATAATTTTTACACAATCATGTTATAACAAAATGCAATTTTTATTCTTTTCTCGAATCATTTTGATCATTACAACGGATAATGTGGAGCATAAAAGACATTAAAACATTAAATCCTAAACAAAGTGGTCTAATAATTGCAATCTTGGGGTACTAAGAAATGTCTAATCTTTTTTCAGTTTGGGAACCAATTGCTTTCGACTAGGGCCCTTGACCTTCTTGATTGGGGGGGAAGCACTCCCGGAACCACCAAGGTGAGAAAAAACGCTAGGACGGGACGGAGCTTCATCAACAACCTTCCCCTTGCCTTTGTTTAAAGAAGCCTTGATGGGGCCTTTAGATGGGCGCTTCCACACATAAGGAGAATTGCCTTTGCCTTTGCCTTTGCCTTTGTCTTTACCTTTCTTCTTCTTCGGCAAATAGCGTGGCCTAGGGGCTTCAACATAAACCGCCGGCCTCAAGGGTTCAACGGCAACTTCATTCGGTCTTCCCAAGCGGTAAAAGACACTAGGGCGTGCCTTCAAAATGGAGACGGGCTTCATTTGTTCACCTTCGAGGATGGACACTTTTACCTCAAAGGAAAAGCTCATGGGTGGCCATTCTTGACAAAAATTTAAGGCTTAAAGATAGTGAAAAGTATTGCAAAATATTGCTGTGTGAGCAAACTGGTCGAAATGGGTTCAAATTTATACTAACCATGTTGTGCGTTTAAAATTTTCGAATCTTCAAATCTTCAAGTCTTCAAGCTTTAAGATTTGATCTCGTTCTTCGCGTTCTTTGAATCAGGATCACAAGAACACGAACTTGAGATGCTAAAGCAAACATCCTCTATGTGTATCCACACGCGAATGAATATCTAGAACCATTCTAGATCTGGATTGCTAGACCCATTAGAAAACACGCTTTTCTAATCTTCAAAGGCTATATGAATTTATTGGTGTTCTTGAGCTTTCGATTCACAATTTAATCTCAAGAATGTGTTTCTTAAACATATGGAGGCTCCTAATAATGATACAATATCAATTAGGTTTCTCTAATTCAATATCATATGGACTAGGGCAAAGAGAGAGGTTTTTATACTTGTTTAACCTAAACCTTTTAGGAGAAATAAGCCAAAAACCCGTCAAAACTCGGAACAAAAAATCAGACACTTGGAATACGGGAGATCCGCCCGGGGCACCACAAGGGTTCAGCCGGGTCACCAATCTCGTCTGGTTGGGTCACCAAGTGGGTCCGGTCGGACCAAGCCCCTTTTTCCACTTTTTTGATTTTCCTTAAATCTAATTTTACGCTCTTTTACGCAATTCCAATTTTAGCCCTTTTGTAAATTCGTTCTTTTGTGTGTGACCCCATAGGATTATATTAAGTTGGCAATGAGTCAAACCAAGGTCAAACCCATAAGTCATGAGTCGACTCTAGTAAGCCATCATGACTACCCAATTAATATAATTTAACGAAGTTCGTTATCCTCATAGAACATATCACAATCCATTTGTCACACGATATCATATTGAACATAAATCATGGTCCATGTTAACTTATATTTTTCAATACTTTCTCGATCTTGAGTAGATTGATATGAGCAAATGACATTGATCACATCAATTCATTTGAGCGTGGTCACACATTTCATCAATCTCACTCTACGAGTAGCCTACGCAGATATCTCTCTTGAGGAGGGATAAATTTCATCTTGACTTATCATTCTTCCTTACAAGAATCTGATTATGCCAATCGTAGCCTTTATAACTACCCGGTTAGGGGTAGAGTTTGAGTATGTCAAACATAATGTTCATCATGTGGAAGACCATGATAATCTCAGGTCTAAGGATATCAAATGATATGACTATTATGAGATTTAATTATGACATTTGACCATGACATAAATCTCATAGGTTGGTCAAGTCCAGTACTTGTTCTCCAACAAGTACCCATAAGCTTAATCTTTATCACATAAACATGATCATCATATGATCATCGATAAAACTTATACTAGTCCTTCATAAGTACTAGGGACGGGGATTATTATAATAAACATGTAAAACATATAATAATCCAGGATTGTTATCTCCATAACAAATGAGAACATGATGTAACGTAGGCCTTTATCAAGGGCCTAGGGCATAATCTCCAACAATCTCCCACTTGCACTAGGCCCAATCAATGTGTATCCAATACCACTGAGCTTTAACTTATGACCATCATAACAGCATGTGGAGAATCTTATGTAGGAGGATTGTCCTTGTTATCATCATAAGGTATTTTGCATATTTTGACATCTCCCATGTCAACGATTTCTCGTAGAGATGGAAATGTCGGAGTGTGTATTTGGATTATAGATGAGCCTTTGGCACCTGCTTATGGAATAACCATTATTTCACAATAAAGGTCCATAGGATTAGTAGTACTAGAAACTATTTCTAGTTTTTACTAATAACATCTATATATTCAAACAACTCCCTTTGTTACAACTCATGTAACTAAATACTCAATTTTATTCGTAGAATAATTTATAGTGTATTTGGTTGGAACTATTCCAACTAATAGCACTTAATTTAAACATATGTTTATACTGCGATTTAAATTACCCTTGTCGATGTGGAAGCATGCATCTATGTAACCATTTACTAGATCATCTCTCATGCCAACAACCATCTAGAATGCATCCTTAGTTCTTCTTAAGTACATAAGGATATTCTTGACCACTATCTAGTGACTTTAAATAGGAAGATATGACAATGAGAATTCTAATATCTTAAAGCATGACTTCGAGTGAGAAAGTTTTATCATAGTCGAAATATGAGTCAACCTTTCACATTTTGTCTTTCTTAATTAGTATGTTCCTTTGCTACCCATGTTAGTTTTTCCCCAAGAAAACTCAATTTATGCAAGTAATATCCTTTGGTTTTTACACCTTAGGTTAGAATGATCAAGTTCCAAACTTGATTATTATACATGGATTGCTCTTTTAGATTTTCTGACTCCAAGCCATTAATCTAAATATGGAGTGGACATTGCATTCTGACTCAAAGTCATTCTCAATGAATTTTACCTCAATACTTTCTATTACGAGAAATCCAATATTTCTTGTTATAGATCGTATCCTATCATATATGCAAGTAACTTGTGTAACTTGAACGAATTATCACAACTACTTGTGAATCTTTGTTCAACTTCCATCAAAGGTTCAATGTAATTTTCAAGGTCTCGAACCATTCGAGATATATTTTACTCCCACTGGTTTCTTTAGAGATAAAACAATTTTTCTAGAAAAGTACCATCATAAGCAACAAACAATTTGTTTCTTATGGGTAAAATAATATCCTCAAGTTTCCTTAGGATATCCTATAAAAATACATTTATTAGATTTTAAGTGTGAGCTTGTTCCAAACAAGTCTTTTCGCAAAAGTCTCACTTTCTTAAATCTTTATGAAAGACAACATGTTTTTTCTTTCATTCCATATCACATATGGTATCCTTGAACCTATTTTGATGAAACTCAAATTAGTGTAATTATAGCGTTTTCCAATACATAACCCCAAAATAAATAATAGAAGATCAATTTGACTTTATCATCTAATGAACCATATCCAATAAAGTTCCACACCTCCACGTAGACACATCATGCCAAAATGGTGTTCTTGGTGGAGTTAATTTGTGAAACAATTTCACAACCTTAAAGATGATTGTAACGACCCCAAAACCTGTCCTTATTTATTTTAAATTTTTGGGGATTTTAATTTGACATTATATGTGCATTTTATGTGTTACATCATATTTTATGATTTGCACATCTTACTTGATTATTTGTGTTATTTACTTAGTTAGTAATAATAATGATTAAGGGAGTTAAATGATTAAGTTGAAACTTTAGGGTCCTTTGTGAAAATATAAATTTAGGAGCTTAAGTGTTAAAAATGGAACTTCTGTGACCAAAACATAATTTTGGGTAAAAATCTTCTTATAACATGCTTTTTCTTCTCTCCCTCTGTGCTCACTCATTTCCCAGGGAACTTTTCTTCTCGTTCTTTCTTAGGGTTAGGAGAAAAAGGTAAGTTCAACCTATTTTGATTTAATTCTTTTTATTTACTTATCCGTTTTAAAAACTAATTATATAAAAATGATCAGGGCGTTGAGTAGGTCATTTCTACCCGAACAAAACTTATTTCAGCGATACTTTTTTCGGAAATAGGTAAGTTACTAATTCCCCTTTAAATATTAAAATGGTCATATATGTTATACTTGATACTTGTACTTTTTAATTTTGTGATTTGGATGATTTTTGTAATACTTGGAATTTTGGGACAAATGGAGTATTCACCTTATGTGTAGGAATGAAGAGTTAAATTGAAAGTAATATTTTGGGATGGTTGTTGCACTCCTGGTAATAGTATAAGTGTTAGTAAGTTATACTCCTACTCGTGGGACGGATGAATTTGGCTTGCAGGAGAAATTTGAGAATTCTGAGTCTGGCTTGTGGGCGACCGCCCAGAATGGGGTTCGGCGACCGCCCACAACTACTGAAAGGTTTGGTCTGGGACAGAGCATTTTGGGTGACCACCCAGTCTGGTTTGGGCGACCACCCATAATTGCTGAAAAGTTGAGTTGTTCCATTTTAAGTGACTTAAAGTTCAATCTTGGTCTAGGTCTTAGGTGATATCCTAGAGTACCTAGAGGGTTGTTGTGGAACACCCTAGTGTTTGAAACTGGTTCCTTTGTGAACAAAAGAGTTGTGAAATTTGACAAAATATTAATTGGATTTGGTTGAACATCTTTTGATGTGGTTTAGATTGGTTCATCTTTGTGATGTGTTTGGCTTGGTTCCCTACTTTGGAATCATTGCCCCCGGTTGTTGTTTAAGAAAGTATTCATTACTATGCTCTTGTTTAAAGTCCAGCTGGTACTTGTTGTGGTGCCGGGCAGTGGTAGAGATTATAATGGCACTGTAGCCAAGTTCATTGTATGGCTTCTACCATTGGTTTCCCATTTTTAACCCTCTTCCTTGGGCCATGGATTGGGTCTGGGCTAGCTCTCCCTTGTGTGAGTTTAGTCACCGTTTGGGTTATGACTATGTGTCATTTTTCCCCTCTTGTTGTTGTTGTTGTTGTTGTTGTTGTTTGGTCATGAACCAGTTTCAGCCCTTTGGTGCTGCTCAGTTGATACCTCTCAGATGGTTATATGTTTGATTCGAGAACCTTGGCTCAGTATCCACAGTATGAGTGTTTTATTCCGCCTTACGTGTAGAAAGATGAGTTGGTTTTGCCTATCATGTTACGTGCTATGTGGATGTTTATTGACATTGTTCAATTCTGAGTATCATTTCAGCATGTAACGTAGTTGCATTTTAGCAGCTTACTGAGATTCATTCTCACCCTTATTTGTTTACTGTTTTAGATAAAGGAGAGCCTAGGGGATAGGTCACTACACAAGGGAGGACGTCGAGGTGGTGATTTTGGGTAAGACATTTTGGGATATGTGTTATGTAAAGGCTACATTATGTAAATGTATAACCTTTTGGGTAGTGTACCCGTGACTTCATCTTTGTATCACCTATTTTTGGAACATGTTGGTGAGTTGTAAATTTGTAAGTAAAGTGTGTAAGCCTTATGGCTAAGTACTTTGGATTGTGAAAGTTTGTTTATGTGGAAATGAAGTCAAGTTTTAAGTAAATGTGTTTGGTTATATGAAACTTTTATGAAAGTACATTTCAAAAAATTTTCCTAAAATGTTTTATGACGTCTTCCGATCGTGTCCCGAGCGTGGGGACAACTAGGACCACGGGTACGGGACGCGACAGTTGGTATCAGAGCTAGGTTGTAGATGGTCTAGAATGACTAAGTGACCTAGGAGGGTAGTTGTGTATAGAGTGAGTAACGTTGAGAGTCTTATGCAGGTACTTATTGAAAATGGGTGAAACTGAAGGAGATCAGGCTGGTTCTTCAGGGCAAGGGGATGCCAGAGAAGAGGCTCGAATCATGTTTCAAAGGATGTTCGAGGCAGCAATGAAAACTTTAAATGATCAAAGGCAAGGAGGGGAACAAGTACCTCCGAGATAAGGGTTAGAACAGTTCCTGAAGATGAAACCAATGGGTTATGAAGGAGAACCAGAGGTAATAAAGGTCGAGAGCTGGATAGATTCGATGGAGAAAATATTTGATGTCTTAAGATGTTCAGATGAAAAACAAGTCAGGTTTGCTACCTATAAACTGAGTGGAGCTGCTGAGCAATGGTGGAGAGCTTTGAAAATAAATTGGGATGAGAATCATGTACCCTATACTTGGGAGAATTTTCTGAGGAAGTTCAAGGAACATTTCTGGGAGTGGAGCAGGATCATTTCAAGGTCAGAAGAGGGATGCCTCAGGGAAGCCTAAATTGTAAGGTCGTGTTTTTGCTATCAACCAACAGCAGGCTTCAAATTCTTCTAACGTGATAGGAGGTATAATTTTTGTGTCTAGTTTGAGGGAACGTGCACTTATAGACCCTGGCTGTTCGCATTCATATGTGTCTGTGCATTTTGCTTCTCGATTGCATGTTTCTTCTGAATCTCTACCTTATGTGTTAGAAGTGTCTACTTCAATAGGGGAGTGTTTGGTGACTAATAAGGTGTTACATGGCTATGATGTACATATTTGGGAGCATGTTTTATTTGCTGATTTAGTTGTTTTGCCATTACAAGATTTTGATATTATCTTGGGAATGGATTGGTTGAGTAAATACCATGCTTCAGTTGACTGTTATAAAAAGTTTGTTACATTTTCTATTCCTGATGTGCCTGAATTTACTTTTGAGGCTGCTCCTTTGGGTAAGGGAATTCGTATTATTTCTTATGTGAAGGCTAGAAAGTTGTTGCATCGTGGTTGTATGGGGTATTTGGCCAGTGTTCTGGATACTACTAAAAAGTTGCCTGAAGTAGAGGATATGCATATTGTGAAAGAGTTTCCTGATGTGTTCTCTACTGAGTATTCTATGCCTCCTGATAGGGAGATCGAGTTTTATATTGACTTACTTCTAGGTACTACACCGATATCTGAATCACCTTATAGAATGGCTCCAGCAGAATTAAAGGAGTTGAAAATTCAAATGCAAGAGTTGCTTGATAGAGGGTTCATTCGACCCAGTATATCACCGTGGGGAGCTCCTTTGTTGTTTGTAAAGAAGAAAGATGGGTCCTTGAGACTATGCATCGACTATAGAAAACTGAATTAGGTGACTGTAAAGAACAAATATCCTTTGCCTCACATTGATGATTTATTTGATCAACTCCAAGGGTCAGTTGTCTTTTCGAAGCTTGATTTGAGGAGTGGGTATCATCAGTTGAAGATTCACTCAGAAGACATTCCTAACACTGCTTTCCGTAGTAGGTATGGTCATTATGAATTTCTTGTTATGCCTTTCGGGTTAACAAATGCTCCAGCTGTTTTTATGGATATGATGAATCGGGTTTTCAAGCTTTATCTTGATTCTTTTGTGGTTGTGTTCATTGATGACATCCTTGTTTATTCTAAGTCTCGGGAGGAGCATGAGCAACACTTGCGAATGGTTCTATCTATTCTTCGGGAGAAGCAGTTGTTTGCAAAATTCAGTAAGTGTTCTTTTTGGCTCGATGAAGTTTCTTTTCTTGGGCATGTGGTTTCTAATAGAGGTATATCGGTTGATCCATCAAAAAATGGAGGAGAGAGAGAGTGAGTTGCTGGGAGGAGGAAGATGAGTGAGGGAGAAGAGTAGGGAGGTGAGGGAGAAGAGAGGGAGTAGGGGAATTATTTTTAAAAAGTTACATCTAGGCCCCTCCCTTTCTACTAACACAATACTACACTCCCAACTAACAATTAAGACTCAACAATACCACACTAGCACAAATGACCCAAATAAAATGCTAGGCATAATTATTATGAAACATAAAATGCACACATAAATATTTAAATAAATAATAATTTAAATAAATAAATAAGAAATTAAATAAATAATAATTATTTATTACTAATAAGATAGAGCCTAGATTTCGGGTCGTGACATTCACTCCCCCTTAAAGAAAATTCGACCCGAATTTTAACGAGACTCACCTTAAACAAAAAGCCACGGAAATTTCCTCTCGATCTCATCTCGGAGCTCCCACGTCGACTCCTCGATATTATGATTCCTCCAAAGAACTCGAACCAATGAAATACTTTTGTTTCTCAACTCTTGAACTTTAGAATCTAGGATCCGAACCGGTCGTTCCTCATAAGTCATATCGGGCTCAATATCCTCCGGTATCCTCGGCAACACGTGAGATGGATCATGAACATACTTCCGAAGCATAGAAACGTGGAAAACATTGTGCAACCGGTCCAAAGATGGCGGTAACGCAAGACGATACGCTAGAAGTCCAACCTTTCCCAAAATCTCAAACGGGCCAATAAACCTCGGATCCAACTTGCCTTTCTTCCCAAACCTACGAATACCCACCTTCGGAGACACCTTCAAGAATACCAAATCACCGGTCTGAAAACTAAGATCTCGCCTTCCGTTATCTGCATAGCTCTTATGTCGACTCTGGGCTGTCTTCAATCTATCCCGGATAACTTTAACTTTCTCAACCGAATCCCGAAGCAAATCAATACCCACGATCTTCGCTTCACCAACCTCATCCCAACAAATAGGCGATCTACATTTCCTTCCATATAAGGCCTCAAATGGTGCCATCTCGATACTAGCCTGATAACTGTTGTTGTAAGAGAACTCCACTAACGGTAGGTGCGAATCCCAAGAATCAGAGAAGTCTATCGCACAAGCTCGCAACATATCTTCCAAAATCTGAATGGTCCTCTCGGACTGACCGTCGGTCTGAGGATGAAAAGCCGTACTGAATCGCAAATCTGTACCCAAAACTTCTTGAAATGCCTTCCAGAATCTAGAAGTAAACCTCGGGTCTCGATCTGACACAATACTAACCGGAACCCCATGCAATCTAACGATCTCATCGATATAAAGGGTCGCAAGCTTCTCCATCGAATATCTGATGTCAATAGGCAAGAAATGGGCACTCTTGGTCAATCTATCCACTATTACCCAAACACTGTCATACTTCCTACGGGTACGAGGTAGTCCCGTAACGAAATCCATAGTTACATGCTCCCATTTCCACTCGGGAATCTCTAACGGCTGAAGTAGTCCCGCGGGTCTCTGATGCTCGGCTTTGACCTGCTGACACGTTAAACACCTTGAAACGTACTCCGCTATTTCCCTCTTCATTTTAATCCACCAAAATTGTTGCTTCAAATCCTGATACATCTTCGTACTACCCGGATGAATAGTATACCTCGATTTGTGACCCTCATCAAGAACTCTCTGTTTAATTCCATCAACATCCGGAACACACAATCTTCCATGGAAAGTCAACACTCCCACCGGCCTAATAGAAAAATCCTCGAAGTTCTTCTCTTTCAGTTTACCCATTATCTTCACCAACTCGGGATCTTCTTTCTGAGCTTCCTTTATCCTCTGAATTAGGGTCGGAGATACCCTAATATTCGCAAAAATAGCCCCATGTCTCGATTCACGAGGAGACCAATCTCGAACATCCTCAAACATTTTCCACTCCCGGACCATCATCGAGGCCACATAAGACTTTCTACTAATCGCATCGGCTACCACATTCGCCTACCCCGGATGATAGGAAATTGTACAATCATAATCCTTCAACAATTCCATCCATCGGCGCTGTCGGTTATTCAACTCTTTCTGGGAGAAAAGGTACTTCAAACTCTTGTGATCCGTAAAAATCTCAAACTTCGCCCCATAAAGGTAGTGCTTCCATTTGTGCAACGCAAAGACAATAGCCGCTAACTCCATATCATGAGTCGGGTAATTCTGCTCACTAGGGGTCAACTTCCTCGAAGCATACGCAATTACTTTCCCATTCTGCATCAACACACAACCCAAACCCTCTTTCGAAGCATCACTGTAAATCACTAGGCCATCGCTCCCATTAGGCAAAGTCAAGATCAGTGCGGTAGTCAACCTCTTCTTCAATTCCTCGAAACTCTTGTCACATCTCTCGGTCCACACAAACGGGACATTCTTTCGGGTCAACTGAGTCATCGGAGTAGCAATCCTCGAAAACCCTTCAATAAATCTTCGGTAATAACTGGCTAAACCAAGAAAGCTTCTAATCTCTATCACTGATTCGGGTCTTTTCCAATCCACTATAGCTTCAATCTTTGAAGGATCCACCGAAATCCCATCTTTAGAAATCACATGACCCAGAAATGACACCTTCTCGAGCCAAAATTCGCATTTGCTAAACTTCGCAAATAATTTCTCCCTCGCAAGAACGGATAAAACTGTCCTCAAATGTTGCTCGTGCTCCTCTCGGGATTTAGAGTAGACGAGTATATCATCGATAAAAACCACCACGAACGAATCAAGATAAGGATGGAAAACTCGGTTCATCAAATCCATAAATACGGCCGGCGCATTCGTCAACCCAAATGGCATAACCAAGAACTCGTAATGACCATACCGAGTGCGAAAGGCAGTCTTCGGAATATCCTCCGATCGAACCTTCAACTGATGGTACCCACTCCTCAAATCAAGTTTAGAGAAAACCACGGACCCTTGAAGCTGATCAAACAAATCATCAATATGGGGTAGAGGGTATTTATTCTTCACCGTAACCTGATTCAACTTTCTGTAATCGATGCACAATCTCAAGGAACCGTCTTTCTTCCGCACAAATAAAACCGGTGCTCCCCACGGGGAAATACTAGGGCGGATAAACCCTCGATCAAGCAACTCTTGCAATTGAACCTTTAATTCCTTCAACTCTGCGGGAGCTAACCTATAAGGTGCTTTCGAAATTGGAGCCGTACCCGGCAAAAGGTCTATACAAAACTCAATCTCACGATCGGGAGGCATATCATACTCGGTAGAGAAAACATCGGGAAATTCCCGAACTACCCGAACACTATCCAAACTAGGGGATTCTTTCCTAGTATCAAGAACACTAGACAAATACCCCTCACAACCACTATGCAATAATTTTCTCGCTTTCATATAAGAAATTAAGCGAACCTTTCTACTCAGAGGACTAGCCTCAAACACAAATTTAGGCACATCGGGAATAGAAAAAGTAACAGTTTTCTTACGGCAATCAACGGAAGCATGAAACTTGCTCAACCAATCCATACCCAAAATGACATCAAAGTCTTGGATAGGAAGAACTACCAAATCCGCACAAAGGACACGACCACAAATAACCACATCACAAGCACGAAAGACTCGATCAGAAATCAAGCATTCTCCTATAGGGGTCGACACCTCTAGCACGTACGGTAAAGACTCGAATGCAGCATTTAACATGGAAGCAAATTGCACAGAAATGTATGAATGAGATGATCCTGGATCTACTAACGCTCGTGCGCTCACATTAGACACAGAAATAATACCTCCAATAGCCGAAGGATCATCGGTCGCCTGTTGTTGATTCATGGCATATATCTTTCCTTGAACTTTAGGCTTCCCTGCGGCATCCCTTTTCTGACCCTGATTAGTACCAACCCCTGACCCGGATGACTGACCTCGGTACCTCGTGCAATCTCTCGCAAAGTGCCCCATTTCACCACAATTGGTACACTTACCTTGCTTTTTCCAACACCTATCCTCTGTATGGCCTACCTTCTGACAAAAGGTACAAGGCTTCCTATTCTGCATCCCCGGAGTAGTACCCGGATTCCTCGGTGTGGTTTGCCCCTTAAACTGAAATGATGCTCCCGGGTTACCTCGGTTGTCGGAACGGTGCTGAGGTTGAGATTTAGCATGGCTTCCCGGTTTACCCGTACCCACAATCTCGGTTCTCCTTTTGTGCTCCCCAATTTCTTGCTCTATCAAGTAGGCTCGGTCTACCGCATCTTGGAAAGTCACAATCCGTTGAGCAATAAGTTGAGTACGGATGGAGGTCTTCAATCCCCGAATGAATCTCATAGCCTTTTGTTCCTCGGTCCTCACCAAATAGTCGCAATACCTGGCTAATTCTATGAACTTAGCCGAGTATTGTGCTATAGAAAACAAACCTTGCTCTAGGTTGAGCAGCTCGATCTCCTTTCGGTTTTGATCAACAACCGGAATAAAATGCTCCTTGAATTTGCGCACAAACAACTCCCACGTATACACCGTGTGAGTATCATCCCAACTAGCTTTAACACCCTTCCACCAATGCTCGGCGGCACCCACAAGCTTATAAGCCGCAAACCGGACCTTGTCCTCATCCGAGCGACCAAATACCTCATAAATCTTCTCCATCGACTCAATCCACAACTCAGCTTTCCGAACATCGGGTTCCCCATTGAATTCAACCGGTTTAAGTTTGAGAAATTGCTCCAATCCATAGCGGGGTGGTGCTTGTTCTACCCTCGGAACTTGATCATGTATGGCCTTCATGGCCGCCTCGAACATGCCTTGAAACATGGCACGGGCTTCTTCCCTTGTGTCATTCTGATTCTGTGCTCCACTAGTACCTCCTCTGTTTCTTCTTCCGGACATTGTGAGTAATTACCTGCATAAGACATCAACCGTTAATCACTCCGCACACTACTACCCACCTAGGTCATACTAATCCACCTAGACTTATACTTCGAGCTAATGCCATAGCTCTGATACCAACTGTCGCGACCCCGGACCCCGCGGGCCCGAGACCGCGAGCTGGACGTCGACTTAAAACCAAAACTATGAAATACCGAAGTTAAAAATTCCATTTGATACCAAAAGGTGATGATCCAAAGTTTTACAAAACCAAGTTTGATAAAAACCAATTACAACTATCATAAACTTCCACAAGTTTATGCCCAACAAAATACGAATATACAATTCTTAATGACGTCAATGTTTGGTACAATTATCCTAAAAGGTTACACATTTATATAATGTAAACCAACCTATACAACTTTCCCCAAAAGAATATATCCACACTCGACGTCCTCTTTCTCGTGATCAGCGAGACTAATCCTTAGCACCTGGGGGGGGGTTAAGGAAAAACAAAGATAAAAGAAAGGGGTGAGATAAATCTCAATAAGTTACTAGTGCTACTACATGACATGCTATGATGCACGAAGCGATAAGCAATAATAAATATCACATAGCACATAGCATTTATCACATAACAGTTAGCAGCGGAAATAAACACATAACAAAGGATATAGCCAAGGTTTTCCAAACCTAAGAACCAAATAAAGGTCGCTGCGCAGCTTCAATAATCAACAAATCATCATCTTCATGATAGCATGAAAGCTGAAGAGAAATCCCCGGTACCGGAACAAGAACCATAAGAGTGTCACAAAGGACAAGAGCCATGACACAAAGTCATGGCCGGTAGCTAGATACATTAACAAAGGAAGCTAACTTATCCCTTCCAAGGCCAATCTGGAAAAGGGGGTATAGAAGGGGCAAAACAATGGTCAACATTATAATGGACTTGGCTTTGCCATTATAATCTTTCCCATCGCCCGATGCAACAAATATGCCAGCTGGGCTTCCAAATAAATGCTAAGTAATAATATTTAGCATGAATAAACAACTTAAGGTTCCAAAGTAGGGAACCAATCCAATTAAATCACCACAAAGGTAAACCAATACAAACCGCACATCAAAGATGAACCACATTCCCAAAATGATACTAAATCAAATTCCATATCATATTTATTCACAAAAGAATCAAATCCAATCAATAAAGTGTTCCACAGTGTTATCTTAAGTTAATTAGAAGAAATAAACCTAAACTAGTTAAGCCTTAAGTCTTAAACCAAGCAAAAGGACAAAATCCCCAACAGGCGGGCGCCTGGGCATAGGCAGGCGGGCGCTTGTTTGGCCAGAAGATTTGGGTCACTGGAAAAGGGGGTGTGGGCGGACGCCTGGGTCAAGGCGGGCGGGCGCTCGGCCTGGGTTTTGGCCGGGAAGAAGAGCTGGGTTCTTCATTTCGACCCAAATTTCACCAAAACCAAAATACTCCATTTCAACTCTTTCTACAAGTTCCACAATGTACCAAAACCACTTATAACTAGGGTGGGGATCCAAATACACCATTTATCAACCAAAACCAAGAATCAAACCCAACATTCATCAATTCACCATTTTTACCCAAAACTCAAATAAATTCAAAATAAATTCTAAACTCAACCAAACTTCAAAATAACACATCAAGCATTATATAAAATGATATGAACATTTTAGCATAAAAATAGGGGAAAAGTAACTTACTTGATAAATCTCAAAGTTGACGGAATTCAATTCTTTTTTATTCTACGCGATCCTATCGACGATCTAAACAAGGTTCATGTTTTAAAAAAATGAGAGATTACAAGAGGAAGAGGAAGAAAATGAGGAGAGAAGGAGGAGGAAGAAAAACTTACCAAATGGAGGAGAGAGAGAGTGAGTTGCTGGGAGGAGGAAGATGAGTGAGGGAGAAGAGTAGGGAGGTGAGGGAGAAGAGAGGAGTAGGGGAATTATTTTTAAAAAGTTACATCTAGGCCCCTCCCTTTCTACTAACACAATACTACACTCCCAACTAACAATTAAGACTCAACAATACCACACTAGCACAAATGACCCAAATAAAATGCTAGGCATAATTATTATGAAACATAAAATGCACACATAAATATTTAAATAAATAATAATTTAAATAAATAAATAAGCAATTAAATAAATAATAATTATTTATTACTAATAAGATAGAGCCTAGATTTCGGGTCGTGATAGGAATCATTGCCCCCGATTGTTGTTTAAGCAAGTATTCATTACTATGCTCGTGTTTAAAGTCCAGCTGGTACTTGTTGTGGGGTCGGGCAGTGGTAGAGATTATAATGGCACACGAGCCAAGTTCATTGTACGGCTTCTACCATTGGTTTCCCATTTTTAACCCCCTTCCTTGGGCCACGGATTGGGTCTGGGCTAGCTCTCCCTTGTGTGAGTTTAGTCACCGTTTGGGTTATGACTATGTGTCATTTTCCCCCTCTTGTTGTTGTTGTTGTTGTTGTTGTTGTTATTGTTTGGTTCATGAACCGGTTTCAACCCTTTGGTGTTGCTCAGTTGATACCTCTCAGATGGTTATATGTTTGATTCGAGAACCTTGGCTCAGTATCCACAGTATGAGTGTTTTATTCCGCCTTACGTGTGGAAAGATGAGTTGGCTTTGCCTATCATGTTACGTGCTATGTGGATGTTTATTGACATTGTTCAATTCTGAGTATCATTTCAGCATGTAACGTAGTTGCATTTTAGTAGCTTACTGAGATTCATTCTCACCCTTATTTGTTTACTGTTTTAGATAAAGGAGAGCCCAGGGGATAGATCACTGCACAAGGGACGACGTCGAGGTGGTGATTTTGGGTAAGATATTTTGGGATATGTGTTATGTAAAGGCTACATTATGTAAATGTATAACCTTTTGGGTAGTGTACCCGTGACTTCATCTTTGTATCACCTATTTTGGAACATGTTGGTGAGTTGTAAATTTGTAAGTAAAGTGTGTAAGCCTTATGGCTAAGTACTTTGGATTGTGAAAGTTTGTTTATATGGAAATGAAGTCAAGTTTTAAGTAAATGTGTTTGGTTATATGAAACTTTTATGAAAGTACATTTCGAAAAATTTTCCTAAAATGTTTTATGACGTCTTCCGTGCGTGTCCCGAGCGTGGGGCCAAGTAGGATCACGGGTATGAATGATTGTCAAATTCTTGGTTCAATTATTCATCATCACGATCGAATCGGAGTCTTTGAATAGTTTTGCCAAGTAGAACCAAAATCCTCTTTTAGGATTGCTACTTAATGGACCATATACATCAACATGTATTAGGTCTAATAAGATATTAACCTTTTACTACTCCTAGTAAAAGGTGTCTTGGTCCAAGTAAATAAGATTTGCATAAATCACATGATTCAAAATCATATGACTTTAAAAATCCGTCCCATGGAATTTTAGATATGCGTCTCTCATTTATTTGATCAAAACAATAATGCTTTAAGAATTCAATTATTTATGTTATAACCTTATTTATTATTTTGTTCTTCAAGATTTTAGGATATAAGATTTATTTATATGATTTAACAATACAATAAAGTAAATCATAATAAATAAAGTACTTTTCTTATTCTCAATAAGAAATAAATATCCTTCATTATCTTATAACAAAATAATACTTTCTACTTAATGAGTAAAGCCACTTCATAAGTGTCCTACGAACAATGTTGCAACTCTTGCATCATTACCATTCGTAGATTAACTTTACATCTCATAAGTAGTCTTTCTATTTATTAATCGCTGCACATTTATACAAATGTGGGATCCATATCCTGGATCTAATACCCAATAATTAAAATAGAAAGATTAACTTTATAACATAAATATCCCATGTGGTAGTCTCACTACCATTCACTTTCTTTGATCATCCAGAATTTTGATTACAATTTTAAATGGTCAATCCAATTGCCACATTACCAAATTGCATCATTAAGAGTTATAATTTTATCCACAATTACTTCCTTTAGGCTTGACAACGTTTGTCTTACCTTTATATTTTAATCCTCTTTCCTTTTAGAAATTGATTAAGTCAAAAATCAAATTTTCGACTTAGATCATCATCTTTCCGCATGATAATTCAAATATTGAGAGCACAAACATGTCTCATCAATTTAACTAATTTCAGCAATCAAGAACGATTCAGGATTCTGATTTCAGTTTTCTGAATTCTGAATTGACATCACTTTTCAGGAAACACAGTTTCGAAAACCAGCCATCTGAAACTAGATTCAATCACATATTAATTTTGAAACTGACATTTAATTTCAGGAAACACGGTTTCTAAAACCAGTCATCTGACAATTAAATTCAACTCAAAATATTTAACATAAAAGCGGTAGATTTTAAATTTCCAAGATTTACCTTAAAATTTCTTTCCTTGATTCAATTAGGATTTGGTGTTCATGATGATCCAATAATCATGATCATCAATACCAAGAATAAACAATTTATTCATGAATCTAAGATCATCAATAAGTTAATCAAATTAAATTTTGATGATCCTACGGAACATATTAATCAAATTAATATTGCAATTTATGTTACTTAGGATAATTAAGAATGTATAATTTCCGTTCTTGCTTTAGAACAATTCTTAAGCTCATGATACAATAAAAAAAAATTAATTTCATTCTCTTTTAACTTTGTGCTTTCAAGAACAGATCACAGTAACAAACATAATTAAAGTATAAGATAAAATTCTACACAAATATATAAATAAATATACACCTATATTTCATACCAATCATTTAAGAGATAAATTATTTTTATTTCATAAATACTCCCACTAAATTATATAACCTTAATATATATCCAATGTATAACATAATTTAAATGGGCTAAGACCCATATTTCATTTAATTTTACGTTCGCGAAGGCAGGATGCATAAAACTAAACTATTTAGGTAGATAACTCCTTATCAATCATATTATATATGACTCTTAGATCTTTTATGAGATTGTTTCAAGACATCTTATGTCATGCATGTTTTAATCTCATTTGTTCCTTAGACCCAAAACTCTTTTGATAGCCTAATTAAGTCAAACCACGTTAAACATATAGGAAACTCTCATTCACTCATCTTGCTCATACACTGATAGAATCAATTCGCCTCGCGATGGTTAGAGCCCGCATAAAACTACCCGGTGTACTCACAAGTGTTTTAATAGTGGATTGACACATGACATAAATTTTCAAGAAGGTTCATCTCATATAGCATAAAACACGTTTATGAGCACATAACATGTAAAGCATCAAGATTAGTCATTAAATTAATCTCCATTAATTTAAGCATGATATTTATGTGTCATTAGTTTCTCTATAATTATTAGGATGAGACTCTTTGAACTTTGGTCATCATCTCCAAATCAAGGCAACAAGAAGTGCGGCCGAAATTAAGCCATAGGCATCCACAATTCCGCACTAATTCAAGAAACCAAGAAAGTAGTCCATGTGGCTGAAACTAAGCAATAGATGGTCTCGATGAACGTAGGCCAATTGCATTCACAATTCCACATGGATCTCCAAACTTGAATCAAGAACTTTGTTTCTTAATTTTAGCAATTATGAACTCTTCATAATTCTAACTTCGTTTTATCTTTGAAACTTTGATTGCGATAAAGTTTGGGAAACACTGTCTCGAGAACGTAGGCTAGCCATCCAAAACCTTGAATCAATCTCAGAATTCACAAGACTAAAACAAATAGGAATTTCAAACCACAATATCCAACCCACAACCCAAGTCCCCACCCCCACGCCACATCTGAGGGTCCGGCCGGGTCAGTACTAGGGTTCGGTCGGACCTTCTGCAGATTTTGAAAAATTCTGAAGTTCGAAAAAAAAATGCCTCACAATAGTTTTTCCCCGATTCAATTTAGGGTTTGATGTTCTTGATGATCCAATCATCATGATCATCAAAATCCTGAATAAACCATTTATTCTTGAATCTCTAGATTATCAAAACTTTGATCCAATCAAAAATTGATAACCCAAACAATTTTAAATCCACCATAATTTTTATTGTGATTGAATAGTGCGATTAAAGTTACGAAAACAATAAACCACATAAAATGCATAAACTACATAAACTACATAAACACCATGAATCAAAATTCAAATAGCATGTTAACACATATAATCGAATTATATTATCAACATTATATTATTAAAATAATCATACATGAACCAGCGCTGTTACCACTGTTGGGTTTTGGGGCAACATGCGCAGCGGAAGAAAGCAATATAAAACAACAAAACCCTAAGCCCCAAGATCCATTCATGATGATTAAATTAATAGCAAGATGAATTAAGAATACTAACCATGTTGTGCGTTTAAATTTTTTGGATCTTCAAATCTTCAAGTCTTCAAGCTTTAAGATTTGATCTCCTCATTCTTCGCGTTCTTCGAATCAGGATCACAGGAACACGAACTTGAGATGCTAAAGCAAATATCCTCTATGTGTATCCACATGCGAACGAATATCTAGAACCATTCTAGATCTGGATTGCTAGACCCATTAGAAAACACTCTTTTCTAATCTTCAAAGGCTATATGAATTTATTGGTGTTCTTGAGATTTCGAGTCACAATCTAATCTCAAGAATGTGTTTCTTAAACATATGGAGGCTCCCAATAATGATACAATATCAATTAGGTTTCTCTAATTCAATATCATATGGACTAGGGCAAAGAGAGAGGTTTTTATACTTGTTTAACCTAAACCCTTTAGGAGAAATTAGCCAAAAACCCGTCAAAACTCGGAACAAAAAATCAGACACTTGGAATAGGGGAGATCCGCCCGGGGTACCACAAGGGCCCGACCGGGTCACCACTCTGGTCCGGTCAGGTCACCAAGTGGGTCCGGTCAGACCAAGACCCTTTTTCTACTTTTCTGATTTTCCTTAAATCTGATTTTACGATCTTTTACGCAATTCCAATTTTAGCCCTTTTGTAAATTCGTTCTTTTGTGTGTGACCCCATAGGATTATATTAAGTTGGCAATGAGTCAAACCAAGGTCAAACCCATAAGTCATGATTGGACTCTAGAAATCCATCATGACTACCCAATTAATATAACTTAACGAAGTTCGTTATCCTCATAGAACATATCACAATCCTTTTGTCACACGATATCATATTGAACATAAGTCATTGTTCACGTCAACTTATATTTTTCAATGCTTTCTCGATCTTGAGTAGATTGATATGAGAAAATGACATTGATCACATCAATTCATTTGAGCGTGGCCACACATTTCATCAATCTCACTCTACGAGTGGCCTAAGCAGATATCTCTCTTGAGGAGGGACAAATTCCATCTTAACTTATCATTCTTCCCTACAAGAATCTTATTATGCCAATCGTAGCCTTTATAACTACCCAGTTAGGGGTAGCATTTGAGTACGTCAAACATAATGTTCATCATGTGGAAGACCATGATAATCTCAGGTCTAAGGATATCAAATTATTTGACTATTATGAGATTTAATTATGACATTTGACCATGACATAAATCTAATAGGTGGGTTAAGTCCAGTACTTGTTCTCCAACAAGTACCCATAAGCTTAATCTGTATCACATATACATGATCATCATATGATCATCGATTAAACTTATACTAGTCCTTCATAAGTACTAGGGACGGGGATTATTATAATAAACATGTAAAACATATAATAATCTAGGGTTGTTATCTCCATAACAAATGAGAACATGATGTAACGTAAGGCCTTTCTCAAGGGCCTAGGGCATAATCTCCAACATCTCATGCTCAATTCTAGGCGCGCGCGCCTTTGACAGACAGACAGAACAGAATAGGCCTTTGTCAGTTCAGCAGCAGCCAGGCATCTCAAATGCCATCAACCTGCAACAAGTTCAGAATCCACAGCAACAAAGCAACATTCCACAACAACAGCAAAACACTTTGGGCACACATTTGTTTGTAAAAGGTCGACACCTAGGATCGAGTCTAAATAAACATAAAAAATGTAGATAAATAATTAGGACTGTGAATACTTTCTAAATGTTATTATAGGAAAAATAATGTTTGGTCCAGAACTCTCATCCTCTCCATCAAAGGAAATATACTCTGAGTCATCATCAGCGGTACTGTGCTCAACCCCGCCACCACTCTCAGTCTCCTCATCATTATCAGACTCCTCCTCAGACTCCTCAACTGTGATCTCATGACGGCGTCTCTTTGGCATCCTGGCCAAGGAACTCGTACCGTTGCGGCAGAAGCTCCTGCTCAACGACCGCTTCGCTGAGGTGACAGCATCATCAACATCTAAAGCAGCATCTCTACAACCGCGTCCCATGCCATGAGTGTTGGTAGTGGTGCCCTAGGCACGTTTAATAAACGTTGTAATTGTTATCATTTGTTTCATATCAATAAAGAGATGTTTTGATTATTATTATTGTTCATGTTTACTTATAATAATCCCCGTCCCTAGTACTTGTTAAGCACTAGTATAAAGGCTAAATGATCATGGGATGATCATGTTAGATTTATGGGTACTTGTTTGGAACAAGGTACTGGACATGACCCGCTGTATGAGATTTATGTCATGGTCTATGTCGTACATATATCTCATATTAGTTATGTCATTTGAATCCTTAGACATGAAGTTATTATAGTCTTCCACTTGATGAACATTGTGTTTGACATATTCAAACGCTACCTTAACACGGTAGTTATAAAGGGTATGATTGGCATAATCGGATTCCCGTTGGGAAGAATAATAAGCTAAATGGATTTGTCCCTCCACGGAGAGATGTCAAGCTTGGGCCCCTCGAAGGAATGATGTTGATGAAATGTTCGGCCGGACTCAAATGAATTGATTGGATCAATAGCATTTGAATTATCAACATATTCGGAATCGAGAAAGTATTGAACAAAACAAGTTGACTGTTTGACCATGACTTGTGTTCAATGACATCGTGGACAAAGGGATTGTGACATATTCTAAAGGAATGCGAACTTGTATCTAGTTACACTATTTGGGTAGGTATGACGGTTTGCTAGAACCTAATCATATCTTATGAGTTCATGTTTGAGCCCATTGCCAACTTAGTGTAATCCTAGAGGGTCACACACAAATAGAACGAATCATAAAGGACTAAATGGGAATTATGGAAAAAATGGCAGGTTTTGGCTTTGGCACGACCGTGCGCCTTTAAACGGCACGACCGTGCCATAAATCCAAACCAAGGCAAAAGGCTCGGTCCGTTTGGCACGACCGTGTCAAACATAGGGGCACGACCGTGCCAATATTCGGGGAAGGTCTGGCAGGTTCGACCCATTTGGCACGACCGTGCCAAATAAAGGGGCACGACCGTGCCAGAATTCCTGGCAGAATAAGGACTTGCCTTAATTAAGGTGACGGGATTTAGGAATCCTAGGTCATTAAGAGTTAATGACTAGGTCCTATAAAAGCATCTTTTCACCAGCCATTAAGCATGAAATTCCTAATTGATTGAGAGAATAATATTCTTGATTAGATCAAGAAATTCATAGTTCCATATAGTCAATATAATTGTGAAAACGTGTTTCACAATTTTGGTCTAGCAACCAAGATCAAAGAAGTTCCTTTGATATTCGTTCGAAGTGTGGATACCGCTAGAGGGTGAAAATCATCATCTTCAAAGTTTGTGTTCAAGCTTTGTGATCGTGATCAAGTCTTCAAGTTTCTCCACCAAAGATCAAGAGAAAATTCATAGCCATCAAGGGTTAGTTATTCCTCTATTCATCTTGTTGTATTTGATTTAATCATATGAACGGATCCATGGATTTGGGTTTCAAAATTTTAAATGCTAAATTTCCGCTGCGCATGTGTCTTCGAAAACCCAACAGTGGTATCAGAGCCCCGTTCATGTTGATTATTTCAATACTAAGATCATGTTGTGTGTATATAAATTGTTTATGTGCCTAGCATGATATGAATATTGGATTACGTGATGTTTATGTGTTATATGATTTTATGTGGTTTATTGTTTTAGAAACTTTAATCGCACTATTCAATCGCAATGAAAATTATGGTGGATTTAAAATTGTTTGGATTATCAATTTTTGATTGGATCAAAGTTTTGATATTCTAGGGATTCAAGAATAAATTGTTTATTCAAGGTTTTGTTGATCATGGTGATTGGATCACCAAGAACACCAAATCCTTATTGAATCGGGAAAAACAATTTTGAGACAAATTTTGGAACTTTAAAATTTTGATTTTCAGAAGGGTCCGACCGGACCCATACCTTGACCCGGCCGGACCTAGGGTTTGGCGCGGGGTAGGGCTTGCGTCTTGGGTGTGAATCTTGGGTTTAAATTTCCTATTTGTTTTAGTCTTGTGAGTCTAAGATTGGTTCAAGGTTTGGATGGCTAATCTACGTTCATCGAGATTGTGTTTCCCAAACTTGATCGCAATCGAAGTTTCAAAGATAAAACGAAGTTAGAATTATGAAGAGTTCATAATTGCTAAAATTAAGAAACAAAGTTCTTGATTCAAAGATTGGAGATCCATGTGGAATTGTGAATGCAATTGGCCTACGTTCATCGAGACCATCTATTGCTTAGTTTCGGCCACATGGACTACTTTCTTGGTTTCTTGAATTAGTGTGGATTTGTGGATGCCATATGGCTTAGTTTCGGTCGCACTTCTTGTTGTCTTGATTTGGAGATGATAACCAAAGTTCAAATAGTCTCATCCTCATAATTATAGAGAAACTAATGACACATAAATACCATGCTTAAATTAATGGAGATTAATTTAGTGGCTAAACTTGATGTGTAACATGTTTATTTTATGTGCTCATAAATGTGTTATATGCTATATGTGATAAACCTTCAAAGAAAGTTTTAAGTCCTTTTGCCATACCATGATTAAAACACTTGTTTATACATGAGTAATTTTATGTGGGTCGCCAAAGCGAGGTGCATTGATTTTATTCATGTTTGAGCAAGATGAGTGAATAAGAGTTTCCTATGCGTTTAAAATGGTTGGACTTAATTAAGCGTCAAAACAGTTTTGGGCTTAAGGCAAAGATGAGATTTAACATGCTTTTTGATATTAGATTTCTTAAAGAATCTCATGAAAAGAACTGAGAGTCATATGAGATATGATTGACAAGAGTTGTCTACCTAATTGATTTAATTTTGAGCGGTGCGCCAAAGCGTACTCAAAATTAGATTAAAGCGGGATCTCAACCCATTTAAATTATACTATACATTGGATGTATAAAGAAGGTTGTATAATTTAGTGGGAGTATTTTATTTTAAAATACATTAATTATTTCTTTAATGAAAAAAATTGGTACTTATTAAATTTTGGAAATTTTGCATATTTGTAGATAATGACTAATAACACTCAATCAATGTCGTTGCGATCGATCCTTGAGAAGGATAAGCTCGAAGAGAATGATACTAACTTTATGGATTGGATCCGTAGCATAAGAATCGTTCTTAGGCAAGAGGATAAGTTGTACATTCTCGATGGGCCTCTCCCTGCTGAACCACCGCCTACTGCCCCTAGGGTAGAAAGAGACAATTACAAGAAACATTGTAATGATTCTAGAGATGTAAGTTGTCTCATGCTTGCTGCTATGTGTTCAAAACTCCAACAAAGTTTGGAACATTTGGAAGCCTATGAGATAGGCGTGGAGTTGAGAACCATGTTTCAAGTGCAAGCTAGGCAAGAGAGGTACAAGACCATTGTTGCATTCACTACTAGTAAAATGAATGAAGGGCAACAAGTGAGTCCTCACTTTCTTAAAATGAAAGGTTATGTAGAGCACCTTGAGAAACTTGGCTATCCAATCCCATTGGAGCTAGCCACGGATCTCATTCTTAATTCATTGCCTAAAAGTTATAATCAGTTTGTGATGAATTATAACATGCATGGAATGGATAAGAATCTCTCTGAGTTGCATGGGATGCTTAAAACTGCAGAGATGAAAATTGTGGAGAAAGGTTCTCCCGTGCTTTTGGTTCATGATGGGAAGAAGGCTAATGCCAAAGGAAAGGGTAAGGCAAAAGTTGTCAAACCCAAGATAAGCAAGGCAAAGGTTGCCAAGGCTTCTGAGGCAAAACCTGATTCACAAAAGGATGCAATCTGTTTCCATTGTCAAGAAATTGGTCATTGGAAACGTAATTGCAAGGCTTTCTTGGAAGAGCAAAAGAAGAAGAAGAGCAGCAAGGCTGCGTCGACTTCAGGTATCTATATGATAGATATTCTCCTTTCTACCACTGATTCTTGGGTATTGGATACCGGATGTGGTTCTCACATTTGTCTAAATGTGCAGGGACTAAAGAATAGGAGACTGCTTAAAGAAGGTGAAGTAGATCTACGCGTGGGGAATGGAGCAAGAGTTGCTGCATTAGCCGTAGGGACTTATGAAGTCACTTTACCTTCCGGACTAATTCTTGTTTTGAACAATTGTTATTATGTTCCGGATTTAAGCAGAAATATTATTTCAATTTCTTGTTTGGATAATGAAGGTTTTAAGTTTCTTATTGAGAATAAGAAATTTTCTATTTATTTAAATGATGTGCTTTATGGTATTGCTAATTCATTTAATGGCCTTTATATCTTGGATGTCAAGAATGAAAATAATGTCTATCATGTAAATAAGAAATCTAAACCTAATGATGTAAATCATACTTATTTGTGGCATTGCCGTCTTGGTCATATTAATGAGAAGCGTATCTCAAAACTCCATGGGGACGGACTTTTGGGTTCATGTGACTTAGAGTCATATGATACTTGTGAGTCATGTCTTCTTGGAAAAATGACTAAGACACCTTTTACCAAGTTGGGTGAAAGGGCAAGCGACTTATTGGGGTTGATACATTCCGATGTATGCGGACCATTAAGTAGCAATGCTAGGGGAGGATTTCAATACTTCATAACCTTCACTGATGATTATAGTAGATTTGGGTATGTTACCTAATGAAACATAAAAGTGAAGCATTTGAGATATTTAGAATATTTCAAAATGAAGTAGAAAAACAACTTGGCAAAAGTATAAAAGCACTTCGATCAGATCGAGGTGGAGAATACTTAAGTCAAGAATTTGATGATCATCTAAAGAATTGCGGAATAGTTTCTCAATTGACTCCACCCGGAACACCACAATGGAATGGTGTGTCCGAGAGGAGGAATCGGACCTTGTTAGACATGGTTCGATCAATGATGAGTCAAGTTGATCTTCCAATATCCTTTTGGGGTTACGCCCTAGAAACCGCTGCTTTCACACTAAATCGTGTTCCAACTAAATCGGTTCAAAAGACTCCATATGAGATGTGGAGCGGAAAGAAGCCTTGTCTATCTTTCATGAAGATTTGGGGTTGTGAAGCTTTTGTCAAAAGACTTGTCTCAGACAAACTTGCACACAAATCTGATAAATGTATTTTCATGGGATATCCTAAGGAAACTAAAGGATATTACTTTTACAACCGAGAGGACAACAAAGTGTTTGTTGCCCGAACTGGTGTCTTTCTAGAGAAAGAGTTTCTCTCTAAAGAAATCAGTGGGAGTAAAATAAATCTTGAAGAAATTCGAGACCCAGAAAATAACATTGAACCAATAGAGGAACAAGAACAAGAACCACAAGGAGTTGTGGAACCTGTTCAAAATACACAAGTAACTCGCAGATCTAGTAGGTTACGATCCGAGCCCGAGAGATATGGATTTCTCGTAACGGATAGTAATGAGGTAGAAATCATTGAGAATGATGAACCGTCAACCTACCAAGAGGCGATGTCTTCTCCTGATTCGGACAAGTGGCTTGGAGCCATGGAATCCGAATTACAATCCATGCAAGACAATCAAGTTTGGAATTTGATTGATGCGCCCGAAGGTGTAAAAACCATAGGATGCAAATGGGTCTTCAAGAAGAAGACTGACATGGATGGGAAGGTGCATACTTACAAAGCTAGGCTTGTAGCAAAGGGTTATAGGCAAGTTCATGGTATTGACTATGATGAGACCTTTTCACCCGTAGCAATGATCAAGTCTATAAGAATTTTGCTTGCCATTGCCGCATATCATGACTATGAAATATGGCAGATGGACGTCAAAACCGCTTTCCTGAATGGAAAACTACAAGAGGATGTGTATATGACACAACCAGAAGGTTTTGAACAAGATTCTAAGGTATGCAAATTGCAGAGATCCATCTATGGATTAAAGCAAGCTTCTAGGAGTTGGAATCTCCGTTTTGATGAATCGGTCAAAGAGTTTGGTTTCATCAAGAACGAAGATGAGCCTTGTGTATACAAAAAGATTAGTGGGAGCATAGTGCTATTCCTTATTTTATATGTGGATGACATATTGCTCATTGGAAACGACATTCCTACACTTCAGTCTGTGAAAACTTGGTTAGGAAAGTGCTTCGCAATGAAAGATATGGGTGAAGCCGCATATATTCTTGGCATTAAGATCTATAGAGATAGATCAAGGAGGCTACTTGGTTTAAGCCAAAGTATATACATTGACAAGGTCATTAGAAGATTCCGTATGGAAAATTCTAAGAGAGGCACCTTGCCCGTGTTACATGGAGTTTCTCTAAGCAAGACTCAATGTCCTAAGACAAAAGATGAGCGTGAGAAAATGAATGATGTTCCATATGCTTCGGCAATTGGGTCCATCATGTATGCCATGATTTGTACTAAGCCGGATGTATCTTATGCTTTGAGCATGACAAGTAGATACCAATCCGACCCTGGCGAAAATCACTGGACAGCTGTAAAAGCGATTCTTAAGTACTTGAGAAGAACTAAAGACTCCTTTTTGGTCTATGGAGGAATGGAAGATGATCTCGTTGTAAATGCCTACACGGATGCAAGCTTCCAAACCGACAAAGATGATAGCCGATCGCAATCGGGTTTTGTGTTTATGTTAAATGGTGGAGCTGTAAGCTGGAAGAGTTCCAAGCAAAGTACAACCGCTGATTCTACAACAGAAGCTGAGTATATTGCTACATCGGATGCTGCAAAGGAAGCTGTTTGGATTAAGAAGTTCATAACTGAACTTGAAGTGGTTCCTAGTATTGCTAATCCAATAGACCTTTATTGCGATAATAATGGTGCTATTGCTCAAGCAAAGGAACCAAGAGCACATCAGAAATCCAAACATATACTTAGGCGTTTTCATATCATTCGAGAGATCGTTGATAGGGGAGACGTAAATATATGCAGAGTACCTACTGATGACAATATTGCGGACCCGCTAACAAAGGGACTTCCACAAGCTAAACATGATGGTCATGTTAGGTCCATGGGTATTAGATACATGGGAGATTGGGCCTAGGGCAAGTGGGAGATTGTTGGTAGTGGTACCCTAGGCACGTTTAATAAACGTTGTAATTGTTATCATTTGTTTCATATCAATAAAGAGATGTTTTGATTATTATTATTGTTTATGTTTACTTATAATAATCCCCGTCCCTAGTACTTGTTAAGCACTAGTATAAAGGCTAAATGATCATGGGATGATCATGTTAGATTTATGGGTACTTGTTTGGAACAAGGTACTGGACATGACCCTCTGTATGAGATTTATGTCATGGTCTATGTCGTACATATATCTCATATTAGTTATGTCATTTGAATCCTTAGACATGAAGTTATTATAGTCTTCCACTTGATTAACATTGTGTTTGACATATTCAAATGCTACCTTAACACGGTAGTTATAAAGGGTATGATTGGCATAATCGGATTCCCGTTGGGAAGAATAATAAGCTAAATGGATTTGTCCCTCCACGGAGAGATGTCAAGCTTGGGCCCCTCAAAGGAATGATGTTGATGAAATGTTCGGCCGGACTCAAATGAATTGATTGGATCAATAGCATTTGAATTATCAACATATTCGGAATCGAGAAAGTATTGAACAAAACAAGTTGACTGTTTGACCATGACTTGTGTTCAATGACATCGTGGACAAAGGGATTGTGACATATTCTAAAGGAATGCGAACTTGTATCTAGTTACACTATTTGGGTAGGTATGACGGTTTGCTAGAACCTAATCATATCTTATGAGTTCATGTTTGAGCCCATTGCCAACTTAGTGTAATCCTAGAGGGTCACACACAAATAGAACGAATCATAAAAGACTAAATGGGAATTATGGAAAAATGTCAGGTTTTGGCTTTGGCACGACCGTGCGCCTTTAAACGGAACGACCGTGCCATAAATCCAAACCAAGGCAAAAGGCTCGGTCCGTTTGGCACGACCGTGTCAAACATAGGGGCACGACCGTGCCAATATTCGGGGAAGGTCTGGCAGGTTCGACCCATTTGGCACGACCGTGCCAAATAAAGGGGCACGACCGTGCCAGAATTCCTGGCAGAATAAGGACTTGCCTTAATTAAGGTGACGGGATTTAGGAATCCTAGGTCATTAAGAGTTAATGACTAGGTCCTATAAAAGCATCTTTTCACCAGCCATTAAGCATGAAATTCCTAATTGATTGAGAGAATAATATTCTTGATTAGATCAAGAAATTCATAGTTCCATATAGTCAATATAATTGTGAAAAAGTGTTTCACAATTTTGGTCTAGCAACCAAGATCAAAGAAGTTCCTTTGATATTCGTTCGAAGTGTGGATACCGCTAGAGGGTGAAAATCATCATCTTCAAAGTTCGTGTTCAAGCTTTGTGATCGTGATCAAGTCTTCAAGTTTCTCCACCAAAGATCAAGAGAAAATTCATAGCCATCAAGGGTTAGTTATTCCTCTATTCATCTTGTTGTATTTGATTTAATCATATGAACGGATCCATGGCTTTGGGTTTTAAAATTTTAAATGCTAAATTTCCGCTGCGCATGTGTCTTCGAAACCCAACAATGAGCACCCCAGGCAGCTCCTCTCACACCTCCAGACACTGTCCCTGCAGCCTCCCTAGTCAGGTTTTCCATGTCTCTGCACAGATCCATCACCTTTTCCTCCAAGTGGCGCAGTCTTCTTCGCATTCCTTTGTTCTGGGGGCCTATGTGCCTGTAAGCAGCCACGGGCACCTGTCACAACAGAAACAAAGAACTACATCAGTGTACTGAGATAAAAGAGACTGGAACAGAAAATGGGTCAAGATCAAAAAGTATAAAAGAGTAAAAGTCATACCACATCAGTCTGGGCAGGAGGCTCTCTCTCCGGTGTCATCTCCTCTGGGACAATCTCTCTCTGCTCCTCGACAACCCCAAAGTTCGAGTATGTGTAGTACGAAGGGGCAAAGGCGGATCAAAGCAATAACCTTCTCTAGTGGGATAGAACTGAACAGAAGACAAAGGGGTAGGCTGTGTCCTCCGAGGGTCGGCAAACATAAAGCCCTGCATTAGATGATTCGCTCTGAAAATGCTGTAATCCTGATAAGGGAAGAAGAAAGGGGAAGCATCCACCCCTGCCATGTACATGGCCCTATCATCCTTAGCTAACGCCTCCCAACGGCGATGATAGAAAGGAGGAAAGTCCGGAACCGCAGGCCTAGGCGGGTTATGGTAATCTACTACCTAGCTTCCATGCTGCCAGTATACTCTCTCTCCTAAGTACATGGCCATACACTCCACAGAGCTCATCAGGAGCCTCGAACGAGTATAAAACGAGGTGTGCTCTATGCTGCCATATATCGGTCTCCAGGGGAACAGTGAGTGGGACACAGACTCGGGCCTCAGGTTAACCAGATACTGCCGAGCCGAGACTAAGCTGATTGGGGCTGTACCAGTCTTCACATTGCGGGCCTTATAAGACCACCTCGCACAGTCAGGGTACTAGGGCTGACCCTCCCTCTCAATCCGGAACCCTCTCATGCCCAGAATGGCAAAAGCCCACAGCTACAAACAGAGACAAAGACAATATTAAATGACAGTCAAAAGTACAAATAGAGACATAAATCTGGAAAAAAAGAGGCAAAGTGGCAGATATACCTCCCAAGCGAGAGAAAAGCCCGTAACCGAGCTCCTAGTCGAGCGACTAGTCAAATCAATGCCGTGGTAACAGGCAGCCAATCCCGCTGCACCCTAGTTATATTGAGCCGCTTGGTCCAGATCAACCAGGAAGTCCAACAGGGACAAGGAAGCAGAACACCCCCGGTGCCAAACAGAGTATGGGACAGGGTGAACCAGATAAAACAACGGGCCACTACATCGACCCTATTAGCAGTCACACCTCGGGACACAGCCCTAAGGAGGTCAGAATAAGCCATAATATTCCCGCACATCACCCAGAAGCTCTTCACCGTAAATTCACAGTCGACCAAGGCTAGAAGCTGAGCCGGCAATCGAACAGTACCCCTCACGGCACAAGGGACGGCCACTCCATAAAAGGGCAAGCTGGTCAAGTCAGTAAAATCTGTAGGTGTCATGGTTACCTCTCCCATTGGTAAATGAAAGGTGTGGGTGGTATCCCACCATCTCTCCCTCAAAGCCTGAATCACATCTGGATCGTTCTTCAGGGAAGGCAGGCTGTTTATAAGAGGGCCAAAGCAAGTTGCAGAGAATCAAGCCTGAACATTCTCAGGAAACTTCCTCCATATAGAGACCGGCGCCTGAGCCCCGCCTCGAATCACAGACAGACGAGCCCATCTCTGAAAAGAAATGAAAGACAAATTCGTCAGCATAACGGATAGAAAATGGCCAAACCCAACATGAGGAAATTCAAAAATTTCATGATGTGTAAACAAGTGTGTGAACATGAAAATGGGTGTTCAAACATTCCTCTCACAACAAATCAGCAATGGTAACAACATGCAGCCATGAACAAGGGTTACTGCAGCAGTATTACGGTCAACAATGATACATCCCCAAGATGCGAAAAATCGACAAAGGAAGGGTGAAATTTTTACCAATCCCGCAGAAAAAAAAGTGGGAAATATGAGTATGAGACTCATAAGTAAGCAATCTCAGGTTCATGGCCTCAACCCCGATTTCGGCCTCCTCACCCATTGGCATCTCGAAAGGAGGAGTTTGATGAGAACTTGACATGATTTCATGATAGAATGGTCTCAAATGGACAAAGGAAATGTTTTGGGATGTTTTTCTCACGAAAATTCAACTCAGAATATGGAGGGTATGACAAATTTTTGAACTTAGTCCGAGCAAAATGGACAGACTCTGCACTTATGTGTTGAACTTATGCACAATGCGCGCGCCTCCCGCTACCCTCCTGGAACGCGGGCGCGTCTCACAACAGCCCCCGGACGTGGGAAACTCCCGTGCCGTGTCAGGCCCATGTGCAAGTTCCCATGCAGGAATAAATACATCACATCAATGTTCCTTCAACTCCCATCGGAGTTTTCAGCCCCATCTTGGGCATTTCAAGTACAAAAACTCTGCAACGGACATCATTAAATCCTACGGTTACAAAAGTCAAGGTCAATCTTGGCATTTTCCTCTCTAAAGGAAAAACCTTATTTTCCGGTCCGCTGTCAACTGTGCCCGCAACCCACAAAAGTTATGAAGCCAACAGCATGTGTGGCTCCGAACAGCATACATCAGAAATAGCTATAAACAGCAATTCGGTCTATGGTGAATCACTGAAATCACCACCTCTTAAGCTATATAAAGGATTCATAAACGGATTCAGCAAATGGATTCACAAACGGATTCAACAAATAGACTCACAAACCGGATTCAGCAAATGGATTCACAAACGGATTCTGCCAACGGGTTCACAAACGGACTCGTCCAACGGATTCACAAACGGATTCGATAAATGGACTTACAAACGGGTTCAGCAAATGGATTCACAAACGGATTCAGCCAACGGGTTCACAAACGAACTCGTCCAATGGATTCACAAACGGATTCGACAAATGGACTCACAAACGGGTTCAGCAAATTGATTCACAAACGGATTCAGCCAACAGGTTCACAAACGGACTCGTCCAACGGATTCACAAACGGATTCGACAAATGGACTCACAAACAGGTTCAGCAAATGGATTCACAACTGGATTCAGCCAATAGGTTCATAAACGGATTCGTCCAACGGGTTCACAAACAGACTCATCCAACGGATTCACAAACAGATTCAGCTAACGGACTCACAAACGGGTTCAGCAAATGGGTTCACAAACGGACTCATCAAATGGGTTCACAAACGGACTCATCCAATTGATTCACAAACAGATTCATCAAGCAGACTCACAAACGGATTCGTCCAACGGGTTCACAAACGGACTCATCCAATGGATTCACAAACGGATTCATCAAATGGATTCAAAAACAGATTCATCAAGCGGATTCACAAACGGATTCATCAAGCAGGTTCACAAACGGAATCATCCAATGGATTCACAAACGGATTCATTAAGCGGATTCACAAACAGATTCATCAAGAGGGTTCACAAACGGACTCATCCAATTGATTCACAAACGGATTCATCAAGCGGATTCACAAACAGATTCGACACACCCCCTCTATCAACAAAAGCCGCTCACATAGGGAGCGTACCCCTATCTTTTGCAATTTCCAATTCTTGCTTTCATCGAGTCTTTGCTTTTTCTTGGTGATGTCCTCGGCAGAAGTCTTTCTTTCGTCGGCGCGTTTTGCTTCGCAGTCCACACCGCCGAGGGGCTCTGTAGACACCCCGCCTTAGACCGCTCACCCCGATTGCACATTTGATTTTGTGTTTCTTCCTATTTTATGTGTTTTTTGTTAGTTCCTGTGACTTTCATTAAGTTCCTGACTGACTCCGTTAAGTCCAAGGACTAAACTGAATAACAGTGCTGACTTTCCAGTCCATTCTCTCAAAAAAACCATTTCAAAGTCGCGCGCCTCCGCCCGTAAGGGTCAAAAGCGTGCGCGTCCCGCCTTCAAGGCAGGAAGCGCGCGCATCTGGGCGTCAGTTACAGATTTTCTCCAAGAATCCCTCCCTTGCTCATTTTACATGATTTTGCCCGGAAAAGATTTCTTTGTGACTCTGTTTTGGCACCAAAAACATCTCTTTTACAACTATATAAACCCCTCTAATTCACCATTGAAAGGGGGACTTTTTGTGACCAAGAAAACTATACACAAACCATTTTCAAGCCATTTCTAAGAAAATTCTCCAAGAAGTGTTTGAAGTCATTTGAAGTTTAGGTAAACTCTATTTTCCTCCCTTCTCTCTACTTCATATCTTCTCTTCTTCTCTTATTTTCATCAAACGTGCAATCACCCAAATCATTTTGGGATATGACACCAAAGATCACTTCATTGTATTGAAGTTGGTTAAGGAATTATCTCCCTACATTCAAAACACCCCTTTTAAAACCCCTTTTATCATTATCAAAGAATAGGAAGAACATTTTTTATGTAGACTACGAACAAGCAAGACCAACATTAGTTGGGCAAGATGGGTGTTTAAATACTTCCCATCTCGTAACCTAACCTCCGAACCTCATAACAAGAATCTCTGGTTTTCGTATAAAAACATAGGCTAAATTATTAGGTTTTTCTTATGTTCCATTAAAAACATAGGTGGCGACTCTAACAACTAAAACACGAATAGACATCCTAGGATCACCCACTACTCTAGCCAAGCCGTGGCCTCCTCCCGGAGTATCTATAGTGGAATAAATTGGTTATTGATTATATGAATTAGATGGGTTACATAATCTGATTATGTATAAACATGATATTGGGATTGATCGAATTTCTGAAATTTAAAAAATCTGGAAATTTGGGATTGTTGTAATCTGAGAGATTAAGAGACAATGAAAGGGTCTTGAAACAAGTGACCAATCTATACAGGAATGTGGATGCCTTTTGGCTTAGTTTCGACCGTATAGAGAAGTTACTTGGTTTCTTGATCTTAGTACGAAAATGTGGATACCTTTTGGCTTAGTTTCGGTCGTACGATTTGTTCTCTCAATTTCAAGATGATTTGCGGATACAGTTCCAGAATTCTGATGAGTTCAGAGTTTCTGGGACCTGCATGATAAGCCGTACGGATGAATCTGGAAGCTGCTAAAAATATCCGTATGGATGTTTTCAGATGGTTCTGTAAATTGTTTACAGAATTCAAATCTGGAAACTGGAAACTGTTTTTCAGATGGCTGGTTTTGAAAAACCGTGTTTCCTGAAACAGTTTTCGGTCGAAGAATTCAGAAAAGATGCAGAAATCAGAGTTCTAAAGAGTTTAGAATTGCTGTAATCTGAGAGATTAAGAGACAATGAAAGGGTCTTGAAACAAGTGACCAATCTATACGGGAATGTGGATGCCTTTTGGCTTAGTTTCGACCGTATAGAGAAGTTACTTGGTTTCTTGATCTTAGTACAGAAATGTGGATGCCTTTTGGCTTAGTTTCGGACGTACGATTTGTGCTCTCAATTTCAAGATGCTCTGCGGATACAGTTCCATAATTCTGATGAGTTCAGAGTTTCTGTGACTTGTATGACAAGCCGTACGGATGAGTCTAAAAGCTGCCAGAAACATCCGTATGGATGGTTTGGGCATTACTGATTCTGATCTGTTTCAGATGGCTGATTTTGGAAACAGTGTTCCTTGAAACAGATTTAAGTTCAGAAGTCCAGACAGTTAATGAGATCAAAATCTTAAAGGAGTTTAAAATTGGAGAAATCTCAAGGTTTCAGACTTTAATCCTGTAACTAGCGCAACTAATGTCACATAACTTAATTCGGTTAATTGATTAACTTTATGTGTATGAACCTTCTTGAAAATTTAAGTCAAGTGCCAAATCCATGATTAAAACACTTGTTTATGCGGGTTCTACCATGGCGAGGTGCATTAATTCTATTCATTTATGAGCAAGATGAGGAAAGAGTGATTCCTATACGTTTAAAATGGTTTGACTTAATTAGGCCATCAAAAGGGTTTTGGGCCTAAAGGCACTGATGAGATTAAAACATGTTAGACATAAGATGTCTAAAATATCATAAAGGATCTAAGAGTCATATATGATATGATTGACAAGGAGTTGTCTACCTAATTAATTTAATTTTGAGCAGTATCGCCTCCGCGGACTTGAAATTAAATAAAAGTTGCATCTTAGCCCATTTGAATTATATCATACATTAGATGTATATGAAGGTTATATAATTTAGTGGGAGTATTTGTGAAATACTAAATTAAAATATCTTTAACTAAGTTGGTACTTATATGTGGTTACATGTTTGCTTAATTGTAGATAATGGCACAAAATACACAGTCACTGTCATTGCGGTCTATCCTTGAGAAGGAATAACTTTAACAGAATGGTACTAACTTCATGGATTGGATCCGAATCCTTTAAATTGTTCTAAAGCATGAAGATAAACTGTACATTCTTGATGAACCCGTTCCTAAAGACGAACCTACTGCCACTGCCCCTAGGGCAGAGAGAGATGCCTACAAGAAGCACAAAAGTGATTCTCGTGAGGTCGGTTGTCTCATGCTTGCTTCCATGTGTTCTGAGCTTCAGAAGACTCTTAAACACTTTGAAGTCTATGATATAGGCACTCAGTTGAAAGACATGTTTCAAGAGCAAGCAAGGCAAGAAAGGTTAGATACCATAGCTGTTCTGACCTCATGCAAGATGAGTGAAGGACATGCAGTGGGTCATCATGTTCTGAAGATGAAGGCCCACTTTTAGCATCTAGAGAGGCTTGGCCATCCCATTTCTGTTGAGTTGGCTACTAATTTTATTCTTAATTCATTGCCTAAAAGCTATAATCAGTTCGTCATGAACTATAATATGCATGGCATGGATAAGAACCTGCTGAGTTGCATGGGATGCTAAAGACAGCGGAAAAGAAAATCATTAAAGAAGCTTCTCAAGTGCTTGTGGTTTCTAGAGAAGGAAAGGACTCTAAATACAAAGGAAAGGGTAGGGCAAAAATTATCAAACCCAAGATAAGCAAGGCAACTGTTGCCAATGCTGTGGTGGCTAAACCAAATTCCCAAAAGGATGCAATCTGTTTCGACTGCAATGAGATTGGTCATTGGAAACGAAATTGCAAGGTTTACAAGGAAGAAAAGAAGAAGAAGAAGAAGGGTAATGAGATTGCTTCTACTTCAGGTATTTATGTTATAGATATTCTCCTTTCTACTTCTAGTTCCTGGGTATTAGATACCGGATGTAGATCTCACATTTATTTAAATGTGCAGGCACTAAGGAATAAAGGCTACTAAAAAATGGCGAGGTGGACCTACGTGTGGGGAATGGAGCAAGAGTTGCTACATTAGCCGTAGGAACCTATGATGTCATTTTACCTAGCAGATTAATTCTTGTTTTGAACAATTGTTATTACATTCCGGATTTGAGTAGAAATATTATTTCAATTTTTATTTGGATAATGAAGGTTATAGTTTTCTTATTAAAAATAAGAAGTTTTCTATTTATTTAAATGATATGGTTTATTGTACTGCATGTTCATTTAATGGCCTTTATGTCCTTGATGTTGAGAATGAAAATAATGAGGATATCTATAATGTAAATAAGAAATCCAAACCTAGTGATGTATATCACACTTATTTGTGGCATTGTCGTCTTGGTCATATTAATGAGAAGCGTATCTCAAAACACCATGGGGACGGACTTTTAGATTCACATGATTTTGAATCATATGAAACTTGTGAGTCTTGTTTACTTGGGAAGATGACTAAGACACCTTTTACTAGGATTAGTGAAAGGGATAGTGACTTATTGGGACTCATACATACTGATGTGTGTGGACCAATGAGGAACAGTGCTAGGGGAGGATATCAATACATCATAACATTCACTGATGATTTTAGTAGATATGACTATGTCTACTTAATGAAACATAAAAGTGAGTCTTTTGAGATATTTAGAATATTTCAAAATGAAGTACAAAATCAACTTGGCAAAAATTATTAAAGCACTTCGATCTAATCGTGGTGGAGAATATTTGAGCCAAGAATTTGACAATCATCTAAAAGATTGTGAAATTGTTTCACAATTAACTCCACCTGAAACACCATAATGGAATGGTATGTCTGAGCGGAGAAATAGGACTTTATTGGATATGGTCCGCTCCATGATGAGTCAAGTTGATCTTCCTTTATCCTTTTGGGGACATGCACTAGAAACTGCTGCTCTCACACTAAGTAGAGTTCCAACTAAATTGGTTCAAAAGACTCCATATGAGATATGGAATGGAAAGAAACCTTGTCTTTCTTTCTATAGATACCCCGGGAGAGCCCCACTGCTTGGCTAGAGTGGTGGATGATCCTAGGATGTCTAATCGATTTTAGATTATAGAGTCGCCACCTATGTTATTAAGGGAACATAAGAAAAACCTAAGAATAGCCTAATTTATGTTACGAAACCAAAGATTCGGGAGAGAAGGGTTCGGGGGTTAGGTGACGGAGTGGGAAGTACTTAAACACCCACCCCGCCTCGCTTACGCGGGTCTTGCTACAAAAGGTGTTCTAATGCATAAGTGTTCTTCTTTTACTAAATAGTGCTAACAATTATATGATAGAGAAAAAGGGGAAATAAAAGGCAAATAAAAGAGAATTGCTTTATTGATTTAATGTCAAAGGTTACATGTAATAACTATGCTAGCAATTACATAATAGAGAATGAGAAAATTAAAGTAGTGTTTGGAATGTTGGAAGATAACCTTGACTAAACTTCAATATTGAAGTCGCCTTTTAGGTCATGTTCCCTTTTATGGGGATTGCATACATTGACAAGACAAATAAAACAGAAGAAGCAAAAGTTGTACCTTTAGAAGGAGAAAGAAGACTTGAACTTTGACTTGAAAAGAATTTTGTGTAGAGTTTTGGTGCTTGAGTTGTTGGGAGAATTCTTGTAAAAAGAATTATTTGAGAGAATTGTGTATAGTGTAAGTGTAGAGAAAATTCATGTCTAAAAATTAAGGTTCTAAAATTGAGGTCCTTTTCTAAGGTAAAAAGAAGAGGTATTTATAGGTGAAAAAAAGGAGGAAAAGAAGCTTTTCTAACCAATAAGAAAATAAAGAAAATTAAATAATAAAGAGAAAATCAAAAAGGGATATTTTATTTTAGAGAAATGGCAAGAGATGTGGGATTGGGAGTTACAAAACTAGGGGGATGAATGTGGAGGTAAAAAGAGTTTTTGTGAACTTAAAAAAGGAGGGAAAAAATACTCCAATCTGTAACTGCCGTACCGGGAGGCGCGCACTTCCTGCTTTGGCCGCGAGAGGCGCGCGCATCCCGTAGGCAATACCAGAGGCGCCCGCGGGTGAAAAATGACAGAATGACATAAATGACTCTAAATTTAACTCTGTTATTCAGTTTAGTCCAAAACTAACGGAATCAATTAGGAACTTAACCGAAGTATCAGAAATTAACTAAAACAAGTTAAATAAAAGTACTATGTATGCAATCGGGGTGAGATGTCTAAGGCGGGGTGTCTACAGAGCCCCTCGGCGATGTGGATGGCGAAGCAAAACGCGTCGACGAAAGAAAGACAACCGTCGAGGACAAAAAAGAAAGAAAAGAAAGCAAAGACTCGATAAGAGCATGAATTTGAAATTGCGAGTGATAGAAGTGCACTCCCTGTGTAAGCGAATTTTGTTGATGAAAGAGGTACGGTGATTTCAGTGGTTCACCAGGGACCAAAATTGATGTGTGAAGCCGCATTTGCTTGTTTCTTCTGTTTGAAGCCGCACTTGCTTCTTTTTGCTGTTTGATGCCACACTTGCTTGTGTCTGCTGTTTGAAGCCGCACTTGCTTGTGTCTGCTGTTTAAAGCCGCACTTGATTGTGTCTGCTGTTTGAAGCTGCACTTGCTTGTGTCCACTATTTGAAGCCGCACTTGCTTGTTTCTGCTGTTTAAAGTCGCACTTGCTTGTGTTTGCTGTTTGAAGCCGCACTTTCTTGATGTTTGAAGCCGCATTTTGCTTGTTGTTTGAAGCCGAATTTGCTTGTTGTTTGAGGCCCAAGGTGGGGTGTCTACAGCACCCATCAGCGAATGGAAAGGAACATCGATCGATCACTGGTCATCTCAAACTGACTTAGAACAAGAATCTCATAGGCCCAACACTACATGGGAGAGTCATCAACAAGATGAAAATACTGAAACCAGAAACAGACAAGGAACATACCTCCAAGGCAAAATGTAAGCAGTCGACTAACGCCAACTGAAACCGATAACTCTGATCTAGAGAACAGTACAACTCCGTCAAACCCACTTTTCCCAAAGCAAGTCTGCTCACTACATCCAAGTCCACTAGGCATCCCAACAGCGGAATCATCGCCGTAGTACCAGCATTAGCAAAGATGGGAAGTTACCTCTACATCACCGCCTCCAGCCTCAAGAGCCACCAGCATCTCCTCATACTGCCTCCTAAAGCCCCCAGGCGCACACCATAATCACTCCTGATGTCGGTGCAGTCAAACCCGATCAAACTGTGAAGCCTATCTGCACTCCCATCGGCAAGCAGGATATCATCACTCCATAATGGGCCACCAGTGAAACACAACCCGATAAGAGCCGTGAAGTCCGAAGGAGTCACCATAACTTCTCCCTAACCAAAATGGAAGGTATGGGTGGCATCCCACCAATGCTTCCGCAACGCCATGACAAGATCGGTGCTCTTAGTCAATTCCCTCTGACCAGACAAGCTCCTAAAGAATAAACCCAAGACGGTGGTCCGCACCCTGCTCTGAACAGTCTCTGGAGTCCTCTCCCACAAGCTATGCACAACGCCGCATGAGCCCCTCAACTTCAAAGGCGGAAATATAACCTGCAACAACAAACATGTATACACAGCTCAGGTATGCAATTAATCTAGCAATTTATTTCACAACATGTGTAAATATAGATTATTGCAATATTACTCTGGGAAATCCCCAAAATTCCCAACGAATACTATAAACAACTCACAATCAAAACCCTAGTCTACCTAGGACTAATCAATTCAATAAAAGGGTCAAAACTTGTCACGCCCCGGAAATTCAAAAAAATCCATAAATATAAAATTTACATAATTAACATCTCGAAAATTGCTAAATACCAAACCGGGCGCGTGAATTCTACAAAAAAAAACCAATACCAACAAACAATACCTCAACGAGATTATAACTCGGAGACTAGAAACAAACGCGGAAGCAAGAACAACTATTAATAATATAAATTCCCAAAGGACCACAGTAAATACATGACCCTGAACGACCACAACCTTTCAACCATATACAAAGAGGCTCCAAAGAGTAACTACCCCAAAGGCGATCAACCTGCCCAGAAGACTCCCGATACAACGGACCTCAATGATACCACTTGCTTTCCTGGGGGGGTTAAGGAAAAACAATTTGAAACAAGAAACGGGGTGAGATAAAATCTCAGTAAGTTACTAAATGCATCTACATGGCATAATATCATGCAAATCAATTATATAACTGAGCAAGTAAATCATATAACAACAAATGAGAAAGCTCCCTATCCCCAACCGTCCCATACCAGTTGGAAATAACGACTAACTCATCATGCAGCACATAAGACTGAAATAAACACGTAACAAAGGATACTGAGCCAAGGTTTCACCAAACTGATAGAACAATCGCTGCGCAGCTTCAACCGATCAACCAATCAACAATAGCAGTATAATAACTGAAGAGAACCCCGGTTAGAACCGACCGATCAATCAATCAACCCATCAAGCCATCTTCATAGCAGCATAAAAGCTGAAGAGAATACCCCCGGTACCGGAACCAATAACAAAGTAACGTGCCACAAAGGGCGGGAGCCAAGCCACAAAGTCATGCTCCAAAACGTCTCAACCAAGGCCGATCTGGAAGAGGAAAATAAGGGCAAAACAATGGTCGACACCATAATGGACTTGGCCAGTGCCATCAAAATATCTCACATCGCCCGACACAACCACAAATACCAGCTAGACTTTCAAATAAATGCCAAGTAATAAAATACTAGCACGGTAAACAACTAAGGATTCCAAAGTAGGGAACCATACCAATTAATCACCATAAAAGATGCAAACGATTACTCAAGAAGAGTTCAACAACAATAAACACAAGGAGTTTCTCATAAAAGAGTCCAACAACATTGACCATTAAAACATAATGATTCCAAGATAGGGCACGTACCAAATACATCCTAAATATGATACCCACAAGTTAATCATAAAGAGCACAACCCAAACGGTCGCTCACAAATAGCACAATGACTATTATCAAAATGACCCTAAACATTTACTCATAAAGATATACTAGGACTATGAACTCAACCATCTCATCACACCTGGAATTCCAAAGTAGAAAGTCAGAATGAATACACCTTAAGGTTAATCAAACCGTAAGTACCCAATTGCCAATTCATGCTTTACCTCCGTCCATAACGAACCAATCCTAAACACCCCAAACGAATCCAAAAGGTTACCCTTATTAGAACATGATCACGACCGGACTAAACCTATACTTTGGTATTCAATAACAACCCTCTAGGTACTATAGGACATCGCCTAAAACCTAGACCAAGTCTTACTCGAAAATCAATTCGATTAGAACAATCACGAACACATCATAAGATGCCCAAACATTCCCAAACAATACTTGATAAAATTACATAACACCATGGTTCACAAAGGAACCAATTTTAATTACTAAAGTGTTCCACGGTGCCCAACTAAGTCAACTAGAATAGTACTACGGCACCTAGACCGAGACTACACCTTGATCTTAAGCCTCAACAATAAGACAACCATTATGATCTGGAACCATGCATCCAATAGAAACATTGCGTATTACTCGAAAAGATCTTTCCAACGATAGTTTACACGTCCAAAACGGAGTCCGGACGAAGAAGTTATGGCCTCCGGAAGATTGAACGTAAAACGGACAATTCTTATAAAGTGTTCGGCCGGACATTAAGAAAAATCCCTGTTTTAGCTCCGAAGTTCACTCCTTTCGTTCTAAATCTTAGGAGTACCTATATATACTTCTATCCTAACATTTAAAGACAAGAAAACTCAATTCATGCGTCTCTAAAACCCAAACTAAAAATACAACCTAGTTTTAAACAAACACAAATGTGATTTTCAGAAAAAAGGGGCGGGCGGGCGCTCGCCAAGGGGCGGGCGGGCGCTCATTTAGGCAGAAGGTTGGCAACGGGAAAAGGGGCGGGTAGGCGGGCGCCTGGCTCCAGGCGGGCGGGCGCCTGGTCTGTCTTCATGCCGGGAAATAGAGCTGGGTTTCCACCATTTTCGAACCCAAAACCAAATTTCTCACAATCAACACTCCCAACTTGATTCCCAAATTACCCAAACAACATCTAACAAAAAGGGGACCTCAACAACACCATAAATGACCCCAAACTAAGAAAGAAACCCAACATTCATATCAATCACCATTTTTAATTAAAAACTCAAATAAATTTCAAACAAATTTCAAACTCAATCAAACATCAAATATAACAACCCAAGCATTATATAAACATGATATGAACTTTTTAGCATAAAAATGGGGGGAAAGTAACTTACTTGAATTTTCTCAAAGTTGCCAGAACTCGAATATTTTTAGCCCTCTACGATCCTAAAGACGATCTAAACAAGTTTCATGTTTTAAGAAATGAGAAATTACAAGAGGAAGATGGTTAGATTGAAGAGAGAAGGGAGAGAAAACTTACCCAAACCAATGGAGAGAGAGAGAGAGAGATTTCTGGGAATGGGAATGGTGAGGTGAAAGTGAGGGAGGTGAGGGGAAAAGAGGGAGTAAGTAGGATGATAAATTAGAATTTCTGGGAATGGGAATGGTGAGGTGAAAGTGAGGGAGGTGAGGGGAAAAGATGGAGTAAGTAGGATGATAAATTAGAATTTACAAATATACCCCCTCCCCTACATACTAACACAATAATCTTATACTCCCCACTAACAACTAAGACTCAACACTTCTACACTAGCACAAATGGCCCAAATAAAATGATAGGTAAAAATTATTATAACACATAAAATGCACACATAAATATTTAAATAAATAATAATTTAAATAAATAAATAAGCAAATAAATAAATAATAATTATTTATTACTAATAAAATAGAGCCTAGTTTTCGGGTCGTTACAATCTACCCTCCTTAAAAAGAATTCGCCCGCGAATTCACTCATCAAAATCACAATGCGCGGTCATAATGAGGCGACAAAATAGCAACTCGCATAAAGCACTCGTAACCCCAAGTCAAGTACCTATTAAAGATTTCAGACATCAATTCCATGACTCAAATAAACCCACACAAATTGAACACATATATATCTCAAGCATATTCATATCAACATCCTAAAGTTAACTTCCTCTTTCATCCCGAATTTCACATTCTCAAAACTATCACTTGTTCACCAATTCCGAGACACAGCTGATTTGATACTAATTAGCATCACGCTCACCATCAACCCTTAAATCATCAACATCCATAAGTTTTACTTTTCCGGTTCACCCGTACGCATTGATGATCTAGACATCATCCCAAGTAATCATACTACTACCCGAACAAATAAGAGAAGGAATAGGGCTAACGATTATTGTCACCCAATGACTCAATGATATACTCAAAAATTTACCGTCATCAACTATCCGATCAAATGAGATTCCCCTACCACACTCACTTCCTCATGAGATAAAACATAATACAGTCAAAATCTTTGAATTTCTCAAACTACTTGCATTACCTCATACTTAGTTTTCTAAGGGAATATCCAGAAATTCAAAACTTTAAACCATCTCAAGCTTCCTCAACTTCTTAAACTGTGAAAAGCTAAAGAAATTTCTCATCCTCCAAATGTTCACCGCGTGACTATATCTCTAAGGATTACCATTAAAGTAGCAACTGTAACGATCCGAAATTTTCACAATCTTTGTTTCAATAAATAGTAATATATTACAACTTACAACTCTAAAAGATATTACAAAGGGTCACTAATAATCCGAAATATTCAACAACTGCTCCGTCCCAATACAAAATCATAGCACCCTTTAATATGCCCAAGTATCTATACTCAACTTCCTTTACAAAACCTTAATCCAAACGAGAACGCCACTAAGAAAAGATTCAGAACCAAGTGACAACTGTTCACTAAAACCCAAAAATGCCTTTAATATTGTTCGAGGAATTCTCACCTTCTCTAAATATGTCTAGTCCTTTAAACTCAACGCGCTCACCATCATTAATGATTATAACTTCCACAATATACTCCTAACTCGTATTGCTTTAACTCAACTCCAGTCATGTATTAAAATGATCCCAAAAGTATCATAACTCAACTTCTTATTATGACTCATAATAAATTAAGTATTTCCCATACTAAACAATTCCGATGCACTCACGTAGATGTACTAAATGCATCTACATGGCATAATATCATGCAAATCAATTATATAACTGAGCAAGTAAATCATATAACAACAAATGAGAAAGCTCCCTATCGCCAACCGTCCCATACCAGTTGGAAATAACGACTAACTCATCATGCAGCACATAAGACTGAAATAAACACGTAACAAAGGATACTGAGCCAAGGTTTCACCAAACTGATAGAACAATCGCTGCGCAGCTTCAACCGATCAACCAATCAACAATAGCAGTATAATAACTGAAGAGAACCCCGGTCAGAACCGACCGATCAATCAATCAACCCATCAAGCCATCTTCATAATAGCATAAAAGCTTAATAGAATACCCCCGGTACCGGAACCAATAACAAAGTAACGTGCCACAAAGGGCGGGAGCCATGCCACAAAGTCATGCTCCAAAACGTCTCAACCAAGGCCGATCTGGAAGAGGAAAATAAGGGCAAAACAATGGTCAACACCATAATGGACTTGGCCGGTGCCATCACAATATCTCACATCGCCCGACACAACCACAAATACCAGCTGGACTTTCAAATAAATGCCAAGTAATAAAATACTAGCACGGTAAACAACTAAGGATTCCAAAGTAGGGAACCATACCAATTAATCACCATAAAAGATGCAAACGATTACTCAAGAAGAGTTCAACAACAATAAACACAAGGAGTTTCTCATAAAAGAGTCCAACAACATTGACCATTAAAACATAATGATTCCAAGATAAGGCACATACCAAATACATCCTAAATATGATACCCACAAGTTAATCATAAAGAACACAACCCAAACGGTCGCTCATAAATACCACAATGACTATTACCAAAATGACCCTAAACATTTACTCATAAAGATATACTAGGACTATGAACTCAACCATCTCATCACACCTGGAATTCCAAAGTAGGAAGTCAGAATGAATACACCTTAAGGTTAATCAAACCGTAAGTACCCAATTGCCAATTCATGCTTTACCTCCGTCTATAACGAACCAATCCTAAACACCCCAAACGAATCCAAAAGGTTACCCTTATTAAAACATGATCACGACCGGACTAAACCCTATACTTTGGTGTTCAATAACAACCCTCTAGGTACTATAGGACATCGCCTAAAACCTAGACCAAGTCTTACTCGAAAATCAATTCGATTGGAACAATCACGAACACATCATAAGATGCCCAAACATTCCCAAACAATACTTGATCAAATTACATAACACCATGGTTCACAAAGGAACCAATTTTAATTACTAAAGTGTTCCACGGTGCCCAACTAAGTCAACTAGAATAGTACTACGGCACCTAGACCGAGACTACACCTTGATCTTAAACCTCAACAATAAGACAACCATTATGATCTGGAACCATGCAGCCAATAGAACCATTGCGTAGTACTCGATAATATATTTCCAACGATAGTTTACACGTCCAAAACGGAGTCCGGACGAAGAAGTTATGGCCTCCGGAAGATTGAACGTAAAACGGACAATTCTTATAAAGTGTTCGGCCGGACATTAAGAAAAATCCCTGTTTTAGCTCCGAATTTCACTCCTTTCGTTCTAAATCTTAGGAGTACCTATATATACTTCTATCCTAACATTTAAAGACAAGAAAACTCAATTCATGCGTCTCTAAAACCCAAACTAAAAATACAACCTAGTTTTAAACAAACACAAATATGATTTTCAGAAAAAGGGGGCGGGCGGGCGCTCGCCAAGGGGCTGGCGGGCGCTCATTTAGGCAGAAGGTTGGCAACGGGAAAAGGGGCGGGTAGGCGGGCGCCTGGCTCCAGGCGGGCGGGCGCCTGGTCTGTCTTCATGCCGGGAAATAGAGCTGGGTTTCCACCATTTTCGAACCCAAAACCAAATTTCTCACAATCAACACTCCCAACTTGATCCCCAAATTACCCAAACAACATCTAACAAAAAGGGGACGTCAACAACACCATAAATGACCCCAAACCAAGAATTAAACCCAACATTCATATCAATCACCATTTTTAATTAAAAACTCAAATAGATTCCAAACAAATTCCAAACTCAATCAAACATCAAATATAACAAACCAAGCATTATATAAACATGATATGAACTTTTTAGCATAAAAATGGGGGGAAAGTAACTTACTTGAATTTTCTCAAAGTTGCCAGAACTCGAATATTTTTAGCCCTCTACGATCCTAACGACGATCTAAACAAGTTTCATGTTTTAAGAAATGAGAAATAACAAGAGGAAGATGGTTAGATTGAAGAGAGAAGGGAGAGAAAACTTACCCAAACCAATGGAGAGAGAGAGAGAGATTTTTGGGAATGGGAATGGTGAGGTGAAAGTGAGGGAGGTGAGGGGAAAAGAGGGAGTAAGTAGGATGATAAATTAGAATTTACACATAGACCCCCTCCCCTACACACTAACACAATAATCTTATACTCCCCACTAACAACTAAGACTCAACACTTCTACACTAGCACAAATGGCCCAAATAAAATGCTAGGTAAAAATTACTATAACACATAAAATGCACACATAAATATTTAAATAAATAATAATTTAAATAAATAAATAAATAAGCAAATAAATAAATAATAATTATTTATTACTAATAAAATAGAGCCTAGTTTTCGGGTCGTTACAAAACTAGTCCAAGTTTACAATAACAAACGAACCAACATACAACTTCGTACAAAACAATCTTTCTCAATGAAACATTCACATACATCGACTACCCACATTCTAAACAAAGGTCAAACCATACAAAAAGCACTTTTAACAAAGTCAACCAAGTCAAAATCGGTCAAAGATTACAACATTTTCGGACCAAAACCAACTTAACAGAAAATTTGCGTTTTTCAACAAAACCCCCAAAATCAATACTCTCTCCGTTCCGGGTAAGTTGCAACAATTTGCCATTTTGGGCATTCCACTTAAGTTGCAACAATGCCAAATAAGGAAACTCTTTATTACTTTTATAATCCTCCACTCATTCTCTCTCTTCCTCCCAACCACTCATTATTATCCACTCATTCTCTCTCTTCCTCTCAACCACTCATTATTCTCCTTTCTTAATTTTTGTGCTTCCCATTCCATGTTGCAACTTACCCAGAACGGAGGGAGTACATTACACATGCTACAAATAGCTTCAACTTCAACAATCCACATTCAAAATTTGGGTCAACATCAATGGTAATTTATTTAAACCCCCATACATTGGGAAATTCACATCCAAACCCCAAACATTGGGTAAAATACAAATAAATCCCTCACGATCAACATAAAATCCACTTAAACCCCAAAACTTTAGGTAATTACAAAAATTGATCAACTAAATCCCCATATCTTGGGTAATTTCCAACAAAACACCTCAACTTGACATTATCCAAATCCAAACCCCATACCTTAGGGTAATTTACAATCAAAACCCCAAACTTTGGGTAACTTACAATCAAATCCCTCACTTAAAATTATTTACAATCAAATCTCCTACATTTAAACATTAATACATCTAAACCCCAAACTTGGGTTATTTACAATCAAAATGACCAACGTAAAAGTCACTTAAACTCCATACTTTGGGAAAATTACAATTAAACCCCAAACTTTGGGTAACTTACAATCAAGTCTCTCACTTAAAATAACTTATAGTCAAGTCCCTCATTCAATACAATTTACAACCAAATCCTCCGTATTCAACATTAATACATTTAAACCCCAAACTTGGGCTATTAACAATCAAACCTTTTCATTCAAAGTAATTTACAAAATCAAACTCTTTACAATCAACTTAAGATTTACTTAAATCCCAAACTATGGGTAAATCACGAGTAAACCTCTATATTCAATACTAAGTCACTCAAACCCCAAACTTCGGGTAATTAACAATCAAATCTTCTCATTCAAAAGAAATTTACAATCAAATCCTCCATGTTTAACATCAATATACATAAACCCCAGAATTTGGGTAATACTACCTCCGTCCCAACTCAATACGCATCTTTACTGTTTGGCACAATATTTAAGGAGAGATTATTTATATTCAAAAGTATTGTGAGTGGAGAATAATGAGTGGTTGGGAGGAAGAAAGAGAATGAGTGGAGAATAATGAGTGGTTGAGAGGAAGAAAGAGAATGAGTGGAGAATAATGAGTGGTTGGGAGGAAGAGAGAGAATGAGTGGAAGATTATAAAAATAATAAAAAACATTCCTTTTTTGGATTGTGCACATATCAACGACACCCACTTAAAAGGTAAGTGTGCACATTGAGCTGGGACGGAGGTAGTATACAACTAAATACCTCTACTAAACATTATTCAGATTCAAACCCCATACTTTGGGTAATTTTCAACTAAATCCCTTACATTCAATACTAATTTATTTAACCCCAAATATTGGGTAAATTACAATCAAATCAATGTTAACACATTTAACCCCCATACTTTGGGAAATTTACATTCAAAATTCCTTCAATCATCAACAATCAATGCTCAAACCCTAGACTATAGGTAATTTACACTTAAACTCCTCCAATAACATTACTAAATGCTTAAAACCTAAACAATAGGTATCTTACATCTACAAATCTCTAAACTTTACACACTCTCTACTTTGATCCCTCAAACTTGCGATCACTCACAAATGCTTTCCCTCGGGTTACAACGAATGATCATATCATGCTAAAAACTCTAAAAGTGTTACATTCATACACTTATACTAAAACATATTGCAAAACACCGTAATCTCTAGGACTTATCCTTATTCCGTTCCTTAGGCTCGGAAGGCCACTATAAACTCCAAATTTAACGAACTACGGTCCGGAAGACCACTATAAATTACCAAATCAATCTATTTCCCCAGCGAGAGCCAACTAATGCAGGTTAAGGAACCGCTATAAATCCTAAATCATACTAAAATGCAGGTTAAGGAACCGCTATAAATCATAAACCATACTAAAATGCAGGTTAAGGAACCACTATAAATCCTAAATCATACTAAAATGCTGGTTAAGGAACCGTTATAAATTCTTAATCATACTAAAATGCAAGTTAAGGAACCACTATAAATCCTAATGCACGTTAAGGAACCTCTATAAATCTTAATGCGGGTTAAGGAAACCGTCATAAATCCTTTATTAATAACTGAATCGATCCTGAGATACATGAATCCCGATATAATCGAAAAAGTTATAGGCGTAACCCGTACGATCCCGAGACACTTGTGTCTTGATATACAGTCTATGTTACCGTTTTACCGAATCCTGTGATTTTGAGGTTTTAGCATCTCAATATACCGTAGTTTGTCGAGAAATTATTTGTTTCACACGCCCCATAAGACGGCTTCTTCATAAAATATGTGTCTCATATTTTTGGCATAAGAGGCTGGTGTCTTCGAACATAATTTCAGTTACTATTGCTAGTGTCTTCAGACACATTTGGTTACTTTTGATTCACGCGCCCTGTAAGATGGCTTCTTCATAAACCGCATGTCTCATATCCGACATAAGCTGTTGGTGGTGCCCAACGTCTGTTGTCATTTTCCCTGGACACATTTAACTTTGTCTTGATTCGCACGCTCCATAAGAAGTCAGTATCCCTATCTGTGTTTGCTCTCGATTGCTGAATCTTCTTCTCATACCGTGGTTTCATGATTATTTGGCATAAAGGCCAGTGTCCTCGTTCCTCCCTTCTTTCTCTTCCCCAGTAGAGTCCGAACAACGATTCTATTGTCCTTAACAAATTTTCAGTTTTATGCAGGGTGTTATACCCAACAGGAGCTGATGTCTCGTTTCTTTCTCTCTCTCCCCCTAACGAATGTTTGTCTTCGTACAGGATCCTATCCCCAGCATAAGATGATGTCTTGTTTCTACCCCCAAAGGTTCAGCCGCTCGACCAATCTGGTCACCTTCTTACTTCTTTCCCCTGATTTGGAACTCATGTTTCAGATCGATTCCTTTCTTAATCGACAACCCTCCATGCCTTGCAAGAAGCGTCACCGAGGGGTTATTGTTAGTACCCGATCTAAAGATAAAGGACTTCCTAGACCTTTGGGAACCTCTAAGGACCTTTTAGGCAATTATAACCTGACAGGGACTTATCCGGCAGCTCTCCAAAGTTCTAGATGGATGAAATCAGTTATAGATCGAATTCCATCAGGATATTGACCAAATCCTGAGAACAAAGTGATGACATTTCACTGAGATCTTGATAACCACGCTATCTGGCAACACTGGCCATGCGTCCAGTGTGGGAGTTGACCGCGCGGCCACTCTTTCCAACCCCGATTCCCTATAAATAGGTGCCTCCAGCCCCAGAGATCATGACACAATTCATTCTACGAGTTCTGCAGTCAAAACTGACTCCGAAACTCTTAGTTTAAGCCTTTCTGGCACCCTTGAAGCCTCTTCGAATCATCAAGAAGCTTCAATCATATTTCTTGCCGATCAAGGCGAGTTTTCTTACTTTTCTTATTATGTTCTTGTTATGTTCTTAGGCTATATCTATATTATGCATGTTTTCATTATGTGTATTCATTCATATTCATATGTTCTTCACGTGTTCTTCATGTTCTTAGTCTAAACTCATAATATATGCCATATTTAGGGTAGAGATCTTCATGTTAACGTGTTCATTCATATGTTTCATAATGTTCTTATTATTATGCTAGATCAACGACTTATCCATGCGTAACATACTAGATCTAGGGTTTTAATCCCTAGTATGTGCATATAACATAGCCGATGTTGATCCTAGGGTTTCATCAAACCCTAATGTGATCTAGTAACTACCTCTAACCCTAATTTTCCCCCTCTTTATGCATGATCCCGCTTCATCATCTCTATTCTAATTATCAATGAACTATACTGACGTGAGATTCTCACATTGAGAAGAACATAGGCAATCCTTGGATCCGGTCTCAAACACTAACGCACACACACATACACACATTGATCATGATAGAAAGACCGATTCGTCGGGCAATAGGAGTGATCACATTAATATTCTTCTCTTATTGTAATTTGACCCTCGAACCCTATTATTCTCATAAATGGTTTTTGTAATGTTTTAACTACAAATAAAATAATGTGGCAACTCTCAATTTCAATCAGACGTATTTACAGTGACCATACTTTGAGCAGTCACAAATGACCACACCTCAAGCAGTCTCAAGTGACCACATTTGAATCAGTCACAAGTGACCGCACCAGACTCAATTTTAAGTGACCGCACCAAAATCACTCTCAAGTGACCGTACCTAGGTCAGTCTAAAGTTGCCGTACTTCATGTGACCGCAAGTCACTTAGCTTGCCTTATGAAGACCAAAGACTGAAGACTCAACTCAAGTTTGGTTAAAACTTAACCATGGTCACACTAGTATCCAAAACCTTTGGTTAGTTTATAACGTTGCAAGATTCAAAATTCAAATTCGAATACAATCGTCATCTAAAGCTTTGATGGTACATTTGGACCACCACTACTCTGCAACTAAAGGACAACTCAGACTGAGCTCCAATCAGAATTCAACAACTCATTGTCCTCCAAACTTGCTCCCCAAGATTTCAAATGGCTACCTCTCCATTCAAGGCTATAAATATCCCTTGAGTTCTTCATTGAACATTGCTGAGATTCCAAGAGAGAAATTGCTGTTGAAATACTTGGTGATTGAAGATCATATTCAAGATTTCCAGAATCCTTCGATCTTCAAGCACAACCTTCAAGTCTTCAACAACTCCAGAAACCTTCATCTACAAGTCTCAAGCCTTGTAACACATAAGATTCAATATGCTCTAAATCATAGAGATTTCAAAGAGCTTTTGATTCTTACACACACATACCTCAATTGATCAATCACATAGATTGCATTATTAGGGATACACTGGTCTAAGTCTAGGATTTGATCTTCATAGAAAATAGGTGTTGATTCAATACTTCATCTCTGTAATCTGTACTCAAGTGAATCAATATAAACCTCCATTAAAAATCTAAGACTGGCCATCTTGGTAAAGGACATAGATCTTTTAACAAATCGAATCTTTCGAAATCATCGTGTTATTTACTTACTGCTCTTTCCATTTCTGAAAATTTACTTTCATCTTGTTCTTATTGTTCTTCATTGTTCATATTAATCTTGTTTGTCATTTAGTGTTTGATCTTTCAGATATCCAAACTTATTTGTGAATTGTGTTTGTATGTTTATCATATTGCCTAAGCTAAAATCTAACTAACTTATCATTTGCCAAAAATTCCAAGACACTATCTTTCAATCTCTCAACCTACCGCACTAAATCACCTTTTACCTACCGCATTATAAGTTCCCGCACTCTACCTACCACAACTCAACTCCGCACTATTTCAATCAAAAACAACTCTAACTTATTTGTATCGAAAACTTCCGCTGTGCATATTACTCTTGAACTAGTGATTTTTAAGTGACGGCAAAATTCATTGAGTAAGCATAAGGTTGAATTTTGAAAAAGGGTTGAAATTTTAAATAGGCTATTCACCACCACCCCCTAGCCTTTTTCCTACCCTTGTCGTGTCTTTGGGACCAACACATAGTCGTGCTCAACTGGATTGATATGATCAATGTCATTTGTATTATCAACTATTTGGAATCGAGAAAAGTATTAGGCATTGTAAGTTGTGTTAGTCTTAGTGCCCTAGGCACGTTTATTTAAACGTTATGTATGTTATCGTTTATTCATATTAATAAAGAGATATTTTAATTATTATTGTTGTTCATGTTTACTTATAATAATCTTCGTCCCTAGCGCTTATGAACCACTAGTATAAGTCTAAATGATCATGGGATGATGATGTTAGACTTATGGGTACTTGTTGGAGAACAAGGTACTGGACATAAACCGCTCTATGAGATTTATGTCATGGTCAATGTCATATATAGATCTCATATTAGTAATGTCATTTGAATCCTTAGACATGAAGTTATTATAGTCTTCCACTTGATGAACATTATGTTTGACATATTCAAACGCTACCTTTAACCAGGAAGTTATAAAGGGTATGATTGGCATAATCGGATTCATGTAGGGAAGAGTATAAGCTAATTGGATTTGTCCCTCTTCGGAGAGATGTCAAGCTTGGGCCACTCGTAGAATGATGTTGATGAAATGTTTGGCCAAACTCAAATGAATTGATTGGATCAATGTTATTTGGATTATCAACATATTCGGAATCGAGAAAGTATTGAACAAATACAAGCTGACTCAATAACTATCACTTGTGTTCAATGACATCATGGACAAAGGGATTGTGACATGTTCTATAAAGGATTACAAACTTGTATATAGTTACACTATTTGGGTAGGTATGACGGTTTGCTAGAACCTAATCATATCTTATTGGTTTATGTTTAAACCCATTGCCAACTTATTGTAATCTTATAGGGTCACACACAAATAGAAGGAATTCTAAAGGACTTAATTGGAATTTAGGTTGAAGGACCGTAGAGGGATTTTAGGAATTTAGGGGAGAAAAGAAGAAAATCGGAGAAACTGGAAGGGTCCGGTCGGACCTATGTAAAGACCCGATCGGTCCTTGCATAGGACCCTGCCGGACCTCCTTTGTGACCCGCGCGGACCTATTCAATTTTGGCCAGAGATTTTCTTAATCTGATTTCTTGAGGGTTTGACCACTTGTTACCTATTTGGAATAGGTGAAACAAGTATAAAAACATCCGCTAGTTGCCCTAATCAGTCCATAGAATATTGTGAGACTCCAAAGAGTTTGAGAGGGTTATTTCTTGTTCTTAGATCCCTAGATTGAAGAACAAGAACATTACATAAATTCCATATCGTTCTATAACAATTGTAAAAGTGTGTTTCATAATTTGGTCTAGCAACCAAAAATATTCGTTCGAGGTGTGGATACCAATAGAGGGTGAAGCCTATCACCTCCATAGTTTGTGTTCTTGCTCGTGATTAAGTTTCAAAGTTCCACCAAGAATCAAGGTTGTTAATCAAAGGCTTCAAGGGTTGGTATTCTAGTATTCATTATGCAAGTATTTGATCTAATCATATGAATGGATCTATGGGCTTTGGGTTTCCATGAAAAACTTTAATGCTTTGTTCCACTGTGCATGATGATAGGAAACCCAACAGTAGTATCAGAGCCCCGTTCATGTTGATTATTTCAATACATAATCATGTTGTGTGTATATAAATTGTTTATGTGCCTATCATGATTTGAATATTGGAATTGTGAAGTTTATGTGATCTATGCGTTTTATGTGGTTTATTGTTTTTGTAACTGAAATCGCACTATTCAAACGCAATAAAAATTATGGTGGATTTAAAATTGTTTGGGTTATCAATTTTTGATTGGATCAAAGTCTTGATAATCTAGAGATTCATGAATAAATAGTTTATTCAAGGTTTTGATGATCATGGTGATTGGATCACCAAGAACACCAAATCCTGATTGAATAGGGGAAAAGCAATTTTGAGATAAATTTAAATTTAAATTTTTTTTGAATTTTTCGCAGAAGTCCGACCGGACCCAGGCAATGACCCGGCCGGACCTAGGGTTCTGGCGTGGGCGGAGCTTAGGGTTTGGGGTGGATCTTGTGGTTTGAAATTACTATTAGTTTTAGTCTTATTGTCACGCCCCAGACCTGTGGTCCTACTTGGCCCCACGCTCGGGACACGATTGGAAGACGTCATAAAACACTTTTAGAAAAATTTTCGAAATATACTTTCATAAAGTTTAACAAAATCCACACTCGAAGTTCAAAGACTTCCATTTAACTTTCAAACAAACTGTACAAACAACTTTCACAAACGAAAGTACTTAGCCCGAAGGCTTACAAACTCTTATACAAATGTACAATTACCACACTTTAACAAAACAGGTGATACACGGATAAAGTCTCGGGTACACTACCCCAAAGGTTATACATTTATATAATGTAACCTTTAAACCACACTTACTTTCCAAAATGGATTATCAACCCGACGTCCTCCCTTGTGAAGTGACCTATCCCCTTGACTCGCCTTTATCTAAAACAGTAAAAAAATAAGGGGTGAGAATGAATCTCAGTAAGCTAATAAAATGCAACTACGTTTCATGCTAAAATGATAAGAATAAAGAACAATATCATAAGCATCACATAGCACATAGTATGAGAGATAAAACCAACTCATATACCACAAATACCATAAATGCGACACTCAGGTGGATACCAAGGCAAGGTTTACCCAATAAACATAACCGTCTGAGAATACCATCTAAGAAAACCAACTGAGAAAACCATCTGAGCAGCATAAATAGCTGAAGCCGGGATCCCGAAAACCAAACCATAACCATAAGAACCAAAGTAACAACGGGGGGAATATGACACAAAGTCATAACCTAAATGCTCACATGAGGGAGCTAGTTCATCCCATCTAAGGCCAATCTAGACTGGGGAAACAGAAAAGGCAACAGTGGAAAACCTTATTGTGAACTTGGCTTATGTGCCACTATAATTCTCCCACTGCCTGACTCAAGGTACCAATGGAAAACCTTATAGTGCACTTAACTTGTGTGCCACTATAATTCTCCCACTGCCTGACTCAATAACACAAGACCAGCTGGACTTTCCACAAGGAGCACAGTAATGAATACTTGCTAAACAACAACAACCGGGGCATGATTCCAAAATAGGGAACCACACAAAGTCATCACAAAGATGTAAACATGTTACTCACAAAAGAGTTCACAACATTGACATTAAGTCACAACACAATCCTTTATCAATGACATTAAGTCAAACAACCATCTTGCACACACTTGAACACGATCCTCAACAACCAAGTACGTTAAACCCATTTCTCACACAAGGGATTACAAAGTAAGAATCCCCACGAAAGCATCATAAAGATGTACAACACCCAAAATGAACCTAAACGGTTACATCATTCCAAACTCGGTCACAAACGGACCATTCCTAAATATTTTATGTTATAAAACACTTACTAAAAACTCGACATAATCTGAACCTGAAACTCAACTAAATAAACTAACCTATCTCGTACAACTCAAGAAGAGCTTTAAAACGATAGCTTACACGACTTAAACGGAGACCGGATGAGAAAGTTATGACCTCCGGAAGATTGAACATTTTCTGGAAGATTGTGAGGTCGCCCACTTCACAGTGTGTGGTCGCCCAAAAGCCCATTTTCATAAACAAAACTTGTCAGAAGAGTGTGCGGTCGCCCACACTTTGTGTGAGGTCTCCCACTTCCTAAATGTACCAAATTTTCACTCCTTTCGTCCTAACTTCTCAGAAATACTAACCTTACTCTTAGTCTAACTTATACATAACGATCAAACCCATTTCCAGTCACATAAGTGCTCAGAAATTAACACCAAATAACTAACAAACTCAATACTTCTCATAAACCAGAAATTAGCAACATAAGTACCAAATATAATACTCCCTCCGTTTCACCGTCTCAAAAGTACTAATACTCTTATACCTGAAGCATACTCTCTACCAATATAAGTGCAAAGAACACACAGGAAGACACTTGAACTAAACCAAACACTTCTTGCTACAAATCTCATACTACTCCCTTTGTCCCAAAATTACAAGTATCACAAAAATCATTCAAATCACAAAATTAACAAGTACAAGTGACAAATATAACATATATGATCATTTTAACATTTAAAGGGGAATTAGTAACTTACCTATTTCAGGAAAAAGTATCGCATAAATAATATTTGATCGGATAGAAATAACCTACTCAATGCCCTGATCACTTTTATATAATTAGATTTTAAAACGGAGAAGTAATTAAAAAGATATAAAATCAAAATGAAATGAACTTACCTTTCTTCTTTCATCAACCAGAGAAAAATGAAATTTTGGGAACTATGTATGTGAAACGCAGAAAGGGAGAGATGGAGAGATAAGCTTATAAAGATTTTTTTAAAATTTTCACTTTGGTTCCTCTACTTTCAAGTTGAACAATTAAGCCCCTATAGTTATATTTTCACAAAGGACCCTATAGTTTCAACTACTCCATTTAACTCCTTTTACCATTATTATTACTAACTAAGTAAATAACACAATTAATCAAACAATTTGTGCAAGTCATAAAATATTATGCAACACATAATATCAATTTAAAACCCCCAAAAATATAAAATAAATAGGGACGGGTTTTGGGGTCGTTACAATCACTCCCCCTTAAAGAAAATTCGTCCCGAATTTTAGGGTAACTTACCAAACGAATCAAACAACCAAGGTTATTTCCTTTCCATTTCCTCCCGAAGCTCCCAAGTAGATTCTTCCACATTATGGTTCCTCCACACAATCCTAACAAGAGGAATACTCTTAGTTCTCAATTCTTGAACTTTAGAATTAATCACCTGAACTGGATGCTTCTCTTAGGATATACCGGGTTCTAGATCCTCTTGTATCTCTGATAACACTTGAGATGTATCATACAAATTTTTACGAAGCACGAAGATATGAAGTACGTTATGAATTTACCCAAAGAAGATGGCAACTCAAGATAGTACGCAAGATTTCCAACTCTTTCTATAATTTTAAAAGGCCCATTATGACTCTCCATCGAATAGCCAATCTCAATAGGTAGAAAGTGAGCTGATTTTGTCAATCTATCCACAATTACCCAAACTGTATCATGCTTTCTTCATGTACAAGGTGACCCTGTTACAAAATCCATCGTGACATAATCCCATTTCCACTCAAGTATCTCTAGAGGTTGAAGTAAACCTGCGAGTCTTTAATGTTCAGCTTTAATCTGTTGATAAGTCAAACACTTTATTACATAATCCGCTATTTCCCGTTTTATATTATTCCACTAAAAATATTGTTTCAAATTCTGATATATCTTGGTACTCTCGGGATGAATACTATACTTGAACTCGTGATCCTCATCAAGAACTTGGCGTTTAATTCCATCAATATCTGGTACACATAGCCGCCCTCTATAAGTTAATACTCCTTCAAGATTAAAGGAGAGATCTTCAAATTTTCTATCTTTGGTTTTATCCACTATCTTTCTCAACTCGAGGTCATCCTTCTGAACATCTTTATCTGTTGAATTAAAGTTGGCAATACTCTATTATTCGTAAACATAACTCCATGTCTCAATTCATGTGAACACAAATCTCATGCATCCTCTAACATCTTCCATTCTTGGATCATCAATGAAGCTACATAAGACTTCCTACTTATAGCATCGGCTACCACATTGGCCTTGCCCGGATGATAAGAAATGGTACAATCATAATCCTTCACAAGCTCCATCCATCTACGCTGTCGGTTGTGCAACTCTTTCTAGAAGAAAAGATATCTCAACTCTTATGATTCGTAAAAATCTCAAACATTGTTTCATAAAGACAATATTTCCACTTATGTAACGCAAAAACAATCGCAACATGTTCCATGTCCAGGGTCGGATAGTTCTGTTCGCAAGGAGTTAACTTCCTCGAAGCATCACTGTAAATAACTAAATCATCATTCCCATTAGTTAACGCAAGAATAAGTACAATGGTCAATCTCTTCTTCAATTTCCCAAAACTGACTTGACATTTTTCATCCTACATATATGGTACATTCTTTTAAGTCCACTGAGTGAATGGTGTAACAATCTTGGAAAATCCCTCAATAAATCTTTGATAATACTCCGCTAAACCCAAAAAATTTCACAAATAACTGCTTCCCTCGGAGCCCAAACAAAACCATTCGCAAATATTGTTCATGTTCCTCTCGAGATTTAGAATAAACAAGGATATTACCGTTACCTGATTCAGCTTCCTGTAGTCAATGCATAGTCTCAAAGACCCATCCTTTCTTCTTTACAAACAATACAGGAGCTCCCTACGGTGATACATTGAGTTGGATAAAACCACTTTCAAGTAACTCTTGCAATTGAACTTTAAACTTTTTCAATTCAGCTGGAGCCATTCTGTAAGGTGATTCAGATATCGGAGTTGTACCTGGAAGTAAGTCAATACAGAACTCGATTTCCCGGTCAGAAGGCATAGAGTACTCAGTAGAAAACGCATCAGGAAACTCTATAACAATAGGCACATCCTCTATTTCAGGCACCCTTTTTAGTAGTATCGAGAACACTGGCCAAGAATCCCACACAACCATGGTGTAACAATTTTCTAGCTTTCATATAAGAAATAATACCAATCCCCCTACCCAGAGGAGCAGCCTCAAAAGTAAATTCAGGCACATCAGGAATAGAGAATGTGACAATCTTTTTATAACAATCAACCGAAGCATGGTATTTATTCAACCAATCTATTCCCAAGATAATATCAAAATCTTGTAATGGCAAAACAACTAAATCAGCAAATAAAACATGCCCCCAAATATGCACATCACAAGTACGCAACACACTATCAGTTGCCAAACACTCCCCCATAGGGGTGAACACCTCTAACACATAAGATAGAGACTCAGGAGACAAATGTAACTGAGATGCAAAAATGCACAGACACATATAAATGCAATGAGCCGGGTTCTATAAGTGCTCGTGCCCTCAAACTAGATATAGAAATTATACCTCCTATCACGGCAGAAGAATCTGAAACCTGCTGTTGATTAATAACAAAAACATGACCCTGCACTTTAGGCTTTCCCGAAGTATCCCTCTAAAAATGATCAAACTGACCACAATTCAAGCACTTACCCAACTTTTTCAAACCCCTAATAATTCAACTTTCTTCTTATATTCTTCAATATCGTGTTCCAGTTGATAAACTCTATCATCTGCATCTTGAACATCTTGTAACTTGTGAAATACTAGTTGACTTCGGATCACAGTTCTCAATCCCTTCACAAATCGCATTGCCTTTCTATCCTCAGTTTTAACTAGATGAGTACAGTACCTGGATAACTCTATGAATTTAGATGTATATTGAGCCACGGACATAACATTTTGCTCTAAGTTGAGAAACTCCATTTGTTTCTTGTGTTGATCCACCTGAGGAATAAAATGTTCCATGAACTTCTTTTAGAAAATTTTCCCAAGTATAGGGTACATGAGTCTCATCCCAACAAGTTTTCAAAGCCTTCCACCAGTACTCAGTAGCTCCACTCAGTTTATAAGTAGCAAACCTGACTTGATCTTTATCAAAACATCTCAGAACATCAAAGATCTTTTCCATCGATTCAATCCACCTTTCCACTTTAGCTACATCAGGTTCTCCATCATAGCCTATTAGTTTCATCTTTAAAAACTGTTCTAACCCATACCTCGGAGGTACTTGATCTTCTCCTTGTCTTTAATCATTTAAGGTTTTCATGGCTGCTTCAAACATTCCCTTGCCTTGAAGGCCCTGACTGATCTCTTTCTGTCCCAACCATTTTCAATAAGTACCTGCATAAGACTCTCAACGTCACTCACTCTATACACAACTACCCTCCTAGGTCACTTAGTCATTCTAGACCATCTACAACCTAGCTCTGATACCAACTGTCGTGCCCCAGACCCGTGGTCCTACTTGGCCCCACGCTCGGGACACGATTGGAAGATGTCATAAAACACTTTTAGAAAAAATTTTGAAATATACTTTCATAAAGTTTAACAAAATCCACACTCGAAGTTCAAAGACTTCCATTTAACTTTCAAACAAACTGTACAAACAACTTTCACAAACGAAAGTACTTAGCCCGAAGGCTTACAAACTCTTTTACAAATGTACAATTACCACACTTTAAAAAAACAGGTGATACACAGATACAGTCTCGGGTACACTACGCCAAATGTTATACATTTATATAATGTAACCTTTAAACCACACTTACTTTCCAAAATGGATTATCAACCCGACGTCCTCCCTTGTGAAGTGACCTATCTCCTTGGCTCGCCTTTATCTAAAACAACAAACAAATAAGGGGTGAGAATGAATCTCAGTAAGCTACTAAAATGCAACTACGTTTCATGCTAAAATGATAAGCATAAAGAACAATATCATAAGCATCACATAGCACATAGTATGAGAGATAAAACCAACTCATATACCACAAATACCACAAATGCCACACTCAGGTGGATACCAAGCCAAGGTTTACCCAATAAACATAACTGTCTGAGAAAACCATCTGAGAAAACCAACTGAGAAAACCATCTGACCAGCATAAATAGCTGAAGCCGGGATCCCGAAAACCAAACCATAACCATAAGAACCAAAGTAACAACGGGGGAATATGACACAAAGTCATAACCTAAATGCTCACACGAGGGAGCTAGTTCATCCCATCCAAGGCCAATATGGACTGGGGAAACAGAAAAGGCAACAGTGGAAAACCTTATAGTGAACTTGGCTTATGTGCCACTATAATTCTCCCACTGCCTGACTCAAGGTACCAATGGAAAACCTTATAGTGCACGTAACTTGTGTGCCACTATAATTCTCCCACTGCCTGACTCAATAACACAAGACCAGCTGGACTTTCCACAAGGAGCACAGTAATGAATACTTGCTAAACAACAACAACCGGGGCATGATTCCAAAGTAGGGAACCACACAAAGTCATCACAAAGATGTAAACACATTACTCACAAAAGAGTTCACAACATTGACATTAAGTCACAACACAATCCTTTATCAATGACATTAAGTCAAACAACCATCTTGCACACACTTGAACACGATCCTCAACAACCAAGTACGTTAAACCCATTTCTCACACAAGGTATTACAAAGAAAGAAACCCCACAAAAGCATCATAAAGATGTATAACACCCAAAATGAACCTAAACGGTTACATCATTTCAATCTCGGTCACAAACGGACCATTCCTAAACGTTTTGTGTTATAAAACACTTACTGAAAACTCGACATAATCTGAACCTGAAACACAACTAAATAAACCAACCTATCTCGTAGTACTCAAGAAGAGCTTTAAAACGATAGTTTACACGACTAAAACGGAGTCCGGATGAAAGTTATGACCTCCGGAAGATTGAACATTTTCTGGAAGATTGTGAGGTCGCCCACTTCACAGTGTGCGGTCGCCCAAAAGCCCATTTTCATAGACAAAACTTGTCAGAAGAGTGTGCGGTCACCCACACTTTGTGTGAGGTCGCCCACTTCCTAAATGTACCAAATTTTCACTCCTTTCGTCCTAACTTCTCAGAAATACTAACCTTACTCTTAGTCTAACTTATACATAACGATCAAACCCATTTCCAGTCACATAAGTGCTCAGAAATTAACACCAAATAACTAACAAACTCAATACTTCTCATAAACCAGAAATTAGCAACATAAGTACCAAATATAATACTCCCTCCGTTTCACCGTCTCAAAAGTACTAATACTCTTATACCTGAAGCATACTCTCTACCCATATAAGTGCAAAGAACACCCAGGAACACACTTGAACTAAACCAAACACTTCTTGCTACAAATCTCATACTACTCCCTTTTTCCCAAAATTACAAGTATCACAAAAATCATTCAAATCACAAAATTAACAAGTACAAGTGTCAAATATAACATATATGACCATTTTAACATTTAAAGGGGAATTAGTAACTTACCTATTTCGGGAAAAAGTATCGCATAAATAATATTTGATCGGGTAGAAATGACCTACTCAACGCCCTGATCATTTTTATATAATTAGATTTTAAAACGGAAAAGTAATTAAAAAGATAAAAAATCAAAATGAAATGAACTTACCTTTCTTCTTTCATCAACCAGAGAAAAATGAAATTTTGGGAACTATGTATGTGATACGCAGATAGGGAGAGATGGAGAGATAACCTTATAAAGATTTTTATAAAATTTTCACTTTGGTCCCTCTACTTTCAAGTTGAACAATTAAGCCCCTATAATTATATTTTCACAAAGGACCCTATAGTTTCAAATACTCCATTTAACTCCTTTTACCATTATTATTACTAACTAAGTAAATAACACAATTAATCAAACAATATGTGCAAGTCATAAAATATTATGCAACACATAATATCAATTTAAAACCCCCAAAAATATAAAATAAATATGTACGGGTTTTGGGGTCGTTACACTTGTGAATTCTAAGATTGGATCAAGGTTTGGATAGCAAGCCTACGTTCTCGAGACTGTGTTTCCCTAAATTGATCGCAATCAAAGATTCAAAGATAAAACGAAATTAGAATTATGAAGATTTCATAATTGCTAAAATTGAGAAACAAAGTTCTTGATTCAAGATTGGAGATCCATGTGGAATTGTGAATGCAATTGGCCTACGTTCATCGACACCATCTATTGCTTAGTTTCGGCCACATAGACTACTTTCTTGGTTTCTTAAATTAGTGGGGAATTGTGATTGCAATTGGCCTACGTTCATCGAGACCATCTATTGGTTAGTTTTGGCCGCACTTCTTGTTGTCTTGATTTGGAGATGATAACTAAAGTTCAAAGAGTCTCATCCTCATAATTATAGAGAAACTAATGACACATAAATATCATGCTTAAATTAATGGAGATTAATTTAGTGACTAAACTTGATGCTTGACATGTTTATCTTATGTGCTTATAAACTTGTTGTATGCTATATATGATAAACCTTCTTGTGGGGAATGGAGTAAGAGTTGCTGCATTAGCCGTAGAAACTTATGAAGTTACTTTACCTTCCGGTTTAATTCTTGTTTTGAACAATTGTTATTATGTACTGGATTTAAGTAGGAATATTATTTCAATTTCTTGTTTGGATAATGAAGGCTTTAAGTTTCTTATTGAGAATAAGAGATTTTCTATTTATGTAAATGATGTGCTTTATGGTATTGCAAATTCATTTAATGACCTTTATGTCCTTGATATCAAGAATGAAAGTAATGAGAATGTCTATCATATAAATAAGAAATCTAAACCTAATGATGTAAATCATACTTACTTGTGGCATTTCCGTCTTAGCATATTAATGAGAAGCGTATCTCAAAACTCCATGGGGACGGTCTTTTGGGTTCATGTGATCTTGAGTCATATGACACTTGCAAGTCGTGTTTTCTTGGAAAAATGACCAAGACACCTTTTACCAAGTTTGGTGAAAGGGCAACCGACTTATTGGGCTTAATACATACCGATGTATGCGGACCACTAAGTAGCAATGCTAGAGGAGGATTTCAATACTTCATAACCTTCACCAATTATTTTAGTAGATTTGGGTATGTTTACCTAATGAAAAATAAAAGTGAAGCGTTTGAGATATTTAGAATATTTCAAAATGAAGTAAAAAAACAACTTGGTAAAAGTATTAAGGCACTTTGATCAGATAGAGGTGGGGAATACTTAAGTCAAGAATTTGATGATCATCTAAAGAATTGTGGAATAGTTTCACAATTGACTCCACCCGGAACACCACATTGGAATGGTGTGTCCGAGAGGAGGAATCGAACTTTGTTAGACATGGTTCGATAAATGATGAGTCAAGTTGATCTTTCAATATCCTTTTGGGGTTATGCACTAGAAACCGCCGCTTTCACGCTAAATCGAGTTCCAAGTAAATCGGTTCAAAAGACTCCATATGAGATATGAAGCGAAAAGAAACCTAGTTTTTCTTTCATGAAGATTTGGGGTTGTGAATTTTTTGTCAAAAGACTTGTCTCCGACAAACTTGCACACAAATCTGATAAATGTATTTTCGTGGGATATCCAAAGGAAACTATAGGATATTACTTTTACAACCGAGTGGACAACAAGGTGTTTGTTCCCCGAACTGGTGTCTTTTTAGAGAAAGAGTTTCTCCCCAAAGAAATCAGTGCGAGTAAAGTAAATCTCAAAAAGGTTCTAGTTCCCGAAAATGACATTGAACCGATAGTGGAACAAGAACGAGCCCCACAAGGAGTTGTGGAACCCGTTCAAGATACACAAGTAACTCGCAGATCTGATAGGTGATGATCCGAACCTGAGAGATATGGATTTCTCATAACGGATAGTAATGAAGTGGAGATCATTGAGAGTGATGAACCAACTTCCTACCAAGGGGCGATGTCATCTCCTGATTCGGATAAGTGGCTTGGAGCCATGGAATCTAAATTACAATCCATGCATGATAAACAAGTTTGGAACTTGATTGATGCATGTAAAAACCATAGAATGAAAGTGGGTCTTCAAGAAGAAGACTGACATGGATGGGAATGTGCATAATTACAAAGCTAGGCTTGTAGCGAAAGGTTATAGGCAGATTCATGGTATTTACTATGATGAAACCTTTTCACCCGTAGCAATGATCAAGTCTATAAGAATTTTGATTCCATAGCCGCATATTATGATTATGAGATATAGCAAATGGATGTCAATACCGCTTTCCTTAATGGAAACCTATAAGAGGATGTCTATACGACACAACCCGAGGGTTTTGCACAGAATTCTAAAGTATGCAAGTTGCAGAAATCCATCTATGGATTGAAGCAAGCTTCTAGGGTTGGAATCTCCGTTTTGATGAATTAGTCAAAGAGTTTGGCTTCATTAAGAACAAAGATGAACCTTGTGTATACAACAAGATTAGTGGGAGCATAGTGTTGTTTCTTGTTTTATATATGGATGACTATTGCTCATTGGAAATGACATTCCTATACTTCAGTCTGTAAAGACTTGGTTAGGAAAGTGTTTCGCAATGAAAGATATGGGTGAAGCCGCATATATCCTTGGCATTAATATCTATAGAAATAGATCAACGAAGGTAATTGGTTTAAGCCAAAGTGCATACATTGACAAGGTCCTTAGAAGATTCCACATGGAAGACTCTAAGAAAGGACACTTGCCAGTATTACATGAAGTTTCTCTAAGCAAGACTCAATGTCCTAAGACAAATGATGAGCATGAGAAAATGATCGAGATTCCATATTCTTCGGCAATTGGATCCATCATGTATGCCAAGATATTTACTAGGACGGATGTATCTTATGCTTTGAGCATGACGAGTAGATATCAATCCGACCCCGGTGAGAGTCACTGGATGGTTGTTAAAGCGATTCTTAAGTACTTGAGAAGGACTAAAGATTCGTTTCTAATCTATGGAGGCATGGAAGATGATCTCGTTGTAAATGGTTACACGGATGCAAGCTTCCAAACCGAAAAGATGATAGTAGATCGCAATCGGGTTTTGTGTTTATGTTGAATGGTGGAGCTGTAAGATGGAATAGTTCTAAGAAAAGTACAGTCGCTGATTCTACAACTGAAGATGAGTATATTGATGCATTGGATGCTGCAAAGGAAGCTGTTTGGATTAAGAAGTTCATTGGTGAACTTGAAGTGGTTCCTAGTATTGCTAATCCAATAGACCTTTATTGTGATAATAATGGTTCTATTGCTCAAGCAAAGGAAACAAGGGCACATCAGAAATCCAAAAATATACTTAGGCGTTTCCATATCATTCGAGAAATCGTAGATAGGGGAGATGTAAATATATGCAGAGTACCAACTGATGATAACGTAGCGGACCCGCTAACAAAGGTGTTGGGTTTTGAGAGTCCTTGCGCAGCGGATCACGGCAATAGAAAATCAACAAAACCCTAAGCCCCAAGATTCATTCATGATGATTAAATTAATAGCAAGATGAATTTAGAATACTAACCGTTGTTGAGCGTTTAAAATTTTTGGATCTTAAAATCTTCAAGTCTTCAAGCTTTAAGATTTGATCTCCTCATTCTTCGCGTTCTTTGAATCAGGATCACAGGAACATGATCTTGAGATGCTAAAGAAATCACCCCCTATGTGTATCCACACACGAACGAATATCTAGAACAATTCTAGATCTAGATTGCTAGACCCATTAGAAAACACGCCTTTCTAATCTTCAAAGGCTACATAAATTTTGGTGTTCTTGAGCTGTTGATTCTAAATCTTGGCTCAAGAATATGTTTCTCAAACATATGTATTACCCCTGAATAATGGATGGTGAAAGAGGATGATTTATACTAAAAAATCCTTAACCCTTAAGGACCCTTGAGACCTAATCCCGTCACCTTAATTATTCTGCTGTAAATCTGGCCCAGACACTCTGGCACGGTCGTGCTCACAAACTGGCACGGTCGTGCCAAAGGGGGCGAATGTTCATAACATTTTGGCACGGTCGTGCTCACAAACTGGCATGGTCGTTCTCACAAATCGGCATGGTCGTGCTCGCCAGAAATTCAGCCTTTTGCCTTTTCTTGATTCGTTCTTTTATGTGTGACCCCATAGGATTATATTAAGTTGGCAATGAGTCCACCAAGGTCAAAATGATAAATCATGAGCGGACTCTAGCAAGCCATCATGATTACCCAATTAATTTAACTTAACGAAGTTCGTTATCCTCATAGAACATATCACAATCCTTTTGTCACGCAATATCATATTGAACATAAGTCATGGTCCACGTCAACTTATCTCGTTCAATGCTTTCTCGATCCTGAGTAGATTGATTATGAGCAAATGATATTGAGCACATCAATTCATTTGAGCGTGGCCACGCATTTCATCAATCTCACTCTACGAGTGGCCTAAGCAGACATCTCTCCTGAGGGATGGACAAATTCCATATTGACTTATCATTCTTCCCTACGAGAATCCGATTATGCCAATCATAGCCTTTATGACTACCTGGTTAAGGGTAGCAGTTGACTATGTCAAACATAATGTTCATCATGTGGAAGACCATGATAATCTCAGGTCTAAGGATATCAAATGATTATATGAGATTTAATTATGACATTTGACCATGACATAAATCTCATAGGTGGGTCATGTCCAGTACTTTTTCACCAACAAGTACCCATAAGTTTAATTTGTATCACATATACATGATCATCAATTAAACGTATACTAGTTCTTCATAAGTACTAGGGACGGGGATTATTATAATAAACATGTAAAACATATAATAATCTGAGGTTGTTATCTCCATAACAAATGAGAACATGATGTAACGTAAGGCCTTTCTCAAGGGCCTAGGGCATTATCTCCAACAAAAAGGACTTCCACAAGCTAAACATGATGGTCATGTTAGATCCATGGGTATTAGATACATAGGAGATTGGGCCTAGGGCAAGTGGGAGATTGTTAGTGTTGGTGCCCTAGGCACGTTTATTTAAACGTTATGTATGTTATCGTTTATTCATATTAATAAAGAGATGTTTTGATTATTATTGTTGTTCATGTTTACTTATAATAATCTCCGTCCCTAGCGCTTATGAAGCACTAGTATAAGTCTAAATGATTATGGATGATCATGTTAGACTTATGGGTACTTATTGGAGAACAAGGTACTGGACATGACCCGCTGTCGCGCCCCAGACCCATAGTCCTACTTGGCCCCACGCTCGGGACACGATTGGAAGACGTCATAAAACATTTTAGGAAAAAATTTCGAAATGTACTTTCATAAAGGTTTAATATAACCAAACACCTTTACTTGAAACTTGATTTCATTCACACAAACAACTTTCACAACTCAAAGAACTTAGCCACAAGGCTTACACACTTTACTTACAAATTTACAAATCACCGACATTTTCCAAAATATAAGTTTTAAAGGATGATGAAGTCACGGATGCTCTACCCCAAAAGGTTATACATTATATAATGTAGCCTTTACAAAACTCATATCCCAAACTCTTACCAACACGACGTCCTCCCGTGCAAGTGTCCTATTCCCTGGACTTGCCTTTATCTAAAACAGTAAACAAATAAGGGGTGAGAATGAATCTCAGTAAGCTACTAAAATGCAACTACGTTACATGCTGATATGATAATTATAAAGAAACAATATAAACAAATAATCATATAGCATATAACACATAACATGAGAGGCTCCCTATTACCAACCATCCCATACCGGTTGGAAATAATGACCAACTCATCATACAACACATAAGGCGGAAATAAACACTCATACGTGGATACTTTAATCCAAGGTTCTCGAAACAACATAACTATCTGAGAATACCAGTTGAGTAGCATAATTAGCTGAAGCCGGGATCCCGAAAACCAAACCATAACCATAAGGACTAAAGTTCTCGAATCAACATAACCATCTGAGAGGTATCAACAAAGTAGCACAATGGCTGAAGCAGGTTCCGGAACCAAACAATCACAACAATCACAAGAGGGGGAAATGACACCAAGTTATAACCCAGAGTGCCCAACCTTTGGCCAAAAGGAACGGGGTTTAAAAATGGGAAACCAATGATAGAAGCCTTACAATGAACTTGGCTCGTGTGCCATTGTAATCCCTATCACTGCCCGATATCATAAACAATGGGAAACCAATGATAGAAGCCTTACAATGATGTAATCCCTACCGCTGTCCCGACACCACCACAAGAAGTACCATCTGGACTTTACACGAAAGCACAGTAAATAATACTTGCTTAAACAACAACCGGGGGCAATGATTCCAAAGTAGGGAACCAAGCCAAACACATCACAAGATGCACACGAAAGAAACACTCATAAGAGTTCACAACATTGACATTAAGTCACAACAATCTTACACACACTAGAACACGATCCTCAACAACCAAGTACGTTAAATCCATTTCTCACACAAGGGATTTCAAAATAAGAAACCTCACGAAAGCATCATAAAGATGTACAACACCCAAAATGGACCTAAACGGTTACATCAATTCAAACTCGATCACAAAGGACCAACTCTACCACAACGGACCATTAATACTCTTTTTTTTTCTATTAAACACCTACTGGATTTCCTTAATATAAAAATCAGAACCCAACTAAATAAACCAACCCATCGTGTAGTACTCGAGAAGTGCTTTCCAGCGATAGTTTACACGACCAAAACGGAGTCCGGATGACGAAGTTATGGCCAAAACCAAAATAAATTATACTCCCTTCGTTTCACCGTTCCACAAGTATAAGTATAATTTTTCTAATATACTAATATACCCACTTTGGGATACTTTCATTCATTTCCCCATCCCACGAATAATAGTATACTTTTTATAATATACTTATTTAACATTTAATTCAAGTTAATATTTTACCGTCCCACGAGTAGGAGTACACTTTCAAACACTTATACTAACATTCTTAGGTATATAAACATACTCCATATACATCCTAGCATACTAACCAAGTCACTTACCCAGTATAATTATACTCCCTTTGTCCCAAATAAACAAGTATCACAAATAAATTCTTTTCACAATAATTTCACCACATATCACACATATAGCAAATATATGACCATTTTACTATTTAAGGGGAATTAGTAACTTACCTATTTCCGGAAAAAGTATCGCAGAAATATGTTTTGTTCGGGTAGAAATGACCTACTCAACGCCCTGATCATTTTTATATAATTAGTTTTTAAAACGGGTAAGTAAATAAGAAGAATTAAATCGAAATTGGTTGAACTTACTTTTTCTTCGTGAACCAGAGAGAGAATTGAAAATGGAGAAGCTTCATGTTGCATACGCAGAGAGAGAATTGTGAGATAAGAAGGAATTGATATTTTCCACTTTTCCACTTTGGTCCCTCTACTTTCATTTTCAACAATTAAGCCCCTGAACTTTAAAGTTACACTTTGGACCCTAAAGTTTCAACTAACTCATTTATTCCTTTTAACAAAATTTCTACTAACACTTTAACTACCACATATACTCAAATAATATATGCAAGTCATAAAAATATTTTCTAACACATAAAATGCACATAAGAGTTCCATTTTAAGTTAAGAAAATTAGGGTGGTTTTGGGGTCGTTACACCCGCTCTATGAGATTTATGTCATGGTCAATGTCATATATAGATCTCATATTAGTTATGTCATTTGAATCCTTAGACATGAAGTTATTATAGTCTTCCACTTGATGAAAATTATGATTGACATATTCAAACACTACCTTTAACCAGGTAGTTATAAAGGGTATGATTGGCATAATCGGACTTACGTAGGGAAGAGTAATAAGATAAATGGATTTGTCCCTATTCAGAGAGATGCAAGCTTGGGCTCCTCGTAGAATGATGTTGATGAATTGTTTGGCCAAACTCAAATGAACTGATTGGATCAATGTTATTTGGATTATCAACGTATTCAGAATCGAGAAAGTATTGAACAAATACAAGTTGACTCAATGACCATAACTTGTGTTCAATGACATCATGGACAAAGGGATTGTGACATGTTCTATAAAGGAATACGAACTTGTATATAGTTACACAATTTGGGTAGGTATGATGATTTGCTAGAACCTAATCATATCTTATAGGTTTAAGTTTAAACCTATTGACAACTTAGTGTAATCCTATAGGGTCACACACAAATAGAACGAATCCTAATGAACTTAATTGGAATTTGGGTCGAATGACCTTTGAGGGATTTTAGGAATTTAGAGAAGAAAAGAAAAAAATAGGAGAAACTGGAAGGGTCCGGTCGGACATGTGTAAGGACCCGGTCGGACCTTGCATAGGACCCGGCCGGACCTCCTTTGTGACCCGAGCGGACCTAGTCAATTTTGGCTAGAGATTTTCTTAATCCGATTTCTTGCGGGTTTGACCACTTGTTTCCTATTTGGAATAGGTGAAACAAGTAGAAAAACATCCTATAGTTACCCTAATCAGTCCATAGAATATTGTGAGCCTCCAATGAGTTTGAGAGGGTTATTTCTTGTTCTTAAATCCCTAGATTGAAGAACAAGAACATCACATAAATTCCATATAGTTCAATTGTAAAAGTGTGTTTAACAATTTGGTCTACCAACCAAGATCAAGAAGTTTCTTGATAATCGTTCGAGGTGTGGATACCAATAGAGGGTGAAGCTTATCACCTCCATAGTTCGTGTTCTTGCTCGTGATTAAGTTTCAAAGTTCCACCAAGAATCAAGTTTGTTAATCAAATGCTTCACGTAGCGAAGAGTAATAAGCTAAATGGATTTGTCCCTCTTCGGAGAGATGCAATCTTGGGCCCCTCGTAGAATGATGTTGATGAAATGTTTGGCCAAACTCAAATGAATTGATTGGATCAATGTTATTTCGATTATCAACATATTTGGAATCGAGAAAGTATTGAACAAATACAAGTTGACTCAATGACCATGACTTGTGTTCAATGACATCATGGACAAAGGGATTGTGACATGTTTTATAAAGGAATACGAACATGTATATAGTTACACTATTTGGGTAGGTATGATGGTTTTCTAGAACCTAATCATATCTTATGGGTTTAAGTTTAAACCCATTGCCAACTTAGTGTAATCCTATAGGGTCACACACAAATAGAACGAATTCTAAAGGACTTAATTGGAATTTGGGTCGAAGGACCTTTGAGGGATTTTAGGAATTTAGAGGAGAAAGAAGAAAACCGGAGAAACTGGAAGGGTCCGGTCGGACCTATGTAAGGACCCGGTCGGACCTTGCATAGGACCCGACCGGACCTCCTTTATGACCCGGGCAGACCTAGTCAATTTCGGCTAGATATTTTCTTAATCCGATTTCTTACGGGTTTGACCACTTGTTACCTATTTGGAATAGGTGAAACAAGTATAAAAACATCCTCTAGTTGCCCTAATCAGTCCATAGAATATTGTGAGCCTCCAAAGAGTTTGAGAGGGTTATTTCTTGTTCTTAAATCCCTATATTAAATAACAAGAACATCACATAAATTCCATATAGTTCTATAACAATTGTAAAATCGTGTTTCACAATTTGGTCTAGCAACCAAGATCAAGAAGTTTCTTGATATTCGTTCGAGGTGTGGATACCAATAGAGGGTGAGGCTTATCACCTCCATAGTTTGTGTTCTTGCTCGTATTTAAGTTTCAAAGTTCCACCAAGAATCAAGGTTGTTAATAAAAGGCTTCACGTAGGGAAAAGTAATAAGATAAATGGATTTATCCCTCTTCGGAGAGATGCAAACTTGGGCCCCTCATAGAATGATGTTGATGAAATGTTTGGCCAAAATCAAATGAATTGATTGGATCAATGTTATTTGGATTATCAACATATTCGGAATCGAGAAAGTATTGAACAAATACAAGTTGACTCAATGACCATGACTTGTGTTCAATTACATCGTGGACAAAGGGATTGTGACATGTTCTATAATGAAATACGAACATGTATATATTTACACTATTTGGGTAGGTATGATGGTTTACTAGAACCTAATCATATCTTATGGGTTTAAGTTTAAACCCATTGCCAACTTAGTGTAATCTTATAGGGTCACACACAAATAGAACGAATCCTAAAGGACTTAATTGGAATTTGGGTCGAATGACCTTTGAGGGATTTTAGGAATTTAGAGGAGAAAATAAGAAAACCGGAGAAACTGGAAGGGTCCAGTCGGACCTATGTAAGGACCCGGTTTGACCTTGAATAGGACCCAGCCGGACCTTCTTTAGGACCCGGTCGGACCTAGTCAGTTTCGGCTGGAGATTTTCTTAATCCGATTTCTTGCGGGTTTGACCACTTGTTACCTATTTGGAATAGGTGAAACAAGTATAAAAACATCCTCTAGATGCCCTAATCAGTCCATAGAATATTGTGAGTCTCCAAAGAGTTTTAGAGGGTTATTTCTTCTTCTTAAATCCCTAGATTGAAGAACAAGAACATCACATAAATTCCATATAGTTCTATAATAATTGTAAAAGCGTGTTTCACAATTTGGTCTAGCAACCAAGATCAAGAAGTTTCTTGATATTCCTTCTTGGTGTGGATACCAATAGAGGGTGAAGCTTATCACCTCCATAGTTCGTGTTCTTGGTCGTGATTAAGTTTCAATGTTCCACCAAGAATCAAGGTTGTTAATAAAAGGCTTCACGTAGGGAAGAGTAATAAGCTAAATGGATTTGTCCCTCTTTGGAGAGATGCAAGCTTGGACCCCTCGTAGAATAATGTCGATGAAATGTTTGGCCAAACTCAAATGAATTGATTGGATTAATGTTATTTGGATTATCAACATATTCGGAATCGAGAAAGTGTTGAACAAATACAAGTTGACTCAATGACCATGACTTGTGTTCACTGACATCGTGGACAAAGGGATTGTAACATATTCTATAAAGAAATATGAACTTGTATATAGTTACACTATTTGGGTAGGTATGATGGTTTACTAGAACCTAATCATATCTTATGGGTTTAAGTTTAAACCCATTGCCAACTTAGTGTAATCCTATAGGGTCACACACAAATAGAACGAATCCTAAAGGACTTAATTGGAGTTTGGGTCGAATGACCTTTGAGGGATTTTAGGAATTTAGAGGAGAAAAGAAGAAAACTAGAGAAACTGGAAGGGTCCAGTCGGACCTATGTAAGGACCCGGTTGGACCTTGCATAGGACCCGGACAGACCTTCTTTGTGACCAAGGCGGACCTAGTCAATTTCGGCTGGAGATTTTCTTAATCTGATTTCTTGCGGGTTTGACCACTTGTTACCTATTTGGAATAGGTGAAACAAGTATAAAAACATCCTCTAGTTGCCCTAATCAGTCCATAGAATATTGTGAGTCTCCAAAGAGTTTGAGAGGGTTATTTCTTCTTCTTAAATCCCTAGATTGAAGAACAAGAACATCACATAAATTCCATATAGTTCTATAACAATTGTAAAAGCGTGTTTCACAATTTGGTCTAGCAACCAAGATCAAGAAGTTTCTTGATATTCGTTCGAGGAGTGGATACCAATAGAGGGTGAAGCTTATCACCTCCATAGTTCGTGTTCTTGGTCGTGATTAAGTTTCAATGTTCCACCAAGAATCAAGGTTGTTAATAAAAGGCTTCACGTAGGGAAGAGTAATAAGCTAAATGGATTTGTCCCTCTTCGGAGAGATGCAAGCTTGGGCCCCTCGTAGAATAATGTCGATGAAATGTTTGGCCAAACTCAAATGAATTGATTGGATCAATGTTATTTGGATTATCAACATATTTGGAATTGAGAAAGAATTGAATAAATACAAGTTGACTCAATGACCATGACTTGTGTTCAATGACATCGTGAACAAAGGGATTGTGACATATTCTATAAAGAAATATGAACTTGTATATAGTTACACTATTTGGGTAGGTATGATGGTTTACTAGAACCTAATCATATCTTATGGGTTTAAGTTTAAACCCATTGCCAACTTAGTGTAATCCTATAGGGTCACACACAAATAGAACGAATCCTAAAGGACTTAATTGGAGTTTGGGTCGAATGACCTTTGAGGGATTTTAGGAATTTAGAGGAGAAAAGAAGAAAACTGGAGAAACTGGAATGTTCCAGTCGGACCTATGTAAGGACCCGGTTGGACCTTGCATAGGACCCGGACGGACCTTCTTTGTGACCCGGGCGGACCTAGTCAATTTCGGCTGGAGATTTTCTTAATCTGATTTCTTGCGGGTTTGACCACTTGTTACCTATTTGGAATAGGTGAAACAAGTATAAAAACATCCTCTAGTTGCCCTAATCAGTCCATAGTATATTGTGAGTCTCCAAAGAGTTTGAGAGGGTTATTTCTTCTTCTTAAATCCCTAGATTGAAGAACAAGAACATCACATAAATTCCATATAGTTCTATAACAATTGTAAAAGCGTGTTTCACAATTTGGTCTAGCAACCAAGATCAAGAAGTTTCTTGATATTCGTTCGAGGTGTGGATACCAATAGAGGGTGAAGCTTATCACCTCCATAGTTCGTGTTCTTGCTCGTGATTAAGTTTCAAAGTTCCACCAAGAATCAAGGTTGTTAATCAAAGGATTCAAGGGTTAGTATTCTAGTATTCATTATGCAAGTATTTGATCTAATCATATGAATGGATCTATGGGCTTTGTGTTTCCATAAAAAAATTTAAATGCTTTATTCCGATGCGCATGATGATAGGAAACCCAACAAGTTGACCATTGACCATGTCTTACGCTGAATGACATCGTGGACAAAGGGATTGTGATATTATCTATAATAGGATTCACGAACTTTGGCAAGTAATATTAATTGGGTAGTCATGATGGCTTGCTAGAGTCCTCTCATGATTTATGTTATCAAATGGTTTTGATCACATTGCCAACTTAATATAATCCTATGGGGTCACACACAAAAGAACGAATTCGAAAAGGGTTAAATTGGAAAGTTTTAAAATTGGATTTTAAGAGGAAATCCGAAACATGAGTGGACCCGGGAGGACCAAGGGATAGACCCAGCCGGACCCTAGGTAAGATCTGGGCTGACCTATGACCATACCCGGTCGGACCCTAGTGGGATTCGGTCTAACCCTTAGTGCTACCCGGTCGGACCTCCTACAGGACAGGATTCTAAATTTTTGACTCCGAGTTTTGATGGGAATTAGACTTTGGAACCTAAACTAGTTGGGTTTTAAAAGTATAAATACCCTTCTCAAAGCCCTAGGTCATAAGTGATTATTGTAATCAATATTGTAAGCCTCCAAGAGAGAAAAACTAGTATTCTTCTTCCTCAATAACAAGAACCCTAGTTTTCATATAGCCCCTTTGGATCTAGCAATTCGGATCAAGAAGTGTTCTTGATATTCGTTTGTGTGTGGATACACATAGAGGGACGGATATTATTATAACAAAACATGTAACAACAAATAAAAATCTGAAACATCTATTTATATAAAATGAATAAATGATAACAAAACATCGTTCAAATAACGTGCCTAGGGCATATATACCAACAATCTCCCGCTTCACTAGGCCCAATCACTCATGTATCTTATACCCATGGACCTAACATGACCATCATGTTTAGCTTATGGAAGTCCTTTTGTTAGCGGATCATCTATGTTATCATCAGTTGGTAGTCAGCATATTTTCACGTCCTCCCTCTCTACGATTTGTCGAATGAGATGAAAACGCCAAAGTATTTGTTTTGATCTTTGATATGCTCTTGGTTCCTTTACTTGAGCAATAGAACCATTATTATCATAATAAAGGTCTATATGATTAGCAATGCCAGGAACCACTTCTAATTCAGTAATGAATTTCTTGATCCAAAAAGCCCCTTTAGCAGCATTCGATGCAGGTAAATACTCAGCTTCAGTTGTAGAATCAGCTATTGTATTCTGCTTAAAACTCTTCCAGCTTACAGTACCACCGTTTAGTATAAACACAAAACCAGATTGCGATCTATAATCATCCTTGTCAGTTTGGAAGCTTGCATCTGTGTAACACCTTACAACAAGATCTTCTTCTAAACCTCTATATATCAAGAACGAGTCTTTAATCCTTCTCAAGTACTTAAGAATCGTCTTGACAATTCATTGACTCTCACCAGGATCTGATTGGTATCTACTCATCATGCTCAAAGTATAAGAGACAGACGGTCTAGTATATATCATAGCATACATAATGGATCCAATTGATGAAGCATATGGTATTCCATTCATGCGTTCTTGCTCATCAGTTGTGTTTAGGAAAATGAGTCTTGCTAAGACTTTTACCATGTAACACTGGCAGGTTACCTCTCTTAGAGTTTTCCATACAGAATCTTTTAAGAACCTTGTCAATGTATGTACTTTGACTTAAACCAATCAATCTTTTAGATCTATCATGATAAATCTTAATACCAAGGATATAAACGGCTACACCCATATCTTTCATTGAAAAGCATTTTCCTAAACAAGTTTTTACAGACTGAAGTGCAGGAATATCGTTTTCAATGTGCAATATGTCATCAACATATAGTACTAGAAATAATACTACGTTTCTACTAATTTTCTTGTATACTCAAGGTTCATATTCGTTCTTGATGAAGCCAAACTCTTTGACCGATTCATCAAATCGAAGATTGCAACTTCTAGAGGCTTGCTTCAATCTATAGATATGCAACTTGCATAATTTATTAGAATTTTCTGAATTTACAAAACCTTCAGGTTGTGTCATATACACATCCTTAAGTAAGTTCCCGTTAAGGAACGCTGTTTTGACATCCATTTGTCATATCACATAGTCAAAATATGCGGCTATGGAAATTAAAATCCTTATAGACTTGATCATTGCTACGAGTGAAAAGGTTTCATCATAGTTAATACCATAAATTTGCCTATAACCTTTCGCTACAAGTTTAGCTTTATAAGTATGCACCTTTCCATCCATATCGGTTTTCTTTTTGAAAACCCATTTTCATCTTAATGTTTTTACGCCTTGGGGTGCATCTATCAAGTTCCAAACTTTATTATCATACATGGATTGGATTTTGGATTTCCATGGCTCCAAAACATTTATCTGAATTAGGAGAGGACATCGCTTCTTAGTAGGAAGTAGGTTCATCATTATCAATGATTTCTACTTCATTACTATACGTCACAAAAAATCCATATCTCTCGGGTTTGGATCGTATCCTACTAGATCTGCGACGAGCTTGTGTATCTTGAATGGGTTCCACAACTCCTTTTGTAACTTGTTTAGATTCCACCATCGGTTCAATGTTGTTTTCGGGTTTTCGAACCTCTTCGAGATTAATTTTACTCCCACTGAATCCTTTGGAGAGAAACTCTTTCTCTAGAAAGGTACCATCCCGAGCAACAAACACTATGTTGTCCATGCGGTTGTAAAGTATTATCCTTTGGTTTCCCTAGGATATCCCACAAAAATACATTTATCAGATTTGTGTGATAGTTTGTATTTCTTATTTGTGTTATAGACATTATCATTATTTCTTTTTCCAACATCAAGGACATAAAGGGCATTAAATGAATATGCAATACAATAAAGAATATCATTTAAATAAATAAAAAACCTCTTATTCTTAATAAGAAATCTATAACCTTCATTATCCAAACAAGAAATTGAAATAATATTTATACGTAAATCTGGAACGTAGTAACAATTGTTCAAAACAAGAATTAAACCACTAGGTAAAGTGACTTCATAAGTCCCTACAGCTAATACAGCAACTCTTGCTCCATTCCCCACACATAGGTCTACTTCACCATCCATGAGTAGTCTCCTATTCTTTAGTGCCTGCACATTTAGAAAAATATAAGATTCACATTCGGTATCTAATAACCAGGAACTAGAAGTAGAAAAGAGTATATCTATAACATAGAGACCTGAAGTAGAGGCAATCACATTGCTCTTATTCTTCTTCTTTTCTTCCATATATGCTTTGCAATTTCACTTCCAATGACCGGTCTTACCAGAATGGAAACAAATTGCATCCTTTTAAGTGTCTAGTTTAGCCACTACAGCAACATTGGCAACCTTTGCCTTGTTTGCTTTAGGTTTTGGAAACAATTGCCTTACCTTTACCCTTGTTTTTAAATCCCTTTCCTTTATTAACCATGAGAACACGAAAAGTGGTTTTCTTAAAGTTTTTTTTTCCAGTAGTTTCAAGCATCCAATGCAACTCTGATAAAGTCAGTTATACCATGCATATTAAAGTTCATTACAAACTGATTATAACTTTTAGGTAGTAAGTTAAGAGTCATGTCGGTAGCCAACTCAACAGGGATGGCATAATCCAACCTCTCTAGATGCTCATTGTGGCCTTTCATCTTCAAAATATGAGGGCTTACTTGCTGCCCTTCAGTCATCTTACATGACATCAAAGCAGCCATGGCATCAAACCTTTCTTGCCTATCTTGCTCTTGAAACATATCTTTCAACTCAGTGCCTATCTGATAGGCATCCAAGTGTTCCAAAGTCTTTTGGAGTTCAGAACACAAGGTAGCAAGCATAAGACAACTGATGTCACGAAAATCACATTTGTGTTTGTTGTAAGCATCCATGTCCTCCATAGGGGAAGTGGCTTCAGGTTCTTCTTCAGGAAGAGGATCATCAAGAATGTAGATCTTATCTCCTTACCTTAGAACAATTATAAGGTTTCAAATCCAATCCAGAATATTAGCTCCACTTCTTTAAGTTTTTCCTTTTCAAGGATAGATCACAAAGACAGATTTTGTGTGTTTTGAGCCATTATCTACAATTTTATGCAAACGTATAATAATATGTATAAGTACCAATTTCATAAAGAATAAATAAATGTATTTCATAAATACTCCACTAAATTATATAACCTTCAAATACAAAAATGTATAATATAATTTAAATGGGCTAAGATCCAACTTTAATTCAATTTTAAGTCCGCTTAGGCGATACTGCTCAAAATTAAATTAATTAGGTAGATAACATTTATCAATCATGTCATATATTACTCTTAGATCCTTTTTTGAGATTCTTTTAGACATCATATGTCAGAAACATGTTTTAATCTCATCTTGTGCTTTAAGCCCAAATTCCTTTCGATAGCTTAATTAAGTCAAACCATGATAAACGCATAGAAACCACTCTTTCACTCATCTTGTTCATACAAAGATAGAATTAATGCACATATGCTTTGCCGTAACCCACGTAAAACTATCCGTGTAATCCCAAGTGTTTATCATGGGTTGGCACATGACTTAAATTTAAATTGTTTTTACAAGAAGGTTCAACACATATAGCATTGCAACATATTTATAGGCACATAATATAAACATGTAAAACATTGGTTATTCACTTAATTAATCTCATTAATTAAAGCATAATATTCATGTGATTTATTGTATTTGTTTATGGGGATAAATCTGAAACTTTTGATTTTCCAAAAAAATCATAATCAAGAAAGAATAATTCATACGGCCGAACAAAGCCAAAAGACAACCACAATCTCATTTATAATTTAGAAATCTAGAGTACAATCTGTACGACCGAACTAAGCCAAAAGGCAACCACAATTTCGTACATAATTGAATCGTTCCTAAATTCTTTGTCACATCAATTTAATATTTCTGAATTGAGATTAAATTTCAAGAAACACGGTTTCGAAAACCAGTCATCCGAAAAACAAATTCAATTAAAAAATCCTTGTGTTTCAAAAATACACTTTGATTCAAGTTTAAATTTTAACCCAAAATTGTTTTCTCGATTCAATTGGCACTTGGTGTTCATGATAATTAAATCACCATAGGTTTATATTGAGTTGGAAATGAGATCAAAACCATAGGTTTATATTGAGTTGGAAATGAGATCAAAACCATTTGATAACATAAACCATGAGCGGACTCTAGCAAGCCATCAGGACTACAAAATTAATATAACTTGTCAAAGTTCGTGAATAAGAACATATCACAATCCCTTTGTGCACGATGTCATTGAGCGTAAGCCATGGTCTATGGTCAACTTACAATACCCAATACTTTTCTTGATTATGTTTGCGCGCGAGGTTTTTTGTCCTTTTTCGTCCTTAGATTTACCCTTTTGTTGATTTGAGAGTCGCTACCATGTTATTGTCGAAACACGGATCGAGATGTCTGGATTCGGGGGTTAAGTTATGAATTGGGAAGGTCAAAAGGCACCCAATTCATAATCTAGGATTGGTCTTGCTAAGAAATCATCATCGTTTCAAAATCATGCGTTCACGTACCAAAAGAAAAGAAACAAACAAATAAATAATTGATTATTTATTTGGGATGTCGGATCATGTGCTTCGAGACCATCTCCATGGATTGGAGAGGCTCTTGGCTGATCCATTAATGGAATCACACTACTCAAAGCAAAGAAGGAGATGAGAAGATAGAAGCAAAGAAGGAGATGAGAAGATAGAAGCAAAGAAGGTGATGAGAAGATAGAAGGCAAAGATTTTACCTAAGCGTTTTCTTCAAGAATCCTATGGATGGCCTTGACTAGAGGCCTTGATCTTCCAAATTTCGTGGGTATCAGAGAGGGGCTGATTATGAGAGCTTCTTTGATCAGATTTGGGGTATAGAGTTGACCGTTAATTCACCATTAGTCATTCTAGCCAAGAACAACTATATTTATAGGGGTTTTGGACCTAGGGTTTTGTCTAAGAAGGTAAGTTGAGGTGGGAATCCAAGACTTGATTCCCACAGAGCTATATTTAGACTCTAGAATCGGCCATGGGATTTTCCCCGGATTGCATGAGTGTTTGCCAAGAAAAGGGGTTAAGATCAATAAGGAAACTGACCAAAACCCGACTGTCAAGGGGGGATACCTCGTACGAAACATCCATGTGCTGGAATCACATTTTTACCCTCTACAGCAGTTTTAATGTTCATTTTGGCCCATGACTAACAGAGTCAATCATAAACTTAATGAAACATGTCCAACTTAACGAGTTTTGACCCAAATCAAAGGCGAGACACAGAAGTAGTGTGATTATAAATGAACGTCCAAAATGGGGTGTCTACAGAGCCCCTCGGCGACGATACTTATGGATGAAGTACCGTCGTCGATAAAAAAAGCCGCTATTTTGAACTAGGGGTATGCTCGTGCTAAAAAGCTGCCTACGTATTCCTCGGAAGGAAATCAGACCAAACGTAGTTCGACTCTGAAAAAACAAAAAAACTGAGGTTTAAGGTATTTTGAAAATCATTTTTGAAAACAATACTTGCGATAAGTAAAGCTTAGAGTTTAGAGAGTACCCATACTGAGTAATCAATCTCTTTGACCCAATTCTGAATATACTCCTTTTTGTTGATGAAGAACCGTCTCCACTTGCAATCCATACTGAGGAACCAATCTCTTTGGCTCCAATTCTGAACATGCCCTGTTGTTGATGACGAACCGCCTTCGATTTTGGAGATGCCAGTTACCCGGACCTTGCTTCTCCTTCCAACGAGTTTGTCCCTTACGTTGGAAAATGTGAATCCTATGCAATTAACTTACGTCTTGATGACAATTATGGGATTCTGGGTTTGGAGACGCCAATTACTTGGACCTCGCTTCTCCTTCTGACGCGACTGCCTTTCCGCCAGAAAAGTGAATCCTATGCCATTAACTTACGTCTTGATGACAATTATAGAATCTAAATGGTGGGATCCTGTGTTGTTAACTTACGTCTTGACAACAGTCGTGGGATACCCGGTTTTGGAGACGCCAATTACTCGGACCTTGCTTCTCCTTCCAACGAGGATGCCTTATTCGCCGGAAAAGTGAATCCTATGCCATTAACATACGTCTCGATGGAAATTATGGGATTCTAAATGGTGGGATCCTTTGTTATTAACTTGCGTCTTGATAATAGTCGTGGGATACCCGATCGTAAATCCTGTGTCATTAACTTACATCTTGATGACAGTCGTGGGATTTAAAGTTTGCTGATGCAGATTTCGTTGCTCACCCATGATCTTGGATGCGCGGTGAGGATAAATTCGTACTGAGAAACAACTTTACTTGTTCCAATTATGAAAATATCCATTTGTTGACGACTCAATGTTCCATCTTGAATCGGGTTTAGATTTGATCTCTTGGTCTAAAGCAGGGATTTTTCTGACCTTTCTGTTAAAAGCAGGGCTTTTCTGGAATTTTCCAAGAAAACATGGTTTTCTGAGATTTTTCTGGGGATACCTCATACGAGGGAACGATGTCTCGTACGAGACGTCTCTGTTTTTGCGCAGAACAGAGGCATATCAGGCGCTGAAAGTGATTTTCAAATCACTTTTCCTATTTCATTCTCGGGAGCTTTCGACCCTAGGCGATTTTCTCACTCAAAAATATTTGTTTTCACCATGTTCTAGTGATACCCAACCTTTTCAAATGGCCGGTGTGCATCGTTCCCACAAAGAGCACCTCTTTGGTAGGCATATGAAGGGTAAAGTGTGGGCGACAGATGAGTTGTGCCCGTTCCCGAAGGATCACGTTTCTCATGCCGCTTGGACTAGGAGGGTAAGGATATCTTCCTTTGATTGAGTTTCCATGTCAATTTCGTTGATGCATGTCTCAATTTAGTGTTCTAGCAATTCGACTCTCGCCAATTTTTCACCTAGAATTATCGCTGCTAGGGTTTATCGTGCATGGCTGATCTTTTGATAGAATTTCACCCTTGTTGATGCTGAAAATCATTGTAGTATGGTAGTACATGATTTCGACTGTCGATCTAGGCAATTCTGCGACTTTTCGGGTAAAATGCTTAAATGAGGATTTTACCGTTTTTCTGACATTTTTCTCTTTTGTCTGCAGTCATTCAAGGTAATCAATAACTGTAGAGGCAGCGTACGAGCGGTCGCCGAGAGGTGGGCAACTCTCAATGGCGAGATGAAGGAAGAGATCGAGAATCTCGGGTTGAAACCCTTCTTTGACGGCCTTATCGGTGAGAGAAGGAATGTGTATTTTCTCCAGGCCATCCGGGAGCGCTGGTGGGATAGTACTCATACCATGAACATGCGCTGGGGGGAGGTTACCATGACCCCTACTGACTTCCATTCCATTACTGGGCTTGCTATCGTCGGTGAGCCGCTTGAGGTGGATGCGGACTTTACTCCTAGAAGGGACGATATGATGCATTTTCTGGGATTCTCTTTACGTACCCTAGGTAAGGGTGTCCCTCTGAATGCCTTGAGGGATAAAGTCGATGCCTACATGACTGTTAATGCTGGTCAGATGCATCTGACTCGTACCCGAATTGTAGCTATCCGTGGCTTTCTGTGGTGGGCCTTTTCTGAGACACTTTTTGCTAACCATGCGTCGACTAATTTGTTCACTCTTCTGAGTGTGTTGAGAGATATGCAGCATGTTACCGATGCTAGTTGGGGTTCTGCTGGCTTGGCCCACTGCTATGTGGCGATGGATAAGAGTTCGCGTGATCGAGGGTATTAATGAGATCCGCCGCTCTCTGTTGGGGGACCAATTCGAGCCTAGCTTGGATTTGAGGAAGAAGGAAGCTAAGGAGGATCCTTCTAATTCCAGAGTAGATGCCACTCAGGACTTTCTCGATAGTGACTTTTACGAGAAGAGAGCAAACAGACTTCCCGGTAAATTCCAAGCTCTGGATAGGCCTCATGTGTTTGCGAGACTGACTCCCTCGGTGTTCAGTCGACTTGATGTTCATCCCGGTTTCGAGATACCTTGGTTCAAGAGGAAGAGGGATTACAAGGCGGATCGTGGTCAAGCCACTACTAAGTTAAGGAAGAAATAGATCCTTAGGAGTATCGAGAGATTGCCATAGATAGACCATTGTTTAGATTTTTAGTATTTTATTTATTTTCTTTTGCAAGTAGGTATTCATGTTAGAAATTTTCTTATTGTTTTCTTGAAATGCATTCAATTAATAAGAAGACAAGATTTTGATTTTATTTATTGAATAGACCGGACCAAATGGCTGCCTACGTTCTCCTTTTACATCAATCAAATAAGGAGTTCAGGTCATCATTGTTCTTGTTTAAGAGAGAGAAAAATATGTCTGCTGACTGACATGTCTCGCACGAGACATAGGTGTCTCGTACGAGACTGTCCCCTATTTTTTTTTATATGCACACCCTGATTTTTGCCTAGACCGCCCTTTCAGGTTTTCAATCAAGCGGGCTTCTTTTCTCGTGCTCTCTGCCCTAACTTTTGCCTAGGCCGCCCTTGTGGGTTTTCAACCTAGCGAGCTTTCCTTTTTTCTTTTCTTTTGAAGCAGGGGATGGACTTATGTATAGTAATTCTTCAGCTTGTCCATGTTGACGAGCTTCGGCAGTTGATCTCCATCTAGGTCTGCGAGTTAAACCGCTCCTCCGAAGAATACCTTCTTGACTATGTAAGGGCCTATCTATCTTGGTCCCCACTTTCCCATAGGATTGAATGGTCCAGGACGATGTTTGCGTAGGATAAGGTCCCCTTCTTTGATGTTTCAGGACTTGACTTTCTTATTGAATGCTCAGGCCATTCTCCGTTGATATGCTTGGATATGCTCGGCGGCTCGAAGTCGTCGATCATCTAGCAGGGCTAGTTGTTCATAACGGCTGTCTAACCATGTGACTTCGTTCACTCAGTTTTCCAGGAGAACCCTTAGTGATGGTACTTCTAATTCGATTGGTATCACTGCTTCCATCCCATAGGCTAGGGCGTATGGAGTTTCACCGGTGGTAGTACGGATTGAAGTGCGGTAGCCCCAGAGTGCAAAAGGTAGCTGGTCGGGCCAGTCTCTGCCAGTCTTAGCCATTTTCCTAATGATGGTCTCAATGGTCTTGTTAGCAGCTTCGACTGCTCCATTGGTTTGTGGTCGGTATGGTGATGACTGATGTCTCTCTATTTTGTACTCTGCGAGTAGTTGGTCATATTCTTTCTCAAAGTGCGTTCCGTTGTCAGATATCATCTCATGAGGTACCCCATATCGGCATATGATGTTGGTCTTAATGAACTCAGCCACCTTTCTGGCATTCAAGACTTTATAGGATTGAGCCTCGATCCATTTAGTGAAGTAATCAACGGCGACTAATACGAATGAGTGTCCGTTGTGACCTGTCGGTGAGACATTTCCAATGGCGTCTATTCCCCATGTAGAAAATGGCCAAGGGGATGTCATAGGGTACAACACGGACGGTGGTGCGTCTTGCAGGTTGGCATGTATCTGGCACTTGTGGCATTTCTTAACCATGATGGTGCAGTCAGCTTCCATTGTAGCCCAATAGTACCCTAGTCGGATGATTTTCCTTTTTAGCATATTGCCATTCATATGGGTTCCATAGACTCCTTGATGGACTTGGTCCATGATTTCTACGGGTTCGTGCTCAGTGGCACAGAGTAGACACTGCTCGTGGTGTTTCTTGTAGAGGCGCTCACCTATAATAATGAATTGGGCGGCAAACCGTTTGAGGGCTATCTTCGCTTTAGGTGATGCGTCTGATGGGAATGTTCCGTCTAGGAGGAAACACCATACATCATGATACCAAGGGTTATCGTCCAAGGCATTCATAGAGTTACACTCTTCTTTGTATTCGTGCATGTCTAAGATTGAGTAATAAGCGGGAGTCGCTTGCCTTGTGACTTTGAAGGTCTTAACCTCAGTCCATTCGGGGATCTCCACAAGTGATGCTAGCATGGCTAGCGAATCTGCAAAGCGGTTCTTATCTCTAGGAAGATAGTAGTCTAGACACCCCGCCTTGGACCTCTCATGTCCCGATTACATACACATTCTCTATCTTCCTCTCTTCTGTTATGTTTTGTTACTTTCCGTTAACTTTTGTTACTTTCCGTTAAGTTCTTGACTTACTCCGTTAGTATTGGATTTGACTAAGTGACAAAGTCAACCTTGAGTCTTTGTTTACTTTGTTTTTGTTGACTTTTGTGATGTTCGTTAAGTTTTTGGACTAATTCCGTTAGTTTTGGGTCTTAACTGCATAACGGGGTTAACTTTTGGGCTGAAATATGAATTTCCTGAAGCTGGGATGCGCACGCCTTTGCCCTCCTTTGTGGGAGGCGTGCTCCTCCCATAGGGGGGGTGGGAAGCGCGCGCTTCCCGCTTCCAGAATCTCAGATTTTGCCAAATTTCCCTCCTTTTCTGATTTGTAACCCCCAAGACCATTATGCCTTGGCTTAATCCGGGGAATGGCCATATTTGTGACCACAAACACTTCTCCAACACCTATATAAACCTCTTCATTCCATCATGAAGGGGGGGGGATGATTTCTTAACACAAAAATACTTCAAAACACACAAAAGTCTATTTTTCAAGAAGTGGTCAACATAAATATTTGGTTCTTCTCCATTCAAGCATAAGGTACAAGGTTTATTCTCTTCTTCTAAATTCTAAGTCTTATTTCCTATCTTCATCTTCTCATCTCTTCTAAGTGAGTATGCAATCTCCATAAAAAGGGATACAACCAAAAGGCCACTTCACAATTGAAGTTTGGCCAAGGTTACATCCCAACATTCCAAACTACATTTTAATTCACCATTTTCATCTCTTCATGTAATTGTCTAGCATAATTATTACATGTAATATTTAGCATTAAATCAATAAAATCATTCTTTTCCCCTTTTCTTTTCATTATAATTGTTAGCACATTTCTATTTAATTAATTGAAGGACATGTAAATATTAGAACACCAAAAGTAGCAAGACCGGCTTAAGCCGGGCGAAGTGGGTGTTTAAGTACTTCCCACTCCGTCACCTAACCCCCGAACCCTTCTTCCTTGAATCTCTAGTTTCGTGATCAATAAAAAGGCTATTTTCTTAGGTTTTCTCGCGTTCCTCTAAAACGTGGGTGGCGACTCTTAAAATCAAGTAGACATCTTAGGATAATTCACCGCCCTAGCCAAGCGGGGGTTTCCTGGGGTATCTACAGTGGCGACTCCGCTGGGGATGATAGAGGGTTAAACTTGCGTTTTCATTTTTTGGTGTTCTTTTATTCTGTTTTCTGGGCATTCTGGTAAAAGGGGTAGAAAGCGCGCGCCTCTGGCCTTCTTGGCCTAAAGCGCGCGCGTCCGACTCCAATTACCAGAATCGCCCGCCTCCTTTCTTGTCCTTCAATTCCATGTTTCTGTGCTAACAATTACTGCAGGGGAAAGAATTTTTTATTTAGGGTCAAGGCAATCCCTTGAACCCACTGATTCGCAGGTACTGCCCAGAATCGGGCACCTCTGCCCCTCTTTGTCTACCGCGCGCGCCTTCCGCATAGGCCACCCAATGCGCGAGCTTCTGGGCGCATTCCCAGAACAGAACAGTGCACAGAAAACAGAACAGAGCAGAATGACAATGTGTGGGCACCGGGCCTGCACAGAACTTCTTTTATTTTCTGTTTGTTTTATCGGTCACACGGGTGATTCGAAAGTTGTAATTATGTGCTTATTTGTTTTTTTTTATTTCTTTTGAAAAAAAAAAATGTTTTGTCACATGTTAGACCTCACACTACATGCACATATTCTTATCAATTGCTCACTATCGAGTCGCACAATGTTCAACCCCAAACCCGTCGAGGCCCGTCCTAGAAAGTTTCAAGCTCCACCCGACCTTGACTCTTTCAAAGGGGTCAACCTCAGCCCGTGGCGTAGTTCAAGACTACATGCCGGGGGTGACCTTTAAGCCTCTCTTTAGCCGAGCACAAGCCACACAATTCTAGTCTAGGGTCTAACACTCCGTGACTCAAGTCGGTTTTCATGTACCGATATTTCCCTAAACTAATGTCTTCAAATCATACATGCCAATTTTTTGCAATGGACGAAATAAAACTCCGTCCCCAAAAGTGGCTATCTTGGACGAAAATAAAAAATCCGTCCCCGCATGTATGATTTACTACATTAATTTAGTTTAATCCTGTCACATGTAGGTATCACAAGCGTGGTGGAATCCGATGAGTATATGGGACCGTGAAAAGGTCTATATACTACTGTGACGATTCCACTATTTTTCTAGAAACCCCAAAAAGGACCACGTCCTTCTGACTTTTTGTAAATAAATAAAAAAAAAATAGTCATTTTTCTCTATGTGGTTGAGTCTTTTTCCTTGTTTGTGGGTTTAATCATATTACTCAAAAGGTGTTTGTGGGGCCAACGTAAGATCAACCGTGTTCTTCCAATAGGTCCAATGGCTTCCAACGGCAACAATAACAACGGTGGAAATGATTTCGTGTCCAACGAAGGGTTACTCAATATAATGAAATCAATGGGGGAACAAATGGATAGGATTGTCGAGGATGCCCACCGTAAAGACAATTTGTGGCAAACCCGTTTCGATATTGACAAGAGGATTCACAAAGAAAAGGTTTCCGAACTCAAGGCCCGTCTTGATTATGAAAGAATTCACGATGAAGAGGTTTCCGAACTCAAAGCCCGTTTGCAAGAGCTCACCGACGGCAAAGCAAAGTTCAATGGTAAAGCATGCTCAAGTGGCCCGACCCTCAAAAGCTACAAAGGTACCACCAACAACCGAGTTTTCACTCCTTTCCTAGGAGTAACCCAAGCCGAGGCATTTGAAACTTTGGTGGCAAGTGGGAAGGTCAAACCTTTGGAAGGGTACAAGCCGAAGGCGATACTGAAGAATCATGCACATAGTGAATGGTGCGGCTACCACAAGCATAGTGGCCATACTACTAAAGGGTGCTTCCTTCTCCGAAACATCATCCAAGATTTGATCGACAACGGTGAATTTACTGTGGGTGAAAAGCAACCACTAGAGAATGGCAACATGCAAGAACCCATCAAGGAAAAAGCTTGGTTTTGAAATGGGCCTTCAACAAGAGATCATGCCGCAAGGAGACTACAACGGCAAAGACGACGACAGCAATCTCCGTTTCTCTTTCTCTACCTAGTAGTAGGAATAAAAAAAAAAAAAAAAAAGAGTCAAAGTCCTCTTTTGTGTGCATTAAGTTTTCTTCCTTCTCATGTCAATGTTTGAGTCGATCTTATCAAATAAAAGTCGTTCTCGTCCTCATACACAATTCCAAGTTGTTCAATTTAATTCTTGGTAAAATGATAAAAAGATGTCTAAACAAATTTTAGAACGAAGGCCATCGCTTGAACGCCTAGGGGCTAAACATCGTGACGAAGGCAACGACATCAACAACAACGGCGAATCCAAGACATCAAGCATGGAGAAAAATCAAGCAAAGTTTTCAAAGGGGGATCAAAAAAAAAAAAAAAAAAAAAAAAAACGGGCTCGCTAGGTTGAAATCATCAAATCAACCTAGGCAAAAGTTAGAGCACAAAAAAAAAAAAAAAAAAAAAAAAAAAAAAATCCCCCTCAATCAAAGAAGATCAACATCATCATTCACCAACAAAGGACGAAGCTACGAAGCAACAATTCCATCATGAAGAATGGAAAATCCACAAGAACTACGGTGACATGAGCCTCTACACTGGAGGAACGTAGGCAACCTGCGGGTCCGGTCTCATGCAAGAAAGAAGATATGTTTAGCCCTAGCGTGTTATGGTGATCGGCCTTCATCTCGAACTTGTTAAGACATCTTTGTACGATTCATTTGCCAATGAATTAATCACCAAAAAGATTGAACAACTTTCTTAGATTTGGAATCATTTCGCGTTCCTTGTCGAGTCTAGGGACTTCTATTCTTTCTGCATACTCCCAATTTCTTGCAATCAAATTGGAGCTTTCCTTCTCTTCTCTCTTAATGACTTACTTGCCTTCATGAGTCATTCAAAAAACGGTCAAATACATGAAGTTAATACTAGGGACACTTCCCTAATCAAGTCAATGTCACTCACCTTTAGTGACAAGAGGTCTCCACCGCAAAATCACATGTCTTATCTCCTCAGCTAGAGTCAATGCACACTCCCTCATTAATCGAGTCAAAATGAAGACGCAAAAGAGATGCCCGCTAGATTGAAAACCCGAAAGGGCGGTCTAGGCAAAAAACAGGGTGCGTCATAAAAAATGAGTGAGAGAGAGAAGGGAAAGAGAAATGGAGATCTCTGGCCTCTAAAGAAGACAACTGCACGAGCTCTACATTGGATCTCCTCAGCAAGTCAATTCCCCACCGAGTCAACTTTGGGATTGCAAAAGTCTCGACAAGATATGGCACCATCAAAGGTTGTTTTGGGTTATTGGCATCATTCTCCAGCAGTGTGCATTTTTGGGTTCATGAAAAGAAGGCCCGTGGTAGCCAAGACCCATCCAAGAACGAGCCCATCATAAAAGGGCACGAGGTTGCACAAATAATCCCTAGCTAGTCAATTGGCTTGGGCAACAAATAGCAACAACACGTGTCTCAGTTTTCAAAGCTTCTTCAAGTATGTGCTTCTAAAGTACGCCGAAAGGCTCCCGAGAAATGGAGTAGCTCTTGCCATGTCCTCTCATGTTTGTTCCCTCGCACGAGGATGAGTCACTCTTGCTTTGCTCAATAAATAGTGACGCCCTAGGGGCTATGTGACTCAAGGACAAGGACTTCTTTTGCTTCACTTGACAATCAATATGCCCTAGAGGCTATGTTCGAGAAATATGTGTGAGACTATCCTCAAAGTCTCCCAAAAGGGATGCCAAAAGCCCTCCTGTAGCGTGTGCCCGTGCTCGTTCCCCCAATCAAGGATGGACCTTTCTCACAATCAATGATGGCACTCTAAGGGCTACGGTCAAGTCTTAAAGGCTCCCTCGGCCGAGTCATGTGTGAGACTATCCTCAAAGAGCAATTAACTCCCCAGCAGTATCCCCAGCCGAGTCATGTGCAACATTGGAAGCTTCCTCAATTCGGCACCAAAGGTCTCAAGGGGCTTCGCAATCTACAATCTTTTGGGCTACGGCATTACAGTAATCCGAGCAAAGGGCAATATTGGGGCTTCGCGACCGACAGTCTTTTGGGCAACAATACTCGAGCAACGCAATTTGGGTGTAGTCTCCATGAAAGGGATCAAGCTTTAAAGGGTCTCTCAACACTTCAAGTCAAAGGCCTCTTGGTTTTAAATGAAGACTCCGATGTTATGAATGAAGTTGATGATTTTTGTTAGAACTCACAGCGAGATTTTGAAGGAAGTCTTAGAGAAAAGGAAAAAGATTCAATATGCTAAACTCTAATCAAAATAGGGTTATAGCGGGAAATGCCACGGCCAATCCCAATGTTTCTGCAATTCAGCACCCCCTTTCTCCAAGATCAAAAGCACAGGTGCAGCTCAGATAAAGTTGGGCCACAGCACTATTTGCATCCGAAGATCCGTCATTAGTTCAACCCAAGAAGAGTCAAGCAAGCATACTCATTTGGGACTTTATCACACCAAGACCTTATCCTCCGCGACTTCGACGGCACCGCAAGACATTACTGCATCTTTTGACATAAGCCCTCAGCCATTTGGGTATCGACCACAATGAGGCCATTCATCTCCCCAGTAAGAGCAAGAAGGAGATCTCTATCAAAAATTCTACCAAACGGTACATCCGCTCTCAATGCCGAACCAATCACAAGATAATTTGGGGTTTTACATCGAAAGGTCTTCGCACTCCACCGTCTTGAAGCTCGCAAACAAGAAGTCCATGACATTTGGGGCTTTGCAATCTCTCGAGGCTTGGTATCAATAATCTACTCTTGGGATTTTCTCACGCCAATAACAAAAGGCGATTTATTTGAATGGGCCAAGAACTGATTTATCTTGGGGCTATGCAAGCCACTCAAAGTTTGGCATCAAAGGCATTCTAGGAGCTTTACAATCAGCAACCCCTTATCTCGGCATCAAATGCCTTTTGGAGCCCCATAATCGACAAATCTCTTGGGGCTAGACATCAATTTCGTTGGACACCACAGCAACAACGACAGAATTCAACAAGGCAATCCGGACTTCGATTGAACACGACTTGATCTTGGTTTGGCTTCACAAGCACACAATGGTTAAAATGGTTCACCCACGAACTAAAAAAAAATCTTTTCCTCACATGTGTGCATATTCTTTCCCTTCTAATCTTAAAAAAAAAAAAAAAAAAAAAAAAATTCTTTTTCTCCTTCTATGTGCAAAAGTATGTGCTTTACTTTGCTTTGCTCCATAGCTTCTTCCCCAGAGTTCTCCATCATCCTTGAACTACGCTGGTCTGATTCCCTTCAAGGGATACGTAGGCAGCCTTTGGCACGACCAACCCATCATCCAAAGTACCATCTCGCCAACCCATCATCAAGAGAGTTCTCTCATCAACATCCAAAGAATGGACATTCTCCATCAAAGCATCCTCCGCGGACATCAGAAATCCATCTCCACTCAAGCGGCAATGGTAAGTGAAGGTATGAATACATCCAATGCTTTCCTCAAAATCACACCGCACACAATATCACTCTCTACATTCTTACTTCTCTCTCATTGCAAGGGTGTTCCAAAATCCCATCACACCACGAGCATAATTTCTCTCTCTTCATTTCACACTTCATTGCAAGAACACATATACCTGTCAAGCACACACATAACAGGTACCACCACGAAGTCAACAGCATCCACTACTCAAGGCACTTCATCCCCACCAGAAAGTGGTCAACCGTACCCACACCCCACAAAGTCAACAACATAAGCAGATGCGGCTCCAAGTCGGCAACTCGGTCCATATCGAGACAAGCTCCCATGAGCTCCAAGTCGGTAACTCGGTCCATATCGAGACAAGCTCCCATGAGCTCCAAGTCGACAACTTGGTCCATATCGAGATAAGCTCCCATGAGCTCCAAGTCGGCAACTCGGTCCATATCGAGACAAGCTCCCATGAGCTCCAACTCGGCAACTCGGTCCATATCGAGACAAGCTCCCATGAGCTCCAAGTCGGAAACTCGGTCCATATCGAGACAAGCTCCCATGAGCCCCAACTCAACACTCCAGCAAAAGTCGCTCATGCAGGGAGCGCACCTCTATCTATCGCAATTTCAAATTCCTACTTTTATCGAGTCTTTGTTTTCTTTTCTTCCTTTTTTCTTTGTCGATGTCCTCGGCGGGTGTTTTTATATTCGTCGACGCGTTTTTCTTTGCAATCCACGTCGCCGAGGGGCTCTGTAGACACCCCGTCTAGGACCTCTCATGTCCCGATTGCATACACATTCTCTATCTTTCTCTCTTCTGTTATGTTTTGTTACTTTCCGTTAACTTTTGTTACTTTCCTTTAAGTTCTTGACTTACTCCGTTAGTATTAGATTTGAATAAGTGACAAAGTCAACCTTGAGTCTTTGTTTACTTTGTTTTTGTTGACTTTCGTGATGTTCGTTAAGTTTTTGGACTAATTCCGTTAGTTTTGGGGCTTAACTGCATAACGGGGTTAACTTTTGGGCTGAAATATGAATTTCCTGATGCTGGGATGCGCACGCCTTTGCCCTCCTTTGTGGGAGGCGTGATCCTCCCATAGGGGGGGGGGGGAAGCGCGCGCTTCCCGCTTCCAGAATCTCAAATTTTGCCAAATTTCCCTCCTTTTCTGATTTGTAACCCCCAAGACCATTATGCCTTGGCTTGATCCGGGGAATGGCCATCTTTGTGACCACAAACACTTCTCCAACACCTATATAAACCTCTTCATTCCATCATGAAGGGGGAGGATGATTTCTTAACACAAAAATACTTCAAAACACACAAAAGTCTATTTTTCAAGAAGTGGTCAACACAAAGATTTGGTTCTTCTCCATTCAAGCATAAGATACAAGGTTTATTCTCTTCTTCTAAATTCTAAGTCTTATTTCCTTTCTTCATCTTTTCATCTCTTCTAAGTGAGTATGCAATCTCCATAAAAAGGGATACAACCAAAAGGCCACTTCACTATTGAAGGTTGGCCAAGGTTACATCCCAACATTCCAAACTACATTTTAATTGACCATTTTCATCTCTTCATGTAATTGTCTAGCATAATTATTACATGTAATATTTAGCATTAAATCAATAAAATCATTCTTTTCCCCTTTTCTTTTCATTATAATTGTTAGCACATTTCTATTTAATTAATTGAAAGACATGTGAATATTAGAACACCAAAAGTAGCAAGACCGGCTTAAGCCGGGCGAAGTGGGTGTTTAAGTACTTCCCACTCCGTCACCTAACCCCCGAACCCTTCTTCCTTGAATCTCTAGTTTCGTGATCAATAAAAAGGCTATTTTCTTAGGTTTTCTCGCGTTCCTCTAAAACGTGGGTGGTGACTCTTAAAATCAAGTAGACATCTTAGGATAATTCACCGCCCTAGCCAAGCGGGGGTTTCCCGGGGTATCTACAAGTAGAAAGTGACCTCTTTGAATTGTTTGACTAAGTCTTGGAGATGGTCGTTGTATTTCTTGAGTGTAGGGTCTTGTACCTTCCATTTCTTGAGTGACTGATAGATTATAAGTTGTGAATCTCCGTACACCTCTAGTTCGGTCACATTTCTTTCTAAGGCTACTTCAAGTCCCGCTATGCAAGCTTCGTACTCGGCAATATTGTTAGTGGCCTCAAAATCAAGGCGGATTGCGAGTGAAGTGTAGAAATCTGAGGGATCTATTAGTAACATGCCAATGCCATATCCTCTTTTATTGGCTGCACCATCGAAAAATAATTGCCACTTATTTTATGCTATTGCCATGATATCCTCATCAGGGAATCGCGGGTCTTCCCCCTTCGCTTCATCACAAGGAAATTCGGCTAAATGATCCACGAAGACTCTTCCTCTCACGGATTTCTGTGTGATGTAAGTGATATCGTACCCCGCGAGCATGAAGTACCATTTGGCTATCCTAGAGGAGACGTGCGATTTTTCAAAGATATATTTCATTGGGTCCATTCGGGCGATCAGTTGTACAGAGAACGCCTCCATGTACGGCTTTAGTCTTTCAGCTACCCATACCAGTACAGCACACGACTTTTCTAATGCAGAGTAATTCAATTCAGCCCCTTGGAAGCGATGGCTGACAAAGTACACGGCGTTCTCTTTCTTCGAATCGGGTTGCTCTTGTGCTAGCATAGCCCCTAATGCAGTGTTATTGACTGTGAGGTACAAGGTCAACGGTTTCCCTTTGTGCGGTGGAACCAACACTGGCGGATTTAGTAAGTATTCCTTGACCTTTTCGAAGGCTTCTTGGAACTCTTCTGTCCATTCTAGGGATGCATTCTTCTTGAGGAGCTTAAAAATGGGCTCGCACATCGTCGTGAGTTGATTAATGAAACGACTAATGTACTGAAGGCGACCCATGAATCCCTTTATTTCTTTCTACGTCTTAGGTGGAGGCATATCAATAATGGCTTTGATCTTAGCGGGATCCGCTTCTATACCACTCTCAGTGACCATGTACCCAAGGACCTTTCCTTTTACTACCCCAAACGTGCACTTGGCCGGATTAAGTCTCATCTTGTAGTGTCTCAACCTCTCAAAGAACTTTCTGAGGTCGACAAAGTGTTGCCCATCGGAGCCTTTGGAATGTATGATCATATCGTCGACGTACACCTCCATTTCTTTATGTATCATGTCATGGAACAACGTAGTTACACCTCTCTGATAGGTGGCTCCGGCATTCTTGAGTCCGAATGACATGACTGTATAACAGAACATCCCCCAAGGTGTGGTGAACGCTGTTTTGTGCTGGTCCTCCTCGGCCATGAGGATCTGGTTGTAACCGGAGAATCCATCTACGAATGAACGGACTTCGTATTTCATGGTATTGTCAACGAGCATGTCTATGTTGGGAACAGGGAAGTCATCATTCGTAGATGCTCTGTTGAGATCATGAAAATCAACACAGACTCGGACCTTTCCATTTACCTTGGAAACTTGCACCGTATTAGCCAACCAGGTTGGATACTCTATCACCTTGATGAAACCAACACTCAGGAGTTTCTCTATCTCTTGTTTAACTTGTACTGACCACTCCGGCTTAATTCTGCGGAGTTTCTGCTTGACTGGCCTTGAATCAGGAAGCAGTGGTATCTTGTGCTCAACAATTGAATTGGCTAGCCCCGGCATATCTTTGTAGGACCAAGCGAACACATCTACAAATTCTCGAAGAAGCACTATGAGGGCTTGTCGGTCTTCCCCCTTGAAGAAACTGCCAATCTTGGTCACTTTCGGATCATCGTCCATCCCCAGATTAACTGTCTGCATTTCTTCGCCATCAATAGGACCATTTCCGCCACGAATACCTACTTGCTTATTAATTTCTTTTAATATTTGTTCGTTTTCTTTATCTATCTCGTCATATGACTCATTATTATCTAATTCGTTAGAGTTATTAGTTAATTCATCATTTAGGATGCTAGCAATCTCGGGATACTTAGAAAGATCTATTTTTTCATTAAGAAAATAGGGGAATACACGTTCCGCGATGGCATCCAAGTCCTCTTGGGTGAGCTCATCGGTAGCGGTATCTGACTCTAAGGTAAGGGTTACAAATTTCCTTTCTCTATGGGGATGGGGAGTACATCCTAATTCTTTGATCAGGAAATCTTCACTTGCTATGGGTCCCCAGTTGTATACCAATTCTGGATAGGCTCGACACTCTTCTTGATGAGCTCAGTGTAGTCTTGGTTCGGAGTGTCCCCCTTGGCTATTGCATTGATCTGAGTGTCCTCTAGCTTGCAAATATTGAGAAATTGGCGCATTAGTCTTCTCCTAACACAAAGTCCCACTCACTGAATGCCTCGGCCTTGGTACCCCCTAATTCTCGAGGTAGCCACGAGAACTGCATCGGTTCTATTTCCAGTGAGTATGGATCATAGTCACTGAAGATTTGAAAGCCCGGTTGGCGTTTCCCCCTATGGTCGATCCATGGTTCAGGGAACATGAAGTATGGCAAGTTTTTCCCCTCGCGTACAAAGTACCCGTTTAGAGTCTTTCGATAGGGCGGTGCTAGTGGTACAATGTACGAAGTCCAATTCCTTTCTTCTTTAGGGATGCCTTTTAATGGTGACACATACCCTAGATGATATTCTGGGGGGATAGAACGACAGGTGGTGGTTCTTTTATCCCTTGTAAATGCTTGCCAAGTCCAAGACCGGGGAAATACCCTTCCTTCAGCATCATGTTAAGTACTGGACGCGTTCCGGAGAATGGAATCGCCTTAGAATAGTCATTCTCATTGTGCACCTCTACCATCTCTACACTACTTTGCTTTTTGGAAAAGTACAAAAAAGTGAGAAATTTAAGAGAAACTAACTATTACTAAAAATTGAAATTGATAGTAGGGCATGCTCTCACTCACAATGATTCTTGAGTGAGTAAGATCCCTTAAGGAATAGAAAAAGAAACAACTAGTTTAAAAGGAAGGAAAGAAACATCTAAGCTATGAAAATGAAGTAAAAACTAGTCTATTAAACTACTAACTAATGTAGTGGAAGAGGAGCTTGAGGTTTGGACCCCTCGTTCTTCAATACGAGGCCGGCTCCATTGCCTATTATCTGTAGAGTGCCTTGGTCAATAAGATCTTGGATCTTATCTCTTAGGTTGTTGCACTTGTCGGTGTGATGACCGCGGCACTAATGGTAGTAGCAATACAGGTGTAAGGCCCTTTCGGCACCTTCATACTTGGGTTTGTATCCCCTCATAGGTGCTAGCTTGCCTTCCCTCTCAAGCTCTCAGAACACCCTACCAAGTCGGATTTGGCTCAAATCGGTGTAGACCCTTTGTGGCTTGGGTTGGAGGATTTGCATGATGCTCTCGTAGTGGTCCCTCATGACATTGAGGTGATGATTGTGTTCCTCCTAAATTTGGTTCTTTAGGTCTTGATAAAGCAGGCTGATGCAGTTACCCACCTCATCGTTGATGACCTTGTCTTGGTTGTCCTCTAAATCTTGGGCTCTCTGGACAGCGGCATTGTTCCATTTGTTCATTTCATTGTATTCAGCTTGTAACATTTCGAGCTTACTACCGTTGATCATCCACTCGATTTCAGCCCAATCTTTTTCGCTTTGTTCGTTACGCTCTTTGACTTGGTCATGAGCATGATAAGAGGCATAGTTGAGCCCTATGAAGCGAAATTCTTGCATGATGTTGATCTCTGGGGCCTCTCCGTTGGGTAGGCCTTCCTTCCAACCTCCGGTGGCTTCCATCTTGAAGCGCAGACTTTGTGAGATTTCTATGAGAGACATTTCCGTGCGGGCGGGCATTGTTTTAGGAGCGTGGAGCTACTTTGCTTATCGGACCGACCTAAAGTGCAGAAATTGTGTCAAATCTAGGCTAGGGTCCCAACAAGTCAGCTTTTATGAAACAGGGTTCACCAATACAGCAGATTTACAGAAAAAGGAGGATGTCTCGTACAAGACAATGGATGTCTTGTACGAGGCATCCAGCCTAACAGTCAGATTGCAGATTTTAATCCTATTGGTCGGATGGAATTTAATCCATTTTGAGAGGTTACTACTCTAGTTCATCCTGGAACAGTGGATTTTGTCACCCTAGAATATGAGCCCCTTGTTTTTCACCTGTATTGCACTCTCCCAAACGGACAATTCGGGCAAGGGTCCCATATTCTCATTGGAATCCACCATTCAATTAAGCCAAACCTAAGTGATCCCGTAGTTGTTTTGCACTTTATTAAACAACGCATTAATGCAATCAAACCTTGTGAATTTTAAGGGACAACCGAAAGGGACATGTTGAACGGTGCGGTCAAAACTAAGCCAAAATGGCATCCACAATCCCGCACAGAATAGTGAAAGTAGGAAAACACAAACTCGGATTCCCGTAGACAGGTTCTCCATTCTTCCAAAATCCTTTGTTCAACATTTAACCGAAGGGACATTCGTCATATTCACAAGGGAGGATTATAGATTGTAAAGATGCGTTATCTTGGGAAAAGATTAAAACAGCCCTAAGAATCGAACCGACCGGTCTCGAGGAGTGTCTTATTAACTAGTATGTATGCATGAGGTTGATGCAAGGCTTACGGCTAAGGCTCCCCATGAACACAGCCTAGGAGCGTGTCACGGAGTGGGTACACCATCTTTGGAGAGACCGGCGAGGGCCATTCGTTAGAATGGGGGTGCTGACCGACATCCGTCCTCCGATTGGGACCCAGGTTTATAGGGTATGTAGTGCAATTAATCTACATGTGTGCACGTGTGTGAGAGTCAAGATCTAGGTGACAAGGAGAAAATAGAAAGTTTTTTTTTGAAAGTAAAAGCAAAAACAAGCAATGGTCGGTTCAAGTGGCTGCCTACGTTTCCCTCTTGTGGAGGAACTTAGGCCGTCGTAGTTCACAGATAAGGCAAACACACGTAAAGCAAGGAATGAAACAATTAGCAAGTACTCCTGCAAAACAAAGGTTATCCATATAATATATGGGGAGTTTTTTCGTCGTTAGGAAGGTCCTAAGACTTCAGAAACAGAGGGGAGGGCGGACCTGAAACCCTGTGTACGTGTTTGAACTGAACAAAATACTTTTTCAAACCAGAGAATCAGATCAGCCGGGCAGAACCGAGATGTCTTGTACGAGACAAGGGATCCCTCGTACGAGGCATCTCAGCTGAGGAACATGTTACTGTACAGAATGAAAAATTTTGAAACGACGATGATTTCTTTCGACGCAAATCTAACCCACTTACTGTGATCTCTTCCCCAGCCGAGTCGCCACTGTTTGCGCGCGAACAGTTTGTCATCCTTTTTCGAGGCACATTTTCATCCTTCGATTTACCCTTTTGTTGATTTGAGAGTCGCCACCATGTTATTGTCGGAACACGGACCGAGATGTCTGGATTCGGGGGTTAAGTTATGAATTGGGAAGGTCAAGGAGCACCCAATTTACCCAATCTAGGATTCGTCTTGCTAAGAAATCATCATCATCATTTCAAAATCATGCGTTCACGTACCAAAAGAAAAGAAACAAACAAATAAATAATTGCTTATTTATTTGGGATGTCGGATCATGTGCTTCGAGACCATCTCCATGGATTGGAGAGGCTCTAGGCTGATCCTTTAATGGAATCACACTACTCAAAGCAAAGAAGGAGATGAGAAGATAGAAGCAAAGAAGGAGATGAAAAGATAGAAAGCAAAGATTTTACTTAAGCGTTTTCTTCAAGAATCATATGGATGGCCTTGACTAAAGGCCTTGATCTTCCAAATTTCGTGGGTATTAGAGAGGGGCTGATTATAAGAGCTTCTTTGATCAGATTTGGGGTCTAGAGTTGACCGTTAATTCACCATTAGTCATTTTAGCAAACAACAACTATATTTATAGGGGTTTTGGACCTAGGGTTTTGGACCTAGGGTTTTGGCCAAGAAGGTAAGTTGAGGTGGGAATCCAAGACTTGATTCCCACAGAGGTATATTTGGACTCTAGAATCGGCCATGGGATTTTCCCCGGATTGCATGAGTGTTTGCCAAGAAAAGGGGTTAAGATCAACAAGGAAACTGACCAAAACCCGACTGTCAAGGGGGGATACCTCGTACGAGACATCAATGTCTCGTACTAGACATCCATGTGCTGGAATCAGATTTTTGCCCTCTGCAACAGTTTTAATGTTCATTTTGGCCCCTGACTAACTGAGTCAGTCAGAAACTTAACGAAACATGTCCAACTTAACGAGTTTTGACCCAAATCAAAGGCGAGACATAAAAGTGTGATTATAAATGAACGTCCAAAATGGGGTGTCTACAGATTCCAAATATATTGATAATACAAATTAAATTGATTGTATCAATTCATTTTGAGCACGACCATGCATTTCATCAATACTATTCATCGAGGGGCCTAAGCTTGACATCTCTCACGGAGATGGAAAAATTCCATCTTGACTTATTACACTTCCCTACATAACTGCCATCATTCCAATCATATCCTTTATAATTACTTGGTTAAGAGTAACGTTTGAATATGTCAAACATTATCTCCATTATGTGGAAGATCATAATAATCTCAGGTTTAAGGATTCTAATGATATAACTATTAAGAGGTTTAATTGTGACATTTTACCATGACATAAACCTCATACGTGGGTCATGTCCAGTAAATGTTCACCAACATATACACATAAGTTTAACTTGTATCATATACACATAATCATCACATGATTATCTAATCAAACTTATACTAGTTCTTCATAAGTACTAGGGATGTAGATTATTATAACAAAACATTGATGGATGTGTTTTTACCCATTCAAATGATATACTTTTATGACTTATTAGATTCTTAAGCTTGGGTGTTTTATGGTTTTTGGAGTGTTTATGAGTATAGGAAAGGAGCGAAAGAATGTATGGATTCATGCATGTTAAAGCGCGAAAAGTAAGGATAAAGAACAGACCAGAAAATAAATATAAAGAGATGTGACGACTTAGAAATCAATATCATTAGATATTACTCGAAAAGAGCTTTCCAACGATAGTTTACACGTCCAAAACGGAGTTCGTATGAAGAAGTTATGGCCTTCAAAAGATTGCGCGTAAAATGTACAAGCCGCGAAGCAAGGGGTGCACACGCACACCAAGCATAGGGCACGCGCACCCATACTGGATCATAACTCCAGGCCTTCTAGAAAAAAAGGGCGCACGCAGCGCGCTCCTACGAAGGGCTTCCAGGGAAATTCTGGCCAGCACTTTATTTTCTCCTTTTTTAACAAGGAATCCTAGGGTTTTTCCTATTTTTACACCTCCTTAGCCCTAGTATAAATATAATACTCCATACACATTATTGAAGATATACTTTAGTCAAGAATTCAAGATTGTAACAAGGATTCATCAATTTAATTCAGGTTTTGATGTTATTTAATTTATTTCTTGTTCTTGATTTTATTAGTATTCGTTAATCTTGATTTTATTTGTTTTATTAGTTTAATTTTCGTTATTGCTTTAGTAGTTATAAATAGATCAAAAACCAAAACCCCATATTTTATTTTTCTATTTTAATTTACATTCTTGTTAATCCTTCAAGTCTCTGTGGATTCAACTCTTGCTTGTGCATACTACTACAGCGGTAACTAGTACACTTGCTAAGTAATTTAATTAGAGGGAGATTTTCTCCATCAAGTTTTTGAACTTGATGGAGAAAATATTTTTATATATATATTGAATAAATGATAACAAAACATCGTTCAAATAACGTGGCTAGGGCATATACACCAACATTCACAAGGAGTTGTAGAACCTATTCAGAATACACAAGTTCCTCGCAGAACTGGTAGGGTGTGATCCGAACTTGAGAGATATGGATTTCTCATGACGGATAGCAATAAAGTAGAAATCATTGATAAATATGAACCTACTTCCTACCAAGAAGCAATGTCCGCTCCTGATTCGGATAAATAGTTTCGTGCATACTTATAAATCTAGGCTTGTAGCGAAAGGTTATAGGCAGATTCATGGTATTGACTATGATGAAACATTTTCACCTGTAGCAATGATCAAGTCTATAAGAATTTTAATTGCTATAGCCGCATATTATGACTATGAGATATGGCAAATGGATGTCAAAACAACCTTCATTAACGAAAACTTACTTGAGGATGTGTATATGACACAACCTGAAGGTTTTGTAAATCCAGAAAATTCTAATAATAAGTTGAAAAAATCCATTTATGGATTGAAGCAAGCCTCAAGGGGTTGGAATCTTCGATTTGATGAATCGGTCAAAGAGTTTGGCTTCATCAAGAATGAAGATGAACCTTGTATGTACAAGAAAATTAGTGGGAGTGTAGTATTATTTCTAGTGTTATATGTTGATGACATGTTGCTCATTAGAAACGATATTCCTGTACTTCAGTTTTTAAAGACATGGTTAGGAAAGTGTTTCTTAATGAAAGATATGGGAGAAGACGCTTACACCCTTGACATAAAGATCTATCGTGATATATATAATAAGTTTATTGGATTGAGTCAAAGTACATATATTGACAAAGTTCTTAAGTGATTCCACATGGAAAACTCTTAAAGAGGAAATTTGCCATTTTTTTATGGCATAACTCTTAGCAAGAATCAATGTCCTAAGATGACTGATAAGCGTGAGAGAATGAATGGAATCCCATATGCTTCTGCAATTGGATCCATTATGTATGCCATTATATGTACTAGACCTGATGTCTCTTATGCTTTGAGCATGACGAGTAGATACCAATCGAATCCTGGTGAGAGTCACTGGATTGCTGTCAAGACGATTCTCAAGTACTTGCGAAGGACTAAAGACTCGTTCTTGATATATGATGGTATGGAAGATGATCTCGTAGTAAATGGTTTCATAGATGCAAGCTTCCAAACCAACAAGGATGATTCAAGATCGCAATCTGGATTTGTGTTCATGATTAATGGTAGTGATGTAAGCTGGAAAAGTTCTAAGCAAAGTACCGTAGCTGATTCTACAACTTAATTTGAGTATATAATTGCATCTGAAGCTGCTACAGAGGTTGTTTGGATTAAAAAGTTCATTGGTGAACTAGAGGTGGTTCCTAGCATTGCTAATCCAATAGACCTTTATTGTGATAATAATGGTGCTATTGCTCAAGTGAAGGAACCTAGATCTCTTCAAAAATCCAAACACATACTTAAGTGTTTTTATATTATTCGAAAAATCGTTGATAGAGGAGACGTGAATATATGCAGAGTACCAACTGATGATAACATTGCTGACCCATTGACAAAGGTTCTTCCACAAGCGAATCATGATGGTAATGATAGGTCTATGGGTATTCGATACATTAATTAGGCCTAGTGTAAGTGGGAGATTGTTGGTGTATATGCCCTAGGCACGTTGTTTGAACGAGTAATGTTATCATTTTCTTTATGCTTTAATAAAGATATTGAATGTTTGATTATTATATATTTTGCATGTTTATTATAATAATATCCGTCCCTAGTAATTATGGTTAATTACTAGTATAAGTTTAATGGATAGTCATATGATGATTATGTGTATACGATATAATTAGACTTATGGGTATTTATTGGAGAACAAATATTGGACTGACCCCTTATGAGATTTGTGTCATGGTTGATTGTCATAATTAAATCTCATATAGTTATATCACTTGAATCTTTAGACCTGAGGTTATTATAGTCTTCCACTTGATGAACATTACGTTTGACACATTAAAATGTTACCTTTAACCGGGTAGCTATAAAGAATATGATTGGCATAATCGGAATCATGTAGGAAAGAGTAATAAGATAAGAAGGGATTTGTTTCTCTTTAAAAGAGATGTCAAGCTTAGGCCACTCGATGAATAGTATTGATGAAATGCATGGCCGTGCTTAAATGAATTTATTGGATCAATGTCATTGTTATCAATATATTAGGGATCGAGAAAGCATTGAACAAGTAAGTTGGACATTGACCATGGCTTACTTTCAATAGACATCGTGTAACAAAGAGATTGTGATATGTTCTATTTTAGGAAACTTTGGGATTTCAAAGTTATACTATTTGGGTAGTAATAATGGCTTGCTAGAGTCCGCTTAAGACTTACGAGGTTTGAATGGTTCGTACTCGTTGCCAACTTAGTATAATCCTATTTGGTCACAAGCACAGAGCAGATAATTAAAAGGAACGAAAAATGACACAGTACAGACCAGGATCCATATGGCTGGGAAAGAGCCATACGGCTCCAACCAAGCCATACAGCTGTGACAGCAGATTGAAGTTTATTTTAGGTTTTTCTTGTTCAACAAGAAATCCTAAACCCTAAAGGATCTTGGAGACCTCTAGTATATAATATGTACAACCGGGATTCAATCCAAGAACATTGATTTGAGAAATCATAACTTATTTCTTGAAGAGAGAAAATACACATATTATACTAGGGTTATGATGCAATACGAATATATGATTATATCAAATATTATAATCATATTGGTATTTTATTATTAATTGGGTTTAATTAGTATTTTTATTAGTATTTTCGTCATTAATCTTAGTAGGTTAATTTTAGAAGATTCTAAGATAGATTTTGAGTCAATTTACTAGTTTTTAAGTCCTATTAGGTTATTATATAGGTTAGGAGTAATTCTAGAAGGTTTAGGCTCCTTTTGTTTCGCGTAAAACAACTTACAGGAAATGATTTCGCGGAAAATGTTTTCCGGAAAATGAAAATGTTTTCTGGAAAATGACATAAATATGGTTTTGGTTGTTTGGTAAATGTAAACAAAATGTTTTCCGAAAAATATTTTTATATGAGAAAAAAAATAATTTAATATGAGAAAAAATAATTTAATATGAGAAAAAAATAATTTAATTTGAGAAAAAAAAGTAATATGAGAAAATTTTGAATGGGGGTGGGATGGCGATGTTGGGTGGGGGATAGGGGCGAGACGGGGGGTAGGGGAGGTGGGGGGATAGGAGGAGGTGGGGGTGGGGGTGGGGGGGGGGTGGGGGAGGTGTTCAATAATAATTTAAATAAGAGTGAAAAGATTATTTTTTATTTTTTTTTTTGGTGTGGGGGTGGTGGGGTAGGTGGGGATGGGTGGTGGAAGTGGGGGGTGTGGGAGTTGTTTGAAAATAATTTTAATAAGAGTAAAAAAAAATTAGAGGGAGGGGTAGGTGGGTGAGGTGGGGTGGTGGGGTAGGGGTGGGAGTGGGGTAGTTAGGGGTGGTGGAGGTGTTCAATTTTATTTTTTTAATATGAGTGAAAAGAAGTTTTTTTTTTTTTTGGTGGGTGGGTTGGGGTGGTGGGTGTAGACACCCCGCCTTGGACCTCTCACCCCGATTGCATACAAAGTATTTTTATTTAACTTATTTTGTTGATTTCTGTTACTTCGGTTAAGTTCCTAACTGATTCCGTTAGTTTTGGACTAAACTGCATAACAGAGTTAACTTTTAGGGTTATTCTGTCATTCTGTCATTTTCACCCGCGGGCGCTTCCGGCACTGCCAGTGAGCCGCGCGCGCGTCCCGCCCCAAAAGCCAGACCCGCGCGCTTCCCACTTTGGCAGTAACGGATTGCACCTTATTTCCCTCCCTTTTCTTATTTACAAACATCTTTTCTTAATCACAAAAAACCATCTTTTTACATCCACATTCATCCCCCCTTTTTTTCATTAACTCCCAATCCCACACTTCTAGCCTTTTCATTAAAACAAAATATTTCCTTTTTATTTTATTTGATTTTCTTTTATTTCTTTTATTTATTATTTTATTTATCTTATTTTTGATTGGTCAATTCCATTTCACATGGATGACTAATTTCCCTCCATCATTTCCCTCTCTTTTTTACCTATAAAAACCATCATCTCCTACCTTGGAAAAGGACCCAATTTTTGAGACTTGAACAAAAACTCTACACAAATCATCTCAACAATCTTTCTCTACAAAACACTACACAAAGTGTTTGCACAACATTTTTTCTACAACAACACCATTTTCAAGTCCAAGTTTGAAGTCCTCTTTCCTAAGGTACAACATCTCTTTTCTTCTCTTATTTTATTTGTCTAGTCCTACTAGTATGCAATATCGATAAAAAGGGATACAACCAAAAGGCCACTTCACTATTGAAGTTTGGCCAAGGTTACATCCCAACATTCCAAACTTCATTTAATTTATATTTCATTTCTTAATGTAATCATTTAGCACTAGTCCAACATGTAACTATTTAGCATTAAATTAATAAAATCATTCTTTTCCCCTTTTTCTTTACATTATAATTGTTAGCATTGTTAATAAATTGAAGGACATTTAGCATTAGAACACCAATAGTAGCAAGACCCGCATAAGCGGGGCGGAGTGGGTGTTTAAGTACTTCCCACTCCGTCACCTAACCCCCGAACCCTTCTCTCCCGAATCTCTGGTTTTGTACATAAATTAGGCTATTTCTAGGTTTTTCTTATGTTCCTTTAAAAACATAGGTGGCGACTCTAAACAATCTAAAAACAAGTTAGACATCCTAGGATAATTCACCGCTCTAGCCAAGCCGTGGTTCCCCGGGGTATCTACAGTGGCGACTCCGATGGGGAAGATTTAGAGGGTTAAACTTGCGTTTTTCATTTTTGGTGTTCTTTTATTTTATTTTCTAGGCATTCTGGTAAAAAGGGTAGGAAGCGCGCGCCTCCGGCCTTCTTGGCCTAAAGCGCGCACGTCCGACCCTTATTACCAGAATCGCCCACCTTCCATCTTGTCCTTCAATTCTATGTTTCTGTGCTAACAAATTCTGCAGGGGAAAGTTTTCTTAATTAAGGGTCAAGGCAATCCCTTGAACCCACTGATTTGCAGGTTCTCACCCAGAAGCGGGCGCCTCTGCCCTTCTTCCACTCACGCGCGCGCCTTCCGCATAGGCAACCCAATGCGCGCGCTTCTGGGCGCATTCCCGGAACAGAACAGTGCACAGAAACAGAACAGAATGACAGTGTGTGGGCACCGGGCCTGCATACAATTTCTTTTAATTTCTGTTTATTTTCATCGGTCACATGGGTGATTCGAAAGTTGTAATTATGTGCTTATTTGTTTTTTTTTTTATTTATTTCTTTTGAAAAAAAAAATGTTTTGTCACACGTTAGACCTCACACTACATGCACATATTCTTATCAATTGCTCACTATCGAGTCGCACAATGTTCAACCCCAAACCCGTCGAGGCCCGTCCTAGAAAGTTTCAAGCTCCACCCGACCTTGGCTCTTTCGAAGCGGTAAACCTCAGCCCGTGGCATAGTTCATGACTACATGCCGGGGGTGACCTTTGAGCCTCATATTCAAGCCGAGCACAAGCCACACAATTCTAGTCTAGGGTCTAACACTCCGTGACTCAAGTCGGTTTTCATGTACCGAGATTTCCCTAAACTAATGTCTTCAAATCATACATGCCAATTTGTTGCAATGGACGAAATAAAACTCCGTCCCCAAAAGTGACCATCTTGGACGAAAATAAAAAATCCGTCCCCGCATGTATGATTTACTACATTAATTTAGTTTAATCCCGTCACATGTAGGTATCACAAGCGTGGTGGAATCCGATGAGTATATGGGACCGCGAGAAGGTCTATATACTAGTGTGACGATTCCACTATTTTTCTAGAAACCCCAAAAAGGACTATGTCCTTCCGACTTTGTAAATAAAAAAAAAAAAAAGTCATTTTTTTCCTATGTGGTTGAGTCTCTTTCCTTGTTTGTGGGTTAATTCATTTTATCCAAAAGGTGTTTGTGGGGCCAATCTAAGATCAACCGTGCCCTTCCAATAGGTCCAATGGCTTCCAACGGCAACAACAACAACGGTGGAAATGATTTCGTGTCCAACGAAGGGTTACTCAACATAATGAAATCAATGGGGGAACAAATGGATAGGATTTTCGAGGATGCCCGCCGTAAAGACAATTTGTGGCAAGCCCGTTTCAATATCGACAAGAGGATTCACAAAGAAGAGGTTTCCGAACTCAAGGCCCGTCTTGATTATGAAAGAATAATTCACGAGGAAGAGGTTTCCGAACTCAAAGCCCGTTTGCAAGAGCTCACCGACGGCAAAGCAAAGTTCAATGGTAAATCATGCTCAAGTGGCCCGACCCTCAAAAGCTACAAAGGTACCACCAACAACCGAGTTTTCACTCCTCTCCTAGGAGTAACCCAAGCCGAGGCATTTGAAACTTTGGTGGCAAGTGGGAAGGTCAAACCTTTGGAAGGGTACAAGCCGAAGACGATACCGAAGAATCATGCAGATGGTGAATGGTGCGGCTACCACAAGCATAGTGGCCATACTACCGAAGGGTGCTTCCTTCTCCGAAACATCATCCAAGATTTGTTCGACAACGGCGAATTTACTGTGGGTGAAGAGCAACCTTTAGAGAGTGTCAACATGCAAGAACTCATCAAAGAAGAATGATTTGGTTTCGAAATGGGGCTTCTACAAGAAATCATGCCACAAGGAGACTACAACGACAATGGGGACTACAACAACAATCTCCGTTTCTCTTTCTCTACCTAGTAATAGGAATTAAAAGAAAAAAAAAAAAAAAAGAAGTCAAAAGTCCTCTTTAGTGTGCATCAATGTTTTCTCTTGTCCCATGTTAAGTGTCGAGTCTTATCATCGAATAAAAAAATGTCGTTCTTGTCCTCATACACTCTTCCAAGTTGTTCAATCTAATTCTTGGCAAAATGATGAAAAGATGTCTAAACGAGTTTTGGAACGAAGGCCATCACTTGAACGCCTAGGGGCTAAACATCGTGACGAAGGCGACAACATCAAATCCAAGACATCAAGAGACAAAGAAAGGTGGAGCAACAACCATGGAGACATTAAGCAAAGTTTTCAAAGGGGGATTAAAAAAAAAAAAAAAAAAAAAAAAAACAATGCTCGCTAGGTTGAACTCTTCAAATCAACCTAGCCAAAAGTTAGAGCACAAAAAAAAAAAAAAAAAAAAAAAATCCCCCTCAATCAAAGAAGATCAACATCATCATCCACCAACAAAGGACGAAGCTACGAAGCAACAATTCCATCACGAAGAATGGAGAATCCACAAGAACTACGGTGACCTGAGCCTCTACACTGGAGGAACGTAGGCAACCTTCGGGTCCGGTCTCATGCAAGAAAGAAGATATGTTTAGCCCTAGCGCGTTATGGTGATCGGCCTTCATCTCGAACTTGTCAAGACATCTTTGTACGATTCATTTGCCAATGAATTAATCACCAAAAAGATTGAACAACTTTCTTAGATTTGGAATCATTTCGCGCTCCTTGTCGAGTCTAGGGACTTCTATTCTTTCTGCATACTCCCAATTTCTTGCAATCAAATTGGGGCTTTCCTTCTCTTCTCTCTCAATGACTTACTTGCCTTCGCGAGTCATTCAATTCAATAAAAAATACATGTCAATACTAGGGACACTTCCCTAGTCAAGTCAATGTCACTCATCATTAGTGACAAAAGGTATCCACCGCAAAATCACATGTCTTATCTCCTCAGCTAGAGTCAATGCACACTTCCTCATCAATTGAGTCAAAAAAATAAAAATGATGAAGACGCAAAAGAGATGCCCGCTAGATTGAAAACCCCGAAAGGGCGGTCTAGGCAAAAAACAGGGTGCGTCATTAAAAAAAAATGAGAGAGTGAGAGAGAGAAGGGAAAGAGAAATGGAGATCCCCGGCCTCTAAAGAAGACAAGTTCTACATTGAATCTCATCAGCAAGTCAATTCCCCACCGAGTCAACTTTGGGATTGCAAAAGGCTCGACAAGATATGGCACCATCAAATGTTGTTTTGGGTTATTGGTATCATTCTCCAGCAGTGTGCATTCTTGGGTTCATGAAAAGAAGGCCCGTGGTAACCAAGACCCATCCGAGAACGAGCCCATCACAAAAGGGCACGAGGTTACACAAATAACCCATAGCTAGTCAATTGGCTTGGGCAGCAAATAGCAACAACATGTGTCTCAGTTTTCAAGCTTCTTCAAGAATGTGCTTCTAAAGTACGCCGAAAGGCTCCCGAGAAATGGAGTAGCTCTTGCCATATCCTCTCATGTTTGTTCCCTCGCACGAGAACGAGTCACTCTTGCTTTGCTCAAAAAATGGTGACGCCCTATGGGCTATGTGACTCAAGGACAAGGACTTATTTTGCTTCACTTGACAATCAATACGCCCTAGAGGCTATGTTCGAGAAAGATGTGTGAGACTATCCTCAAAGTCTCCCAAAAGGGATGTCAAAAAGCCCTCTTGTCGCGTGTGCCCGTGCTCGTTCCCCCAATCAAGGATGGACCTTTCTCGCAATCAATGATGGCACTCTAGGGGCTACGGTCAAGCCTTAAAGGCTCCCTCGGCAAAGAGCAATTAACTCCCCAGCAGTATCCCCAGCCAAGTCATGTGCAACATTGGAAGCTTCCTCAATTCGGCACCGAAGGTCTCCAAGGGCTTCGCAATCTACAATCTTTTGGGCTACGACATTACAATAATTCAAGCAAAGGGCAATATTGGGGCTTCGCAACCGACAATCTTTTGGGGACAACAATGCTCAATCAATGCAATGTGGAGTAGTCTTATGGCTCCATGAAAGAGATCAAGCTTCAAAGGTCTCTCAACACTTCAAGTCAAAGGCCTCTTGGTTTTAAATGAAGACTCCGATGTTATGAATGAAGTTGATGATTTTTGTTAGAACTCACAGCGAGATTTTGAAGGAAGTCTTAGAGAAAAGGAAAAAGATTCAATATGCTAAACTCTAATCAAAACAGGGTTATAACGGGAAATGCCACGGCCAATCCCAATGTTTCTGCAATTCAGCACCCCCTTCTCCAAGATCAAAAGCACAAGGTGCAGCTCAGATAAAGTTGGGCCACAGCACTAGTTGCATCCAAAGATCCGTCATTAGTTCAACTCAAGAAGAGTCAAGCAAGCATACTCATTTGAAACTTTATCACGCCAAGACCTTATCCTCCGTGACCTCGACGGCACCGCAAGACATTACTGCATCCTTTGACATAAGCCCTCAGCCATTTGGGTATCGACCACAATGAGGCCATTCATCTCCCCAGTAAGAGCAAGAAGGAGATCTCTATCAAGAATTCTACCAAACGGTACTTCCGCTCTCAATGCCGAGCCAATCACGAGATAATTTGGGGCTTTACAATGAAAGGTCTTCACATCCCGCCATCTACAAGACCACGACACTTGGGGCTTTGAAATCTCTTGAAGCTTGGCATCAACGACCTCCTTTTGGGGCTTGCTCACTACAACAACAAAGGGCGATTTACTCGAATGGGCCAAAAGCTGATTTATCTTGGAGCTATGCAAGTCCCTCAAAATTTGGCATCAAAGGCATTCTAGGGGCTTTACAATCAGCAACCCCTCATCTCGGCATCAAAGCCTTTTGAAGCCCCATAATCGACAAATCTCTTGGGGCTAGACATCAATCTTCGTTGGGCACACCGGCGACAACAGAATTCAAGCGAGGCAATCCGGACTTCGACTGAACATGACTTGATCTTGGGTTGGCTTCACAAGCACACAATGGTTAAAATGGTTCACCCACGAACTAAAAAAAAAAAAAAAAAAAAAAAAAATCTTTTCCTCACATGTGTGCATATTCTTTCCTTTCTAATCTAAAAAAAAAAAAAAAGATTTTTCTTTTTCTTTCTCCTTCTATGTGCAAAAGTATGTGCTTTACTTTGCTTTGCTCCTAGCTTCTCCTCCAGCATTCTCCATCATCCTTGAACTACGCTGGTCTGATTCCCTTCAAGGGATACGTAGGCAGCCTTTGGCACGACCAACCCATCATCCAGAGTACCATCTCGCCAACCCATCATCAAGAGCGTTCTCTCATCAACATCCAAAGAATGGACATTCTTCATCAAAGAATCCTCCGCGGACATCAGAAATCCATCTCCACTCAAGCGGCAATGGTACCACCACGATGTCAACAGCATCCGCTACTCAAGGCACTTCATCCCCACCAAAAAGTGGTCAACCGTGCCCACACCCCACAAAGTCAACAACATAAGCTCCCATGAGCTCCAAGTCGGCAACTCGGTCCATATCGAGACAAGCTCCCATGAGCTCCAAGTCGGCAACTCGGTCCATATCGAGACAAACTCCTATGAGCTCCAAGTCGGCAACTCGATCCATATCGAGACAAGCTCCCATGAGCTCCAAGTCGGCAACTCGGTCCATATCGAGACAAGCTCCCATGAGCTCCAAGTCGGCAACTCGGTCCATATCGAGACAAGCTCCCATGAGCTCCAAGTCAGCAACTCGGTCCATATCGAGACAAGCTCCCATGAGCTCCAAGTCGGCAACTCGGTCCATATCGAGACAAGCACCCATGAGCTCCAAGTCGGCAACTCGGTCCATATCGAGACAACCTCCCATGAGCTCCAAGTCGGCAACTCGGTCCATATCGAGACAAGCTCCCATGAGCTCCAAGTCGGCAACTCGGTCCATATCGAGACAAGCTCCCATGAGCTCCAAGTCGGCAACTCGGTCCATATCGAGACAAGCTCCCATGAGCTCCAAGTCGGCAACTCGGTCCATATCGAGACAAGCTCCCATGAGCTCCAAGTCGGCAACTCGGTCCATACCGAGACAAGCTCCCATGAGCTCCAAGTCGGCAACTCGGTCCATATCGAGACAAGCTCCCATGAGCCCCAACTCAACAACTCGGTCCTTATCGAGACAAGCTCCCATGAGCTCCAATACAACACTCCAGCAAAAGACGCTCACACAGGGAGCGCACCCCTATCTCTAGCAATTTCAAATTACTGCTTTCATCGAGTCTTTGCTTTCTTTTCTTTCTTTTTCTTTGTCGATGTCCTCGGCGGGTGTTTTTACTTTCGTCGACGCGTTTTGCTTTGCAATCCACGTCGCCGAGGGGCTCTGTAGACACCCCGCATTGGACCTCTAACCCCGATTGCATACAAAGTATTTTTATTTAACTTATTTTCATTAATTTCTGTTACTTCGGTTAAGTTCCTAACTGATTCCGTTAGTTTTGGACTAAACTGCATAACAGAGTTAACTTTTAGGGTCATTCTGTCATTGTGTTATTTTTACCAGCGGGCGCTTCCGGCACTGCCAGTGAGCCGCGCGCGCGTCCCGCCCCAAAAGCCGGACCCGCGCGCTTCCCACTTTGGCAGTAACGAATTGCACCTTATTTCCCTCCCTTTTCTTATTTACAAACATCTTTTCTTAATCACAAAAAACCATCTTTTTACATCCACATTCATCCCCCCTTTTTTTCATTAACTCCCAATCCCACACTTCTAGCCTTTTCATTAAAACAAAATATTTCCTTTTTATTTTATTTGATTTTCTTTTATTTCTTTTATTTATTATTTTATTTATCTTATTTTTGATTGGTCAATTCCATTTCACATGGATGACCAATTTCCCTCCATCATTTCCCTCTCTTTTTTACCTATAAAAACCATCATCTCCTACCTTGGAAAAGGACCCAATTTTTGAGACTTGAACAAAAACTCTACACAAATCATCTCAACAATCTTTCTCTACAAAACACTACACAAAGTGTTTGCACAACATTTTTTCTACAACAACACCATTTTCAAGTCCAAGTTTGAAGTCCTCTTTCCTAAGGTACAACATCTCTTTTCTTCTCTTATTTTATTTGTCTAGTCCTACTAGTATGCAATATCGATAAAAAGGGATACAACCAAAAGGCCACTTCACTATTGAAGTTTGGCCAAGGTTACATCCCAACATTCCAAACTTCATTTAATTTATATTTCATTTCTTAATGTAATCATTTAGCACTAGTCCAACATGTAACTATTTAGCATTAAATTAATAAAATCATTCTTTTCCCCTTTTTCTTTACATTATAATTGTTAGCATTGTTAATAAATTGAAGGACATTTAGCATTAGAACACCAATAGTAGCAAGACCCGCATAAGCGGGGCGGAGTGGGTGTTTAAGTACTTCCCACTCCGTCACCTAACCCCCGAACCTTTCTCTTCCGAATCTCTGGTTTTGTACATAAATTAGGCTATTTCTAGGTTTTTCTTATGTTCCTTTAAAAACATAGGTGGCGACTCTAAACAATCTAAAAACAAGTTAGACATCCTAGGATAATTCACCGCTCTAGCCAAGCCGTGGTTCCCCGGGGTATCTACAGTGGGGTAGGGTGGGTGGTGGAAGTGTTCAATTATTATTTTAAATATGAGTGAAAAGAAGTTTTTTTCGGGGGGGGGGGGTGGGTGGTGGGGTAGGTGGGAGTGTGGGAGTTGATAGAAAATAATTTTTAATAAGAGTAAATTTTTTTATTTTTTTTTTGGGAGTGGGTAGGTGTAGGGATGGAAATTCTACCGAACCCGATCCGTATCTGAGACAATCCGGCCCGGGATGGGTGGGTTTGATAATAACTTTTCTAAACCCGGCGGGTTCGGTAGCTCCATGTGATCCGCCCGTATCCGACCCATATACAACCTGAATTGAGATCCGCTCGTATCCTTAGTTTTAACATTTTTTTTTCCTGGTATCTTTCTGGACTGGACTGGAGGTGTCATTTTCTCCAATGAAAATTCATCCATGTTGGCTTTTTTTTTTTCTTTCAGTTACTAGTTGAGTAGAGATGGACCAGGCCCAAAAAGAAAACTGGGTGGATACGGATTTGCCCTTCGTCGGATACGGACGGGTTCGGATACAGGCTCGGTAGTCTCGGGTCGGATACATATTTTGCAATATCCGGACCGTATTCGACCCGTTGTCATCCCTAGGTGGGTGGGGTAGATGGTGGGGTAGTGAGGATATGGAGCGGGAGTGTAGGAGTTGTTAGAAAGTAATTTTAATAAGAGTAATTATTATTTTTTTGGGGGTGGGTGGGGTGGGTGTGGTGGGGGTGGTGGAGGGGTTGAGGGATGGGGGAGGGAAGGTAAGGTTGGAGGGTGGGTGGGGGTGGGATAGGATGGATGGAGAGGGTGGTGTTGGAGGTGTAGTGGGTAGGGTGAGATTTTATGTAGAGTTGGGTGTGAGTGAGGGAGTTAACATTTTCCGGAAAATGATTTACTTAGTAAAAATCCGTAAGTCATTTTACTTAAGAGGGAAAACCATTTTTCAGAAAAAAATTTCCTCATTTTCCGGTGCGTAACAAACACCGGAAAATGGGGAAAACATTTTCCGGAAGTTATTTTACGCGAAACAAACGAAGCCTTAGGATTGTTTTTAAAGTTTTATGGGCACTATAAAATAGGCATAAAGTTGTATTCCGAAAATTAGATTTTTCTCAATAAAAATTGGATTGCTTATCAATTATTTATCCCTCTTTAACCTCCTTTATTTCTTTATTCAAGAATTTCATTGAAATTTTTCTTGGGAATCCTTATTCCTTGCAGAATAATTGGTTTAGATCAATTATTAATTACTATTCCGCTGCGTCTTTACATCAAGTTATTGGATTTGATTATTTTCAATCATCAAGTCTAATAGAAAACTTGTAAGACACGTGGAAATTTCCCCTCGTGATTCGCCGGCCAGGGAATTGGATTTTGGTTTAGACGGAGAAAACACAGTTGCAGTTGGACCCATCGATCAAAACGTGCAAATTGAGGTGGATTTGAAAGTCAATGACATGGAGGATATTAATATTTTTCCATCTCTGGGGTGGAGATAAAGCTCTAACAGACATACTGTGGGAGGACACGGAAGAGTACACCTATGAACCAAATCTAGAGTCTTTTCATTCTGATTTGGACTCGTGGGCGAGTCCTTTTGAAGTGGAAGAGAATGGTGTAGATAGGAATGATGTTTATAAGATTGATATTCAAGAGATTCAAGTCATTATGGATTCATGTCCATATGAGTTTGATACTCAAGAATTTCAAGTTATTAAAGATTTATGCCCGACTAATCAAGAAGATATGATTATTTACTCAAGTGAAGTCACCCCACATTCAATAGTGCCGAAGAGCCTAATATACTCCAAGTATCTTTTCAAGGGGCATAGTCGATTGCAAACATCAAGCGTGAACTCGAGGACGAGTTCTTTTCAAGTGGGGGTGAATAATGTAGCGCGGATATGGACAAAGCATATCAATTTCCTTCCGATCTCTGGACTCGAGCGGGTTCCTCCTTTTGCTCCTCAGCGAAGCCAGCACGGGTCTTGCCCCCGAATCCATTCAGAGGTATCTTGTTAGTGCGGAAGCCTCAGCCTGGAGCTGAGGTATATTGATGGATCGGTTTTCATATTCATTATCTCTATATTTTCGTACTATTTTTATTGACTTTTGGATGTAATTTAGAATAGTTGTGATGTAATTTTGGTCTATCTTTGTTTGAGGAACTTTGTGGGAATTTGTGTATTTTGAGACACTTTTTAGCGTATTTTGGTTATTGAAAAGTCCTGGGTAATTAACTTGTTGAAGACCAAGGATTGCTCAAAGTCAAAAGTCGAAGTCAAAGGTCAACAAGAGTCAAAGTCAAGAAGGAAGAAAAGAAGAAAAAAAGCTGGAAAAGCGACCAAGCGCCTGCCTGCCCATGACCAGGCGCCCGCTCGAATTAGGTTTCCGGAAGACCAATGTTTCTTCCAACACCAGGTGCCCACCTGGGTCTTCCCGAGCGCCCGCTCGCTACCACCGCTAGGAAATACGGGATTTAATTAATTGTCGATATTTTATTGTTTTCTCTCCTAATTTGAACTCCTCTTTTATGTATAAAATAGGTTAGGTTTCAGAACAGTTTTTTGGATGCTTTCTTCTAGGTTTTCTTTAGTTTCAAAGGTGTAATCAATATTTGTGGATTTATTTCATCATCAAGCGTTTATCCAGGTTTATGATTTTTAATCTTATTCTTGTGATTCTTGCTATGTCGATGAGTAGCTAAATTCCTTGTTCATGGATTGGGTGTAGCACTATCGGATCTCTATGCTAATAGTGCTTAACTAACATCATTCTTGTTCTTGTTCATTGGAACAGATCTTAATTCATTTAGAGATTTCAACAATATAAATTGATATTTTTGGTCTTTAAATCATCTAGGTATAAATTGTTGCACTAGCGTGGATAGTTTATATATTGACCGTGTTCCGGTGATTAGATTTAATTGAGGACCTAGCGGAAATTAAAAGAATCTAAAATCAATTGTTCTTTGGATCTTAATAAATTAATTGTGTGTGTTGTTGACCTAGCGGCACACATCACATAGAGGTAATAATAGAGTTTCAATCCGGTGACCAGACCGTCCCAACTCTTAACTAAGTGAACGATTTCTGGAACAAGTTTGGTAATTTTATTATTAAAAATAGCATAGAGTGAAGATAGTTGTGAATCCCAATCTGTGAATCTTTGTCATTCTTGAGTTCAATCTTTGCGTTGTTTTTCTTGTTAATTTAGTTTAATTTAATTACTTAGTAGTTAAAGTAGTTTAATCAATCAAATCAAAAACCCCTCTTTGGTTACTTTTACATTAATTAAATCAACTTGTTTATCCACAAGTCTCTGTGGTTCGACCCTTACATTTGTACATTGCTACTTCGGTATTTGTATACTTGCAAGGTATTTTTATTACAGTGGATTTTATCCATCATGTTTTTGGCGCCGGTGCCGGGGACTTGTTGTGATTTACAAGTTTATTTAATCGGTGTATGTTTGGTAGGCATTCATTGGATCCCGAGTTGGTCACTTTGAACGATAATATTGATAGACTTGATAGGGGCATTCCCTCTATTAGTGAGTCTGAATCTAAGTCTGAAGCTTCTGTCACCGAGACAGAGGTAGTTTTAAGTGAATTGGAAACTTCTTCCACCGAGGGAGAAGAAATTGAAGTAGTGATGGCTAATCCATTAATGAAAGAATATGCTAGGCCCAAGGTCGACACATCGGTGTCGTGCATTGTCTTGACTGATGCAGCTAAGACCTATGAGGCAAAGGGACATTATTTTAGTCAGATGCCTAAGTTCCAGGGTCTTCCGGCTGAAGAGTCCTTGAACTTCTTGAGAGAGTATATGATGATTGTGTCCGGATTTCCAGTTAAGGAGGGGGTCACTGACGAACAATTAAGGCTTAAATACTTTCCTTTTGCTATTCAAGGGGCAGCTAAAAACTTGGCTAATGTTACTTCCTGCTAGGAGCATTAATACATGGGATGGGTTGCATGATGCTTTTCTTAAAAAAAAGTCCCACATGCCACTTTGGCCACCTTTAGACAGTAAATCATAGGATTTACCCAAGATCAAGGTGAGCCATTTCATGAGGCGTGGGATAGGTTTAAAATGTTGCAAGTGCAGTGTCCCCATCATGCTTTTCCTGATGCCCTTTTACATCAAACATTTTATAGTGGGTTGAGTGCAGTTGACCAAGCTATGGTTGACAATGCAGCAGGTGGCTTTCTAGGAGCCAAAACTGTTGCCGAAACTCAGGAATTATTTGAGATGTTAGAGGCAAATTCTCAAGAAAAAGGCTCTAGAGGAAAACCTAGGGGAGTATATGAGTTGAGTGGTGTGGATGAATTCGCTAGACATGTGGCCTTGATGAACCAAAATTTGGAAAAATTTAACATTAATATGGCTTCATCAAGTGCTAATGTTATATCTGATTTCTGTGCTAACTGTGGTCCTAACACTCATGCTACTAATGTTTGCCAAGTTGTTGCGCAGTATGATTCTGAACAGGTAAATGCAATGCAAGGTTATCCCCCACGACAGAATCAGGGTGGTATTTATTCTAACACTTATAATCCTGATTGGAAATATAATCTGAATCTGTCATGGAGGGGTAACCAAGGGAACCAGCTTCAACAAAATCCTCTCTATCCTCCTCCCCCACAAGGGAATCCGGAACAGCAGCCTAAGCAATCCATGGAGGATATGATGAGGTCAATGCTGCAAGAACAACAACACATGAGGATGATGATGGAGCAACGAGAGAAGCAGCAGGATGCGATCAACAAAAAGCTGGAGACCCAAATTAGTCAACTAGCTGAAGGCCAACAAGGACATAAACCAGGAACTTTTCCAAGTCAAGGGCAGCAAGCCATGGCCATTACTGTCCTACATAATGGCAATCAGGTAAATAATGAGGTACTCCCTGTTGATACATCTCCTCCTGCTATTGAGATTCTTGAGAGTAATGTTGTTGATAAAGGTATAAATGGAATGGGGAAAAAATCTAATACTGAGACTCCCACTCCCAAGCCATATGTACCTCCTATGCCGTTTCCTGGAAGTTTTATGAGGCACAAGTTTAATAAACAAATGTCGGAGCTATATGATGTGTTTTCAAAAGTTAATATTAATCTCCCGTTGTTGAATGTGATAAAAAAAATATCCCTACTTATGCCAAGTTTTTCAAAGAAATTAACTCCAGGAAAACTAAGTATGGGAAAGAGGGGAAATTGATCATGGGAGAGAGTGCTAGTGCTGTGGTTCGACAAGACCTCCCACCTAAACAAAAGGACCCCGGAAGTTTCACAATTTCCATTACTTTGGGGGATTCTACCAAGGTGAAGGCGATGTTGGATCTTGGTGCTAGCATCAATTTATTGCCATATCACAAGTATCTTGAGTTAGGCTTGCCTGAGCTGAAACCCACTACATTGACCCTTCAACTTGCTGATCATTCCATTAGACGACCGTTGGGTATTGTGGAGGATGTTTTAGTTCAAGTCGGTTAGTTGATTATCCCTGTAGATTTTATTGTTCTTGAAACTGTTAATAATGTTGGCAATCACCGTGAATCTCCCATATTGCTTAGGCGACCATTCATGGCGACCACCAACACCATAATTAATGTGGGGAATGGGACATTAGCAATGTGTGTGGCTAATGAACATTTAGAGATCCCTGTGCATGACATTATGAAACATCCTTTGACTGATGAGGACTCATGTAATTTTGTGGATGAGGTAGGTGAGTGCGTACATGAGCACGTAGGACATGAGAGTGATAGTGGGAAACTGGAGAGTGTGTTGAATGGCGGTGAGAAAACTAGGGATAATGCGGATGTTCATGTTATGGCCATATCCCATAAGGCCGATGAACACCATTCTAAGGATGGCCTGTTTCACCCCCTAGGCCACTTCAATGAGAAGTCGGCGCCTTATAGAAAATCTTGTACCCCTCTTGCTTCTTCGTGTTCTCCAGGTACTAGCAAAAATGGAAAGAGCCCAAAAGTGAAAAAGAAAAAGCACAAGGGAGCCTCAAAGACCCCATGGGTGGCCAATTGTGGGCATTCATGCAAGGGTATACTTAAGGTGGGCCAAAGGCAAAAAAGCAAAAGCCAGAGTCAATGTGGCCAATCTCAACCCTGTAAGGATCCCGCCCCGCGCAGAAACACGATGAGTATGGGGCGAAACACCAAACACGGGAACCGGTCAAATTTAACGAAGTCGCCACATTTTGTTAATTTTAAACCCAACAAAATGACAAAGGTTTGAGTTCAAAGGTTCGGAGGTCAGGTTACAACTTGGGAAGAGTTTTTACGTCCTCCCAAGTTGCCTCGTATAAAGCCGAGTCTCCCTTGTTAGTTAACAAAAGTGCATGTGTGTGTGTGTGTTTTAACGGAAAATCTTTGTTTTAACGTTTTATTTATCTTTTCAACTGAAAAGGGTTTGTTTGGCAAGAAAAAAGAAGACAGAAGGGCAAAATGGTCAGTCTCCCCATACGGCCAAAGTAGCCGCACGGATGGGGAGGCCACTCCTGAGATTTTACAGTTTATTCAAGCAACAGTCCAGTTCTAGGCAAAAACAGAGCATTCTGCTTGAACTGGACCAAACTGTTCTGATTCCAGTTTGTTATTCCAACACAAAACAACATTAAAAACTCATTCCTATGCCATTTGATCATCTAAGAAGCTCCCAAAGCAAGAGTTTGGGCATGATCAAAGGAAATCATGGGAGAAACATGAAAAAGGTGGCCAATATGCCCTTTTGAGCCATAGTGACCATTTGATGAGTAAAGATTGAAACTTTACCATCAAAATGGCTCTTCTAGGCAAGATTAATCCTCTAGGGACAAGAACAAACCATAAAGATTGAATCTTTATTACCCAAACTTGGGAATTTTGGGCTAGATCAAGGTGATGAGGATAAAGATTGAGACTTTATCCTCAACATGATCATCATAGCTTAAGATGAACAAAATGAACAACAAGAGCATTATCCATGACAAGAATGTAAATGAACAATCAACAAGCCATAATCAAACTAGGTTTGAACCTCTTCCACACAAAGTATGGAGGGCACCTTTGATCATCTCATGGCTTGGACTAAGAAATATAAATAATAATAGATATATGTATATTGCTTGAATGGACAAGACTTGCAAGAATGTAAAGATCAACAATAAATGACAAGATCAAAGATAAATAGAGTTCTTAGATGAAGAGAAGGGAGGGGGAGGAGGTGGATTTACCTATCTTGGTTTAGGCCAATCTTCCTTTCTCTCTTTCACTCTTTGTTCACTCTTACGCACACTATTCTGAGGTGAATTCGACAGAATAACCTTAGTTCTAATGTTTTCTCCCCCCCTGAAATGATCACCAATGGGTTCTATTAATAGGGACTGAGGGTGCCCAAACCAGCCGTACGGCTAGTCCCCTCTAGTACCTAAAGCATATGTACGGCTCAGCTTGGCGAGCTTCTAGATTTTTCCAATTTTATACCAGAGTAGTCCTGGAATTTATAGCTTATCCTAGGGAGGTCCTGGCCTAATAGCTTATCCCTGAAACGGTGCTAAGGCTACCTCTAAGATAGGTTGGTTTCAGATTGGGGTACTTACAGAGCCCCTCGGCAACGTTGCTTCGAAGGAGCGGGGTTGTCGATAGAAATAAGCATCCCAATCTGACGGGACGACGGCTTTAACCGATTTTGGTTGCATGGCTGGACCTAGTGGTATAGGATTCCTACGTATCCCGTTCGCAGGGAATCAAGCCTAACGTAGTTCGGAGGTACGCGGGGTTACTTAGGTCCGCAAGGAGGCATGAATCTAGGGGTCAGAGGCGAGACATGGTCAACTTGGCTCTATGGGAGAGGGTTGACTTGCTGGGGATATGGTCAACTTGAATCTATAGGAGAGGGTTGACTTACAGATTCTTACCGGGCTTACGTCGGGGACGGCCTATGGTGACTATTCTAAGTCCGAGCTTGACCGGGGTCAACTCTATCTTCAGGGAGATTGACGGGAAAACTGGTCTTACGTCCCTCTAAGGACTTCCGGGACAAAGGCTCTAGCCTATAACGACTATTCTAAGTCATAGCTTGACCGGGGTCAACTCCGTCTTTGGGGAGATTGACGGGAAAACGGGTCTTACGTCCCTCTAAGGACTGCCGGGACAAAGGCTCTAGCCTGTAACGACTATTCTAAGTCTTGACCGGGGTCAACTCCGTCTTTGGGGAGATTGACGGGAAAACGGGTCTTACGTCCCTCTAAGGACTGCCGGGACAAAGGCTCTAGCCTATAACGACTATTCTAAGTCTTGACCGGGGTCAACTCCGTCTTTGGGGAGATTGACGGGAAAACTGGTCTTACGTCCCTCTAAGGACTACCGGGACAAAGGCTCTGGCCTATAACGACTATTCTAAGTCATAGCTTGACCGGGGTCAACTCCGTCTTTGGGGAGATTGACGGGAAAACTGGTCTTACGTCCCTCTAAGGACTGCCGGGACAAAGGCTTTTAGCCTATAACGACTATTCTAAGTCAAAGCTTGACCGGGGTGAACTCCATCTTTGGGGAGGTTGACGGGAAAACTGGTCTTATGTCCCTCTAAGGACTGCCGGGACAAAGGCTCTGGCCTATAACGACTATTCTAAGTCATAGCTTGACCGGGGTCAACTCCGTCTTTGGGGAGATTGATGGGAAAACTGGTCTTACGTCCCTCTAAGGACTGCCGGGACAAAGGCTCTAGCCTATAACGACTATTCTAAGTCATAGCTAATGGGCTTACGTCGGGGACGGCCATATTTTCTCAAAAAAAATTTAACCGGGCTTACGTCGAGGACGGCCATAATAAGCATCAAGCAAAAGACCATTTCCAAACTTTAACTTTTAACTAGGCTTACGTCAAGGACGGCCATATTTAATTTCACAAAGCTGGGCTTACGTCGCTAGGACTGCCTGTGGCGACTTCGGGAACCTAAATTTTCTAGGTTCAATTCAAGTTGCATGAGCCAAGGAGGGCATTTCCGAATCTTTGGGGCCTACCCATCATCAAAGCAAGCCCAAGCCCATGCTTGAATGACCTCATTGTCATGGAAGCCCTTTCCTTACTCTTCATTATAGTCCACATCATTCAATACAACCTCCTTCACATCCTCTGCATTTCAAAGCTTAACAAAGTTTCTATGTCCTTTTTAAAGCTTAACTCATACAATAGATTTACCGTATGGAGCCACGTCGTTTGGTATAGTATAGCGCGAATAAGGCACGAAGGCTGACCTTATTCATACCTTTGGCAGTGCTCCTATATTTCAGGGAACCTCAGCTTTATCGGTACAATCATAGCCGTCTCCCCATGAGGGCCAATTAGCACTTTCTTAAGCACACTCTCTTGTTCAAGGTGCGAGGGGCACAAGGGTAATTTTAGGCTGAGATTTTTCTTCGCCCAAACCATCCGTACGGCTTAAGAGGGCGTCTTCTTCCTTTTTCAAAAGGCAGCCATACGGATGGTTGCCCCAAACTTCAGATGAAAAAACAGAGAGAAAAGAGGCGATTTTGAGAGGGAAAACTCCATCAATTTCCAAATTTTCTTATTCAGATTCCTCAAGGATTGATCATGGCGGGACGGGCACGCGCGGGTTATCCTAGAGGGGGGAGAAGAGGCTAGACATGGCTCGAAACTTTTGAGGCTACGCTGTCAATCTCCGGGATGAGGGAGCGGGTTTCTACAAGTCTCCCACAATTTACTTGTGCCATGGTGACGGGGTAAGCATTCTTCCTACTCACATTTGAGCCTTGCACGTCTTTCCTAGGCCTAGGGTTTTTTGTCCATGCCATTTGAGATCTTCGCATTTCTTGACGCGATTTCATGAAATTGACCTCATTTTTGTGTCATTGGGACCATTAGGGACGTGAGTATGTTCTCATTGCCTCATTTGGACATGCCTAGCTAAACTTTCCAAAATCAAAGTATGTTGCCCGTTGTCCATGCATAAACTACTTGTACCTTAGGTTCGACTAGTCATTTTGGCGCAGTTAAGTGCATGCTAGCATTTCCTAGGATAAGTTGTTGTATGTTTGCGGGGGAAATTATGGGATGGGCGTATTGTTCTTGAGACCAAAATGACAATTTCTTCAAAAGTGACTATGCCTTTCGGGACGGAAAGAATATGACCCTTGAAAATGACTTATGCATTTTTTAAAGGGGACGGGAACTTTTCTCCAAAGATGACCCTTAAAATGACTTATGCAATTTTAAAGGGGACGGAAACTTTTCTCCAAAAATGGCCCTTAAAATGACTTATGCAATTTTAAAGGGGACGGAAACTTTTCTCCAAAAATTGACCCTTAAAATGACTTATGCAATTTTAAAGGGGACGGAAACTTTTCTCCAAAAATGGCCCTTAAAATGACTTATGCAATTTTAAAGGGGACGGAAACTTTTCTCCAAAAATTGACCCTTAAAATGACTTATGCAATTTTAAAGGGGACGGAAACTTTTCTCCAAAAATGGCCCTTAAAATGACTTATGCAATTTTAAAGGGGATGGAATTTTTCTCCAAAAATTGACCCTTAAAATGACTTATGCAATTTTAAAGGGGACGGAAACTTTTCTCCAAAAATGGCCCTTAAAATGACTTATGCAATTTTAAAGGGGACGGAAACTTTTCTCCAATTTGTTTTTTTTTGTGTAATCATTATGAGCATTAGTATCTGTAAACTGTGTTATTCATACGTTTGCTGTGTTTACCTGTAGGGTGGTGATCCCAAGTCTCGAGGGTCGCCGGATGCTTGCTTCTCTTTGTGGGAAGCCATGCCTGAGTCTGTTGATGATGTTCCCGGTCCGAGGGAGTGGGTGCCACGCACGGGACTGGTGCCTTTTATAGAGGCTGTGGGCCAGCTGGTGAACACCAATAGGAGTATGGGGCTTCTTAACGCCCTGGGTGAATATTGGTGGGATACAACCCGCACGTTCCATCTGAGCTGGGGAGAGGTGACTGTGACCCCTACTGACTTTGCGATGATTACCGGGCTTTCCTTTGGCGGGCATCCGGTTGTTTGGAGGGATAGGATCCCCGAGGCCGAGATCAGGGCGCTCATTGGATTTTCAGGTCCTACCAAGGGTTTGGGCATCCTAGTGCAAACAGTCGAGAGGGTCATTCGGGCCAACTTTCTGGAGTATGCGGCGGGCCGGATTACCGCTGAGCAGCTTGGGCGCTCCTATGTGTGGCTCCTCCTCAGTAGTACCATTTTTGCCAATGCTGACACTACCTGTATGTTCCCTCTTCTTGGGTCTCTGACTACACCTGAGGCCATCAGAGACGTTGCTTGGGGTGAGGCTGGTCTGGACGAGCTATTCATGGAGCTCGATAAGTATAGCCGGAAAGTGAGCAAGTCTTTGGCTTGCTTTCAGTTTGTCCTAGAGGTATTTCCACTTCGGCCTTTGCTTTACTTTTTGCTTTCGGCCTATTCTTCATTTTAGTGTGCTGACGGCTTTCCTTACCATTTCTTTTGTAGGCTTGGTACTACAATATCTTTGGCAACTATCCCTGGAGGCTGGCTCTTGACCGGGACCTCATCTTTCCGACCATGACCTGCTGGGCTAGGGAAGCTCGGGAGAAGAGAGGGTCTAAGGGACGAGTTTCTATCCGCTATGCTGATGTGAAAGTGGTTTTGAGGGGTGCCATGTCGGTGGAGCTCAACCTTTTCCCTTGGTCTCGGTATGAGGGGCGGGAGGTGGTCTTTGATCCGAGCGAAGACCTGAGGGTGACCAGACAGAGGAGATTGCTGGTGGGGTTTAGAGGCGAGGCCTTTTATTTAGGTGAGAGAGTTTTGTGGCAGCATGGACTAGGCCTCATGCAGAGGGCGCCCGTTGATCCGCCCGAGACCATGTTCGTTGCTGACCGTGGGGATGACCCTTTTCTCATGGGAGCGGATGCCGCTGAATTGATCACTGATGAGCCATACGGGCGGTTTGTGGCCACGAGGCTGAGATCGCCACAGGTGGTGGCCTCTGGGGTAGTTCCTCCAGTGTGGCAGGACTATTCTTTCGTTTATGCTGACGGCCGGGTTCACATGGTGGCCGTGTCTGTTGCAGAAGGGGAAGCCCCGGTTGGAGAAATTCCCGTTGACGTGGTAGGCATTCTTTTCCATTTGTGCACACTCATCCCATATTTCTGTCTCCTCCCTTGCTGAGCAGTTTCCTTATCCATGTGCAGGTTGCTGCGCGAGCTTTGCTGGGGAGGCCTTCTCTCCTAAAACGGGCCAAAAGGTGGCTAAAGAGGTTCGTTGGGCGCTCTTCTAAGGGGCCTCGGACAGAATCCAGGTTTGCACCGGGCAGAAACTCGGTGAGTGGTGGGGAGAGGCCTTTCCGTCGGTCGTCGAGCGTGGAGCTACCGCCGTCCTTTGTTCGTCGCCATACCTTAGGCGGGGCTGATTTGGAGGCCTTTCGTGATTCGCTCCGTTGGCCTTAGAGCGCGTAGATCCCCTGCCGGCAAGACATTTGGGTTTTCATTCCCAGATTCCTCCTTCCTTCTTTCCAGGCCAATCCTCTTCGGGTGAAGGTTCCAGCATGGCAAAATCCATTTTCTTCTTTGACCCTAGCATGTACCCGCGTCGTCCTTTGGAGAAAGTTCATTCGCCTCCGGAGGATCCTTACCCAGATTCAGACTAGGGTGCACCAACCTGAACAATTTTTCTTTTGGCTTGTTTTATTCGAAAACAGTGTATGAAAATTTGTTATCTTTGGTTGTTTAAATCATTGTAAATTCATCATTTATGCCTGGCTTGGGCCTCGAGAGGGCTTTGTGGTTATTATTGGACCATCGGGGATTCCCAAGATGTGTTTGGACTCAATCACGAGGGGTTTGACAGAATTTGAACAAGCGAAAATGAGTTTAGCTTGTGGGAGATCAGTTGATATAGGCTGCTGATGTGAATTTTTTTTTTCACAGGGACAAACCAACCGTACGGGTTGTTCAAGCATGGTTGACTTTTTCGACCAAATTTTTTGAGTGCTTCTGGGGAATTTTGACAGATGAAGGTTTATTTGGCTTAGACTGTTTTACTCAAAGCATGACTTTTCGTCGGTCTTTCCATTGCACGATTACGGCTATCCAGCCCCATTGTGATGTCTAATCCTCTGGTTTTTCGACCACGGTTTGCCAGCCCCAGTGTTTCACCTTTCCGGGAATCACTCCTCGGGTTTCTTTCCCTTAATTGTCAAACCATATCACTTTTCTCCTTTCCATATTTCCTTTATCTTCCCTCTTTAGGAGTGGCCTAGTTGACTTTTGACACGGACGAAAGCAAAAATTGACGTTGACACGGACAAGAGCAGATTACACTTGCTCACGCGAGTAAACACACATAGGCTTTTACGGGAGTGAGTCCCTTTTCTGAGAGAGGAAGCCTATGGACAGAAATTCACGTGTTTGGCTCTTTCCTAAGATGTGGAAGAGAAGACTTGTCGAGGCATTCGATATCAGCTTCAATTAATGTAATCAAGATGTTTGCTTGAACAGATCTTGATTAGTATTTAGGTCAAAATTCAAGTAATTAGCCTTAACGTGCATAACTGTTACGACCCGTTGGGATTAGGATTCGATCAATGGCAAGATCGGGAGGAGAAGTTTTTTATGGGGGGATTAGTCATTATCTGGAGAATTGGTCATTGATGGGACCGAGGAAGGAGAACCGGATCATTTTGGGAGGACCAAGGTTGTATGAATTCATTTCGTGTTATGACCGGACCCGAAGGTTGCCTACGTTCCCCTCAGTGTGAGGAGCTCAGGTCATCGTAGTTCGGCTCTTGGGCCACCTTGGCCGAGGTTGGTATCTTTTGCTGTCTCGGAGGACGTCATTGCTGACTTTGCCTTGGGTGAACTCTTTGAAATGGGCCTTTTTGGGTGTACCCTTTTTGATATGGACGGGCTATTTAATGCAAGCATTTCTTTTTGCCATTTTTTTTTTAGATAGGAAACATTAGCCCCTACTTGTCATCGTGGGCATTGTCCTCTGTCGCGACCCCGGACCCCGCGGGCCCGAGACCGCGAGCTGGACGTCGACTTAAAACCAAAACTCTAAAATATAGAAGTTAAAAAAAAAAAAAATTCATTTTGAACCAAAAGATGATAACACAAGGTTTTACAAATCCAAGTTTAAATCAACAAAGTACATCTAACATAAGCTCCACAGCTTATGCCCAAAAGGATAAAATATACAATTCTTAATGACGTCAATAATGGTGACACTATCCCCAAAAGGTTATACATTTAAATAATGTAAACCGATCCATAACAACCTGCCCCAAAATCTCAATCCTCTCGATGTCCTCCTCGATCCACGAATCCTAATCCTTTTCCTCCTAGGGGGGGGGTTAAGGAAAAACAAAGATGGAAATGAACGGGGTGAGATAAAATCTCAGTAAGTTACTAATGCAACTACATGACATGCTAATATGCAAAGACCGATAGCAATTAACATAAGATAGATAGCAGCGGAATAATAAGTGACATGCTGTCAAACAGTAATATCCAACAATCAATCATATAAATAAACATATAACAACAAATGAGAGGCTCCCTATCGCCAACCGTCCCATACCGGTTGGAAATAATGACCATCATCATCATGCAACACATAAAGCTGAAATAAACACTCATAGGTGGATACATAGCCAAGGTTTCACCCAACTGAAAGAACCAAATAAAGGTCGCTGCGCAGCTTCAATAATCAACAATCAACATCTTCATAGCAGCATGAAAGCTTGAAGAGAAAACCCCGGTACCGGAACCAATAACCATAAGAGTGTCACAAAGGACAAGGACCATAACACAAAGTCATGCCCGTTAGCTAGATACATTCACAAAGGAACGCTAACTTGACTTTTCCAAGGCCAATCTGGAAAAGGGTATAGAAGGGGGCAAAACAATGGTCAACATTATAATGGACTTGGCTTTGCCATTATAATCTTTCCCATCGCCCGATGCAACAAATATGCCAGCTGGGCTTCCAAATAAATGCTAAGTAATAATAATTTAGCATGAATAAACAACTTAAGGTTCCAAAGTAGGGAACCACACCAATTAAATCACCATAAAGATGCAAACGATTACTCAAGAAGAGCTCAACAACAATAGTACAAGAAGTTTCTCATAAAAGAGTCCAACAACATTGTCCATTAAAACATAATGATTCAAAGATAAGGCACGTACCAAATACATCCTAAATATGGTACCCACAAGTTAATCGTAAAGAGCACAACCCAAACGGTCACTCACCAATGGCACAATGACTATTACCAAAATGACCCTAAACATTTACTCATAAAGATATACTAGGACAATAAACTCAACCATCTCATCACACCTGGAATTCCAAAGTAGGAAATCAGAATGAATACACCTTAAGGTTAATCAAACCGTAAGTACCCAAACGAATCCAAAAGGTTATCCTTATTAGAACATGATCACGACTGGACTAAACCCTACACTTTAGTGTTCCAAAACAACCCTCTAGGTACTATAGGATATCACCTAAAACCTAGACCAAGTCTTATTCTAAAATCAATCCGATCAGTAAAATAACTTTCAATTAAAGGGTCTCAAAGTATGAATTCCTCACTTATATCCCAAAATGATCATAACAACTCAATAAAGTCACTCAATTGGATTTACAAAACTTGTTCACAATGGATCGATACAACTCCTCTTAACCTCAAACACCCAATAAAATCCCGAAGTATAAAACTTATAACTTAACTGAACGACCCATCCCATATTGTATTACTCGAAGAGAGCTTCGAAACGATAGTTTACACGCCTAAAACGGAGTCCGGATGAAAAAGTTATGGAGGAAACAATTTTAGAAGAAAAGGGAAGAATATACCAGAGTCCCATCTTGGCACGACTGTGCCTAAGAAAGTGGCACGACCGTGCCAAACATGACGAGAGGCAAGTGAATATTGGCACGACCGTGCCAAATAAAGGGGCACGACCGTGCCAGAAGAACAATGCCCAGATTCTTCCTGGGTTCACCAATTTCGAACCAAAAACACCACCTTCACTAAATGCTCAAAATCAAAGCTTTCCAATACATTTCTAAAGCTCCTAAACAACATCCAACCTAAAGGGAACCTAAATAACACCCTTTAATCATCCAAACCAACACCAAATCCCCACATTCAAGATTTCACCATTTTTACCCAAAAACTCAAATAAATTCAAAATAAATTCTAAACTCAACCAAACTTCAAATATAACACATCAAACATCATATAAACATGATATGAACATTTTAGCATCAAAATGGGGGAAAAGTAACTTACATGAATTTTCTCAAAATTGACGGAATTCAATTCTTTTTGGTTCTACGCGATCCTATCGACGATCTAAACAAGGTTCTTGTTTTAAGAAATGAGAGATTATGAGAGGAAGATGAAGAAAAAGAAGAGAGAAGGAAGAGAAGAAACTTACCATATACAAGGGGAGAGAGAGAGAGTTTCCAGGGAGAGAGAGATGGAGGTGGAGTGTGAGGGTGAAAGAGTAGGGTGAGGGAGGTGAGTAGGGAGAAGATGAAGATGGAAATGTTACACCTAGCCCCCTTCCCCCACTAACTAGCACAATTACTTACACTCCTGACTAACAATTAAGACTCAACACTTCCACACTAGCCCAATAACTCGAATAAAATGCTAGGCATAATTATTATAACACGTAAATTGCACACATAAATATTTAAATAAATAATAATTTAAATAAATAATTAAGCAAATAAATAAATAATAATTATTTATTACTAATAAAATAGAGCCTAGTTTTTGGGTCGTGACATTCACTCCCCCTTAAAGAAAATTCGACCCGAATTTTAACGAGACTTACCCGAAAGACCAATTTGCTACGGATACGATAGTTCCGCCATTTCTCAAATTCCTCAATTGCCCAATCTAACCCACTACAAGGTAACCTTAGATGATGTTTACGATAACACTACCTCATGAACCGAATCGTTCCATCATTATCTTTATTACTAATCAAAATCCGTACTCAAAATCGAAGAATCCAAATTATTTCCATACGTAATTCTCGAGATATCTCAAGCTCGCCTTATTCATAACCTTAACTATTTGTAAATCGCATACTTAGTATTATTCCCCAGAAATTCAAAACATTACCATCTCGAGCTAAATTAGCTTTTAAAATATAAAAAGGCTAAAGAAATTTCTATTTCCACAATATTCATCAAAGGCTATATCTCTAAGGATTCCCATTATAGTGCTCTCGCTCTAGGTAGCACTTTAAACTAAAGGTGTAATATAAACCCAAAATTTTAATACAAAATGTTCACTTAAATTTACGCCATAATATCATCGTCATAACACTCCAATCCTTGAAAGCCTAAAATAATTACGAATACTCAGTGGTCCGAAAATGATCTAAATTTTATCTTCACGGTATTTCCTCTAACTCCCTTTTTAGTTAATAATCTGTGCTCATATACCCAAGGAAATCTACAAATCTCAAATCCTCAATAACTAACCCAAGTTAGTCTTTCACGCATACATTTATTAACCTAATGATACTTAGGTTCAATAGTGCTACCGTCATAATAAACCAATTAGCTAGCAACGTTCCAACTGACCCAATACCAATTCATGATATTCCTTAATTATGCCCAAGTATTGATAATCAACTTACTTCACATACCCTTGATCCAATTCGGGAAACGCCACCAAGAAGGGATTTAGAACCATAGAACCACTATCTAACCAAAATTTCAAAATGCCTTTAACATAAATCGAGAAATTATTACTCTCCCAAAATGTACCTAGTCCTTTCTAACTTAACACGCTTACCACCATTAATGATCATAACTCCAGCAACAAACTCATCATCCATAACAAATCGTACACCTCTCCATACTAATCCATTCCGATGCATTCGCAGAGATGTACTAAAAGTGACCAAAATTTTCCTTAAGAGATCCTCATTGAATCCTCAACTCCTATAACCCAACCGATACAATATGGATTTTGATCTAAATATTAGCATTACAACCTTGTACCACAACAACCCAGTTTAACCCAAGCTTCTCCTCAAACACTAGGTACTATTTAGAAGAAAGTAGAAACCTTACAATGATAATTACACCCAACAATTTGACCGAAGTTAAATACTCGGATTTCAATAATTTTTTTTTATTTTTTTTTTTTTTTTTTTTTTTAGGTATAATTCTACGCAAAGGAACGGTCTCAAATAATTTTAAGAAATCAGGAATGGAGAATATAACCATCTTCCTACAACAATCGACTAAAGCAAGAGTAACATCAAAATCTTGTAATAGCAACATGGCTAATTTAGCAGGTAAGACATAACCATACTTAAGCACATCATAAGCACATAAGACTTCATCAGATACCCTAAACTCCTCCATAGGAGTAGACACCTACAACACATAAGTCAAAGACTCAGAAGAAATAAATGCAACTAAATGCACAGAAACACATAAATGCGATGACCCTAAAATGCACGCGCTCGCTCTCACGACGCAAAATAATACCTCCTGAAATTTATCTGTTACCTGGTGAGTGCTGATTGATTGCCAATACTCTACCCGAAACCTTGGGCTTCCCCGAAGCATCCCTCTTCTGACCCTGTGGTATTCCAGTTCCTGTCCCCGATGACTGAACTCTAAACCTCGGACAATCTTTAACGAAGTGTCCCAACTGACCACACTTCACACATTTTCCTTGCTTCTTCCAACACTTGTCTTCTGAGTGTCCTTTCCTCTGACAGTAGCTGCAGACTTTCCCATTTCGTGTCCCCTTATTAGAACCTCGATTTCCTACTGTTGGTTGCCCTTGAAGTTGCCTTCTGAATCGAGTTTGAACTCCCGAATTACCTCTGTTATCTGAATGTTGCTGTTGTGACTTACTCTGCCCTCCTTGCTTACCCGGGTTAACCATCTAAGTCTTCCTTTTGTGTTCCCCAATATCCTGCTCATTTAAGTAGGTTCGATCCACCGCATCCTGATAAGTCTGAATCCGATGTGCTATAAACTGAGTCCGGATGGATGTCTTCAAACCCCTGATTAATCTCATCACTTTCTGCTCCTCGGTCCGCACACGGTATTCACAACACCTGGCTAATTCTGTGAACTTAGCTGAGTACTGTGCTACTGACATCATGCCTTGCTCCAAGCTGAGGAACTCGATCTCTTTTCGGTTTTGATTCACTAGAGAGATAAAATGATCCTTGAATTTCCTCACGAACCACTCCCAAGGATATGGTACAAGAGTCGCATCCCAACTGGTCTTCAGTGCCTTCCACCAATGTTCCGCAGCCCCCACGAGCTTATAAGCTGAAAACAGAACCCTATCCTCATCAGTGCAACCAAAGATCTCGTAGATTTTCTCCATTGATTCTATCCATAGCTCAGCCTTCTTCACATCAGGCTCACCGTCGTACTCACTTGGTTTCAACTTCAAGAACTGCTCCAGCCCATATCGCGGAGGTGCTACATGTTCCTCTCTCGGCCCTTGGTCATGAATTGCTTTCACGGCCGCTTCAAACCTATCCTGAAACATTGCACGGTTTTCTCCCCGTGGACCACTCTGATTCTGAGCCCCACTAGCACTTTCACCCGTTCTTCTTCTAGCCATCACAAACAAATACCTGCATAAAATACTCATCGTTACTCACTCCGAACACAACTACCCTCCTAGGTCATACTAGTCCACCTAGACTTATACTTAGAGCTAAACCATAGCTCTGATACCAACTGTCGTGACCCCGGACCCCGCGGGCCCGAGACCGCGAGCTGGACGTCGACTTAAAACCAAAACTCTAAAATATAGAAGTTAAAAAAAAAAAAAAAAAAAAAAATTCATTTTGAACCAAAAGATGATAACACAAGGTTTTACAAATCCAAGTTTAAATCAACAAAGTACATCTAACATAAGCTCCACAGCTTATGCCCAAAAGGATAAAATATACAATTCTTAATGACGTCAATAATGGTGACACTATCCCAAAAGGTTATACATTTAAATAATGTAAACCGATCCATAACAACCTGCCCCAAAATCTCAATCCTCTCGATGTCCTCCTCGATCCACGAATCCTAATCCTTTTCCTCCTAGGGGGGGGGTTAAGGAAAAACAAAGATGGAAATGAACGGGGTGAGATAAAATCTCAGTAAGTTATTAATGCAACTACATGACATGCTAATATGCAAAGACCGATAGCAATTAACATAAGATAGATAGCAGCGGAATAATAAGTGACATGCTGTCAAACAGTAATATCCAACAATCAATCATATAAATAAACATATAACAACAAATGAGAGGCTCCCTATCGCCAACCGTCCCATACCGGTTGGAAATAACGACCATCATCATCATGCAACACATAAAGCTGAAATAAACACTCATAGGTGGATACATAGCCAAGGTTTCACCCAACTGAAAGAACCAAATAAAGGTCGCTGCGCAGCTTCAATAATCAACAATCAACATCTTCATAGCAGCATGAAAGCTTGAAGAGAAAACCCCGGTACCGGAACCAATAACCATAAGAGTGTCACAAAGGACAAGGACCATAACACAAAGTCATTCCCGTTAGCTAGATACATTCACAAAGGAACGCTAACTTGACTTTTCCAAGGCCAATCTGGACAAAACAATGGTCAACATTATAATGGACTTGGCTTTGCCATTATAATCTTTCCCATCGCCCGATGCAACAAATATGCCAGCTGGGCTTCCAAATAAATGCTAAGTAATAATAATTTAGCATGAATAAACAACTTAAGGTTCCAAAGTAGGGAACCACACCAATTAAATCACCATAAAGATGCAAACGATTACTCAAGAAGAGCTCAACAACAATAGTACAAGAAGTTTCTCATAAAAGAGTCCAACAACATTGTCCATTAAAACATAATGATTCAAAGATAAGGCACGTACCAAATACATCCTAAATATGGTACCCACAAGTTAATCGTAAAGAGCACAACCCAAACGGTCACTCACCAATGGCACAATGACTATTACCAAAATGACCCTAAACATTTACTCATAAAGATATACTAGGACAATAAACTCAACCATCTCATCACACCTGGAATTCCAAAGTAGGAAATCAGAATGAATACACCTTAAGGTTAATCAAACCGTAAGTACCCAAACGAATCCAAAAGGTTACCCTTATTAGAACATGATCACGACTGGACTAAACCCTACACTTTAGTGTTCCAAAACAACCCTCTAGGTACTATAGGATATCACCTAAAACCTAGACCAAGTCTTATTCTAAAATCAATCCGATCAGTAAAATAACTTTCAATTAAAGGGTCTCAAAGTATGAATTCCTCACTTATATCCCAAAATGATCATAACAACTCAATAAAGTCACTCAATTGGATTTACAAAACTTGTTCACAATGGATCGATACAACTCCTCTTAACCTCAAACACCCAATAAAATCCCGAAGTATAAAACTTATAACTTAACTGAACGACCCATCCCATATTGTATTACTCGAAGAGAGCTTCGAAACGATAGTTTACACGCCTAAAACGGAGTCCGGATGAAAAAGTTATGGAGGAAACAATTTTAGAAGAAAAGGGAAGAATATACCAGAGTCCCATCTTGGCACGACTGTGCCTAAGAAAGTGGCACGACCGTGCCAAACATGACGAGAGGCAAGTGAATATTGGCACGACCGTGCCAAATAAATGGGCACGACCGTGCCAGAAGAACAATGCCCAGATTCTTCCTGGGTTCACCAATTTCGAACCAAAAACACCACCTTCACTAAATGCTCAAAATCAAAGCTTTCCAATACATTTCTAAAGCTCCTAAACAACATCCAACCTAAAGGGAACCTAAATAACACCCTTTAATCATCCAAACCAACACCAAATCCCCACATTCAAGATTTCACCATTTTTACCCAAAAACTCAAATAAATTCAAAATAAATTCTAAACTCAACCAAACTTCAAATATAACACATCAAACATCATATAAACATGATATGAACATTTTAGCATCAAAATGGGGGAAAAGTAACTTACATGAATTTTCTCAAAATTGACGGAATTCAATTCTTTTTGGTTCTACGCGATCCTATCGACGATCTAAACAAGGTTCATGTTTTAAGAAATGAGAGATTATGAGAGGAAGATGAAGAAAAAGAAGAGAGAAGGAAGAGAAGAAACTTACCATATACAAGGGGAGAGAGAGAGAGTTTCCAGGGAGAGAGAGATGGAGGTGGAGTGTGAGGGTGAAAGAGTAGGGTGAGGGAGGTGAGTAGGGAGAAGATGAAGATGGAAATGTTACACCTAGCCCCCTTCCCCCACTAACTAGCACAATTACTTACACTCCCGACTAACAATTAAGACTCAACACTTCCACACTAGCCCAATAACTCGAATAAAATGCTAGGCATAATTATTATAACACGTAAATTGCACACATAAATATTTAAATAAATAATAATTTAAATAAATAATTAAGCAAATAAATAAATAATAATTATTTATTACTAATAAAATAGAGCCTAGTTTTTGGGTCGTGACATTCACTCCCCCTTAAAGAAAATTCGACCCGAATTTTAACGAGACTTACCCGAAAGACCAATTTGCTACGGATACGATAGTTCCGCCATTTCTTAAATTCCTCAATTGCCCAATCTAACCCACTACAAGGTAACCTTAGATGATGTTTACGATAACACTACCTCATGAACCGAATCGTTCCATCATTATCTTTATTACTAATCAAAATCCGTACTCAAAATCGAAGAATCCAAATTATTTCCATACGTAATTCTCGAGATATCTCAAGCTCGCCTTATTCATAACCTTAACTATTTGTAAATCGCATACTTAGTATTATTCCCCAGAAATTCAAAACATTACCATCTCGAGCTAAATTAGCTTTTAAAATATAAAAAGGCTAAAGAAATTTCTATTTCCACAATATTCATCAAAGGCTATATCTCTAAGGATTCCCATTATAGTGCTCTCGCTCTAGGTAGCACTTTAAACTAAAGGTGTAATATAAACCCAAAATTTTAATACAAAATGTTCACTTAAATTTACGCCATAATATCATCGTCATAACACTCCAATCCTTGAAAGCCTAAAATAATTACGAATACTCAGTGGTCCGAAAATGATCTAAATTTTATCTTCACGGTATTTCCTCTAACTCCCTTTTTAGTTAATAATCTGTGCTCATATACCCAAGGAAATTTACAAATCTCAAATCCTCAATAACTAACCCAAGTTAGTCTTTCACGCATACATTTATTAACCTAATGATACTTAGGTTCAATAGTGCTACCGTCATAATAAACCAATTAGCTAGCAACGTTCCAACTGACCCAATACCAATTCATGATATTCCTTAATTATGCCCAAGTATTGATAATCAACTTACTTCACATACCCTTGATCCAATTCGGGAAACGCCACCAAGAAGGGATTTAGAACCATAGAACCACTATCTAACCAAAATTTCAAAATGCCTTTAACATAAATCGAGAAATTATTACTCTCCCAAAATGTACCTAGTCCTTTCTAACTTAACACGCTTACCACCATTAATGATCATAACTCCAGCAACAAACTCATCATCCATAACAAATCGTACACCTCTCCATACTAATCCATTCCGATGCATTCGCAGAGATGTACTAAAAGTGACCAAAATTTTCCTTAAGAGATCCTCATTGAATCCTCAACTCCTATAACCCAACCGATACAATATGGATTTTGATCTAAATATTAGCATTACAACCTTGTACCACAACAACCCAGTTTAACCCAAGCTTCTTCTCAAACACTAGGTACTATTTAGAAGAAAGTAGAAACCTTACAATGATAATTACACCCAACAATTTGACCGAAGTTAAATACTCGAATTTCAATAATTTTTTTTTTTTTTTTTTTTTTTTTTTTTTTTTTTAGGTATAATTCTACGCAAAGGAACGGTCTCAAATAATTTTAAGAAATCAGGAATGGAGAATATAACCATCTTCCTACAACAATCGACTAAAGCAAGAGTAACATCAAAATCTTGTAATAGCAACATGGCTAATTTAGCAGGTAAGACATAACCATACTTAAGCACATCATAAGCACATAAGACTTCATCAGATACCCTAAACTCCTCCATAGGAGTAGACACCTACAACACATAAGTCAAAGACTCAGAAGAAATAAATGCAACTAAATGCACAGAAACACATAAATGCGATGACCCTAAAATGCACGCGCTCGCTCTCACGACGCAAAATAATACCTCCTGAAATTTATCTGTTACCTGGTGAGTGCTGATTGATTGCCAATACTCTACCCGAAACCTTGGGCTTCCCCGAAGCATCCCTCTTCTGACCCTGTGGTATTCCAGTTCCTGTCCCCGATGACTGAACTCTAAACCTCGGACAATCTTTAACGAAGTGTCCCAACTGACCACACTTCACACATTTTCCTTGCTTCTTCCAACACTTGTCTTCTGAGTGTCCTTTCCTCTGACAGTAGCTGCAGACTTTCCCATTTCGTGTCCCCTTATTAGAACCTCGATTTCCTACTGTTGGTTGCCCTTGAAGTTGCCTTCTGAATCGAGTTTGCACTCCCGAATTACCTCTGTTATCTGAATGTTGCTGTTGTGACTTACTCTGCCCTCCTTGCTTACCCGGGTTAACCATCTAAGTCTTCCTTTTGTGTTCCCCAATATCCTGCTCAATTAAGTAGGTTCGATCCACCGCATCCTGATAAGTCTGAATCCGATGTGCTATAAACTGAGTCCAGATGGATGTCTTCAAACCCCTGATTAATCTCATCACTTTCTACTCCTCGGTCCGCACAAGGTATTCACAACACCTGGCTAATTCTGTGAACTTAGCTGAGTACTGTGCTACTGACATCATGCCTTGCTCCAAGCTGAGGAACTCGATCTCTTTTCGGTTTTGATTCACTAGAGAGATAAAATGATCCTTGAATTTCCTCACGAACCACTCCCAAGGATATGGTACAAGAGTCGCATCCCAACTGGTCTTCAGTGCCTTCCACCAATGTTCCGCAGCCCCCACGAGCTTATAAGCTGAAAACAGAACCCTATCCTCATCAGTGCAACCAAAGATCTCGTAGATTTTCTCCATTGATTCTATCCATAGCTCAGCCTTCTTCACATCAGGCTCACCGTCGTACTCACTTGGTTTCAACTTCAAGAACTGCTCCAACCCATATCGCGGAGGTGCTACATGTTCCTCTCTCGGCCCTTGGTCATGAATTGCTTTCACGGCCGCTTCAAACCTATCCTGAAACATTGCACGGTTTTCTCCCCGTGGACCACTCTGATTCTGAGCCCCACTAGCACTTTCACCCGTTCTTCTTCTAGCCATCACAAACAAATACCTGCATAAAATACTCATCGTTACTCACTCCGAACACAACTACCCTCCTAGGTCATACTAGTCCACCTAGACTTATACTTAGAGCTAAACCATAGCTCTGATACCAACTGTCGTGACCCCGGACCCCGCGGGCCCGAGACCGCGAGCTGGACGTCGACTTAAAACCAAAACTCTAAAATATAGAAGTTAAAAAAAAAAAAAAAAAATTCATTTTGAACCAAAAGATGATAACACAAGGTTTTACAAATCCAAGTTTAAATCAACAAAGTACATCTAACATAAGCTCCACAGCTTATGCCCAAAAGGATAAAATATACAATTCTTAATGACGTCAATAATGGTGACACTATCCCCAAAAGGTTATACATTTAAATAATGTAAACCGATCCATAACAACCTGCCCCAAAATCTCAATCCTCTCGATGTCCTCCTCGATCCACGAATCCTAATCCTTTTCCTCCTAGGGGGGGGGGGTTAAGGAAAAACAAAGATGGAAATGAACGGGGTGAGATAAAATCTCAGTAAGTTACTAATGCAACTACATGACATGCTAATATGCAAAGACCGATAGCAATTAACATAAGATAGATAGCAGCGGAATAATAAGTGACATGCTGTCAAACAGTAATATCCAACAATCAATCATATAAATAAACATATAACAACAAATGAGAGGCTCCCTATCGCCAACCGTCCCATACCGGTTGGAAATAACGACCATCATCATCATGCAACACATAAAGCTGAAATAAACACTCATAGGTGGATACATAGCCAAGGTTTCACCCAACTGAAAGAACCAAATAAAGGTCGCTGCGCAGCTTCAATAATCAACAATCAACATCTTCATAGCAGCATGAAAGCTTGAAGAGAAAACCCCGGTACCGGAACCAATAACCATAAGAGTGTCACAAAGGACAAGGACCATAACACAAAGTCATTCCCGTTAGCTAGATACATTCACAAAGGAACGCTAACTTGACTTTTCCAAGGCCAATCTGGAAAAGGGTATAGAAGGGGGCAAAACAATGGTCAACATTATAATGGACTTGGCTTTGCCATTATAATCTTTCCCATCGCCCGATGCAACAAATATGCCAGCTGGGCTTCCAAATAAATGCTAAGTAATAATAATTTAGCATGAATAAACACTTAAGGTTCCAAAGTAGGGAACCACACCAATTAAATCACCATAAAGATGCAAACGATTACTCAAGAAGAGCTCAACAACAATAGTACAAGAAGTTTCTCATAAAAGAGTCCAACAACATTGTCCATTAAAACATAATGATTCAAAGATAAGGCACGTACCAAATACATCCTAAATATGGTACCCACAAGTTAATCGTAAAGAGCACAACCCAAACGGTCACTCACCAATGGCACAATGACTATTACCAAAATGACCCTAAACATTTACTCATAAAGATATACTAGGACAATAAACTCAACCATCTCATCACACCTGGAATTCCAAAGTAGGAAATCAGAATGAATACACCTTAAGGTTAATCAAACCGTAAGTACCCAAACGAATCCAAAAGGTTACCCTTATTAGAACATGATCACGACTGGACTAAACCCTACACTTTAGTGTTCCAAAACAACCCTCTAGGTACTATAGGATATCACCTAAAACCTAGACCAAGTCTTATTCTAAAATCAATCCGATCAGTAAAATAACTTTCAATTAAAGGGTCTCAAAGTATGAATTCCTCACTTATATCCCAAAATGATCATAACAACTCAATAAAGTCACTCAATTGGATTTACAAAACTTGTTCACAATGGATCGATACAACTCCTCTTAACCTCAAACACCCAATAAAATCCCGAAGTATAAAACTTATAACTTAACTGAACGACCCATCCCATATTGTATTACTCGAAGAGAGCTTCGAAACGATAGTTTACACGCCTAAAACGGAGTCCGGATGAAAAAGTTATGGAGGAAACAATTTTAGAAGAAAAGGGAAGAATATACCAGAGTCCCATCTTGGCACGACTGTGCCTAAGAAAGTGGCACGACCGTGCCAAACATGACGAGAGGCAAGTGAATATTGGCACGACCGTGCCAAATAAAGGGGCACGACCGTGCCAGAAGAACAATGCCCAGATTCTTCCTGGGTTCACCAATTTCGAACCAAAAACACCACCTTCACTAAATGCTCAAAATCAAAGCTTTCCAATACATTTCTAAAGCTCCTAAACAACATCCAACCTAAAGGGAACCTAAATAACACCCTTTAATCATCCAAACCAACACCAAATCCCCACATTCAAGATTTCACCATTTTTACCCAAAAACTCAAATAAATTCAAAATAAATTCTAAACTCAACCAAACTTCAAATATAACACATCAAACATCATATAAACATGATATGAACATTTTAGCATCAAAATGGGGGAAAAGTAACTTACATGAATTTTCTCAAATTGACGGAATTCAATTCTTTTTGGTTCTACGCGATCCTATCGACGATCTAAACAAGGTTCATGTTTTAAGAAATGAGAGATTATGAGAGGAAGATGAAGAAAAAGAAGAGAGAAGGAAGAGAAGAAACTTACCATATACAAGGGGAGAGAGAGAGAGTTTCCAGGGAGAGAGAGATGGAGGTGGAGTGTGAGGGTGAAAGAGTAGGGTGAGGGAGGTGAGTAGGGAGAAGATGAAGATGGAAATGTTACACCTAGCCCCCTTCCCCCACTAACTAGCACAATTACTTACACTCCTGACTAACAATTAAGACTCAACACTTCCACACTAGCCCAATAACTCGAATAAAATGCTAGGCATAATTATTATAACACGTAATTGCACACATAAATATTTAAATAAATAATAATTTAAATAAATAATTAAGCAAATAAATAAATAATAATTATTTATTACTAATAAAATAGAGCCTAGTTTTTGGGTCGTGACAGCCTCTCTCTTTTTTTTTTTTTTTTTCACCTATCCTCTCTTTGATTTTGACAATTCGGGAAGTCTGTATGTGCACTTATGGCTGAACTTTGGTGGCTGAGCAACAACATGTAGATACCCCGGGAAACCACAGCTTTGGCTAGAGCGGTGAATTATCCTAGGATGTCTAACTTGTTTTAGATTGTTTAGAGTCGCCACCTATGTTTTGAGGAACATAAGAAAAACCTATTGATAATAGCCTAAATTTAATTACGAAAACAGAGATTCTTTGTTTTGAGGTTCGGGGGTTAGATTACGAGATGGGATGTACCGAAACACCCATCTCGCCCAACTAAAGTTGGTCTTGCTTGATCAAAATCTACATGAATGATAATGTTCTTCTTCTTCTTCTTTAAATCATAAAAAGGGGGGTTTAAAATAGAGTTTGGAATGTAGGAGATAACTCTTTAACCAACCTCAATGAGATGAGGTGATCATTAGTGTCATGTCCCAAAATGATTTGGGTGATTGCACTTTGATAAAACAAAAGAAAGAGAAAAGAGATGAAGTTGAGAAAGGGAAAGAAATGGCTTTACCTAGACTTCAAGAAACTTCAAACACTTCTTGTTGAATTACTTGGAGAAATCCATTGGAAAATGCTTTGAGAGGAGGAAACTTGGTAAAGTCAAGGTCTTTTGATCAAAGTTTTGTCTTAAGGTTTTCGTTTTTCAAAATGGAGGTAAAGGGAGGTTTTTATAGGTGAAAGAGAGGTGTTTTTGGTGCCAAAACTCAGTCACCAAGAAATTCTTCCCGGGCAAAATCCTGTAAATTGAGCAAGGGAGAGAATCCTGGCCAGAAATCTGTAACTGACGCCCAGAGGCGCGCGCTTCCTGCTTTGGGGGCAGGAAGCGCGCGCGCCTGACTCCTCCTGTCGGAGGCGCGCGACTCAGAGAAGGCAATTTTGACAGAATGGACTAGAAAGTCAGCCCTGTTATTCAGTTTGGTCCCTGGACTTGACGAAGTCAGTCAGGAACTTAACGGAAGTGACAGAAACTAACGAGAAACACTTCAAATGGGGAGAAACACAAGATCAAATGTGCAATCGGGGTGAGCGGTCCAAGGCGGGTGTCTACAGAGCCCCTCGGCGACGTGGATTGCAAAGCAAAACGCGTCGACGAAAGTTAAAAAACACCCGCCGAGGACATCACCAAGAAAACGCAAAGACTCGATGAAAGCAGGAATTTGAAATTGCGAGAGGAAGTGGTGCGCTCCCTATGTGAGCGGCTTTTGTTGATAGAGGGGGTGGCATGATTCGTTAGGTGAACCTGCCGGTTGAATATCTTGAATGAGGCCGTTAGTGAACCTTTTGAACGAGGCCGTTAGTGAACCTTTGGAGAGGCCGTTAGTGAACCTTTGAGGAGGCCGTTAGTGAACCTTTGGAGACGAATCCGTTAGTGAAATCCATTGATGAGGCCGTTAGTGAACCCTTGTAGAGGCCGTTGGTGAACCTTTGAAGAGGCCGTTAGTGAACCTTTGAGGACGAATCCGTTAGTGAGATCCGTTGATGAGGCCGTTAGTGAACCTTTGTAGAGGCCGTTGGTGAACCTTTGAAGAGGCCGTTAGTGAACCTTTGAGGAGGCTGTTAGTGAACCTTTGAGGACGAATCCGTTAGTGAAATTCGTTGATGAGGCCGTTAGTGAACCTTTGTAGACGAATCCGTTAGTGAGATCCGTTGATGAGGCCGTTAGTGAACCTTTGTAGACGAATCCGTTAGTGAGATCCGTTGATGAGGCCGTTAGTGAACCTTTAAAGAGGCCGTTAGTGAACCTTTGAGGACGAATCCGTTAGTGAAACCCGTTGATGAAATCTTGCTTCGAAGTTTCGTGCCACTTGGAGTCACACTTGACTTTTTGAATTGTGGGGTGCGGGCACAGTTGACCGCGACCAGAAAAATGTCCCTGCTGGGGATGAAATGTTGAGATTGACCCTTGAGGGGGAGATGGCACCCGTGACAGAACTTAGGGAGTTCGGAATCTAGAGAAGGACAACCTACTTTTGAGTGGGAGTTTCTATCCTACTTTCAATTTTTGACATGCCTTAAGGGCGGACCAGAAGAAGGTGTGCCCAACTGGGTGCCCGAGGACAGGGGATGTGTCTTGATTTAAGCTGGAGATCTCTGACAAGGCCTTTTCTCGAAGTGATCTAGACTTGGGAGGCGCGCGCTTTCCTCTGTAGGCTTGGGACGCGCGCGCATTTCAGACCGCTGGTGGTGGCGCGCGCGTCTGGGAGGCGGAATTCCGGGCTTGACATTTGCTGGCCAAAAGAATCCCCAACAGCTATAATATCATCTTCTGTTCGACCACTTGGTTCTCACAGCTCCTTTCTGCCATTTTTGAACATCATATTATTGCTTAACTTTGCTTGTGATCAACATTTTCCATGGCTCCCAATTCTTTTGCTCTTGATGCCAAAGTTGTTAGTGGGTATGAAAAGGATTTGGGCACTTTTGTGTATTCTTTCAAGACCCATCCCAAGAAGGCCTTCATTAAAGACTTCGGGTTCCGAATTATTTTCACTTTGCGGACGTTGAAGCCGGATTGGGATTTGTTGAGAGCTGCCGCGGCTTTCTGGGATTGCGACAGCCATACCTTCAATTTTTCAGCTAATGAAATGGTGCCGACTGTTGATGATTTCGGGGCCATCCTTGGCATGCCTTTGGCCGGTCGGATTGCCGTCCCTAAATATCATCGTAGTGCCATTGACTCTTGGGTTGAGTTACTGAATCTCCCTGTTGAGGACGTGAGGAAGATGTTGCACGGTACTGTGATTGACATAATTGAGTTGCCGATGTTCTTCAGTTTACACTCGGAGGATCCGGCGGTTCAATCTTTTAAGAGGAATGCCATGGCCGCTTGTCTCTTTAGTGAAGTACTGTTTGTCACACCCTTCGGGACTGCGGATGCGCATTTGTCTGAGATCATTTTGCAAGCCAAGGAGCAACAATTTAGTATAATCCCTCTTATCGTAGGGGAGACGTTGCACGGCCTTGATGAGTTACATAGGACGGACAAGATGTGTCGGGGAAGCCCTTTGCTCTTGACCATATGGCTCCGAGAACACTTCAAGATTTATTCCCCGGATGGTGATTTGTCTCCTTTTGCTGTTCACAGGAGGAAGTTATTGATCCGGGATTTATCCGAAGATGGTTGGAAGAAATTCTTTGCCTCTCGGGTAACCGTCGATATTGAGTGGTGCCCTCCTTCTTTTGGTCTTCGTCCTTTTGTGGAATGGACTCTTGGTTTTCAGCACGTGGTTGTACCCGGCTTGAGAGATTCGTCATTTTACCAACCAGAGCGGGTTCTGCGGCAGTTTGGTCGCCAACAGATGATTCCTTTTTCCGAGGGACGGAATGCTTCGTCCAGTTGCTTACATGGGTCCGGACTTCTCGAGTGAGCTTCGGTCGGCTTGGGGAGATGATCGCAACCGTTGGGCTTTTGCTCCTTTGCATCGGGGGAGTGTCTTCCTTCCCGAGAGCTACTTGGATTATTTGTTTGGTACCCTTTACCGCGGCATCACTTGGGTTGATGTGCTTCCTGCCGAGTTGTTGGGAAAGGGTTTTGAGCCTAGCAGCGCTTTGAGATATAGGGAGGCTGCTGCTGATTCGAGTAACATTCTTGCTGACCCTTTCGGTACTCCTTTGGATGACTTTTAAGCTAGGAGACGTGCCGCAACACAGAAGGTTTTGGTGCGTATCAGCGCTCCTCCGCTATCCAAGAAGAATAGGATTGAGAGACGATCGGGTGGTCCTTTGAAGGCTAAGAGAAAATTGGATTTTTCTTAGTACCCTAAGAGATTGCAGTTAGACCACTTTGTTTTTAGGATTTAATGTTTTGATGTCTTTTGTTGCTCAATAAATCCGTTGTAATGGTTTGAATAATTCATTGAATGAATAAGGATTGCCCATCTTGTTATTTGAAGTGAATTGGGTATTTTTGATATGTTTTAGACCGCACCCGAAGGTTGCCTATGTTCCTCCAGTTGGGAGGCTCAGGTCTCCGTAGTTCAAACAAACAAAGACCATTTTTTTTTATTTATTTTTTTGTGTGCACCCTGTTTTTTGCCTAGACCTCCCTTTCGGGTTTTTAATCTAGCGGGCTTCTTTTTTGCACGTGCTCTAATTTTTGCCTAGGCCGCCCTTGCGGGTTTTCAACCTAGCGAGCGATTTTTTATTTTTATTTTTTTTATTTTTTATGGTCTTTGTTTATTAAGCGTAGAACCTCTTGAGCTTGTCGAGGTTGACCTCCTTTGGCAGCTGGTCACCATCTAAATCCAAGAGCCGGACTGCACCGCCGCTTAGTATCTTTTTGACCACGTACGGACCGATCCATCGGGGTCCCCACTTCCCCAGGGGATTCATGGCATTAGGAGGATGTTGTCTTAAGACCAAGTCTCCCACATTGATGTTTCGAGGCTTTACCTTTTTGTTGAAAGTTCTTGCCATCCTTTGCTGATACGCCCTTGTGCGTTCGAGTGCTCTTAGCCTTTTCTCGTCGAGTAAGGCTAGCTGTTCATATCGACTTTGCATCCAGTCGACCTCGTTGACTTGATTCTCGAGGAGGACCCGTAGAGATGGGACTTCAAGTTTGATTGGGAGTACGGCTTCAGAACCATAGACTAATGCATAAGGAGTTTCTCCTGTCGCTGACCGTATTGATGTGCGGTAGCCCCACAATGCCAATGGTAGCTTCTCAGGCCAATCCCTTCCTGTTGAGGCCATTTTCTTGACGATGATCTCGATGGTTTTATTTGCTGCTTCAACCGCGCCATTTGCTTGGGGACGGTAAGGAGATGATTTGTGCTTGGTGATCTTGTATTCTACCAAAAGTGCATCCATTTCCTTCTCAAAGTGAGAGCCGTTGTCGGAAATGATTTCATGAGGCACGCCGTATCGGCACATGATATTAATCTTTACAAATTCGGCCACTTTCTTGGCGTTGAGGGTCCGATAGGCTTGCGCTTCGACCCACTTTGTGAAGTAGTCGATGGTCACTAGGACGAATGACTGCCCATTGCTTCCGGTAGGATGGACTTTACCGATGATGTCTATCCCCCAACAAGAGAAAGGCCAAGGTGTGACCATGTTGTAAAGCTGTGAGGGTGGAGCATGCTGCAGATTAGCATGGAATTGGCATTTGGCACACCTTTTGACTTTCTCGATACAGTCTCATTCCATGGTGCTCCAATAGTAACCAATGCGGAGTATCTTCTTGACTAGCATGAACCCATTCATGTGGGGTCCACACTCTCCTTCGTGCACTTCACACATTATCTCTTAAGCTTCGGCCTCATTGGCGCATAAGAGATTGATCCCGTCGTGGTGTCTTTTATAGACTCAGTCCCCAATCAGTACGTATCGAGAGGCTAGCCTTTGCAGAGTTGCTTGAGACTTCTTATTGCTATTCTCGGGATAAGTGCCATCTTTGAGGAAATTCATGATATCCGAATACCAAGGAGAGTTTGTTTGAACCTCGTTGACCTCGATACCCATGCAGTACGCCGGACTGTTCCTTCGGGCAATTTTAAAAGCCTTCACCATTTTCCCTTTGGGCATTTCGACTAATGAAGCTATAGTGGCCAGTGCATCGGCGAAGCGATTTTTATCCCTTGGCAGGTAGTTGAAAGTGATCTCTTGGAATTGTTCAACCAATTCTTTAAGGTGTTGACCATACTGTTGGAGAGTCGCCGAATACTTCTAGTTCCGTGACGTTTCTTTCGAGAGCTGCTTCGAGCCCTGCTATGCATGCTTCGTACTCGGCAATGTTGTTGGTAGCTTCGAATTCCAGACGGATGGCGATGGGAGTGTAGATGTCTTTTGGATCGACGAGCAATACTCCTATACCAAAACCGTGTTTATTGGTGGCGCTATCGAAAAAAATTTGCCACTTATTTTCCTCGGTTGCAGTACAAATTAAGTGCTCGTCGGGGAACTGTACGTCTTCCCCCTTCACTTCGTCACATGGGAATTCGGCAAGCTGGTCACTGAACACTTTCCCCCTGACGGATTTTAGTGTGACGTAAGTGATATCGTAGCCGGCGAGCATGAAATACCATTTGGCTATTCTTGTTGACATGAAAGGCTTCTCAAAGATGTAGCGGAGCGGGTCCACCTTTTCTACTAGCTTGATCGGAAAAGCTTCCATGTAGTGCTTGAGCTTTTGAGTGACCCAAACCAATGCTGCACATGACTTCTCTAAGACAGAGTAGTTCTTTTTGCCTCCTTGGAATCGGCGACTGACAAAATAAATGGCATTCTCCTTTGTGGACTCTCATTGCTCTTGTGCTAACATAGCCCCTAGGGCTTCATCATTGACAGTGAGATAGAGCAAAAGAGGTTTCTCCTTGTGCGGCGGAACTAGAACAGGAGGGCACGTCAAGTAATGCTTCACTTGGTCGAAGGCTTCTTGGCACGCGTCGGTCCATTCTAGGGCCACATTCTTCTTGAGTAGCTTGAAGATTGGCTCGCACATGGAAGTGAGTTGGTGCACAAACCGACTGATGTATTGCAGTCTGCCCATGAAACCTTTGATCTCTTTCTGCGTCTTTGGAGGAGGCATGTCAATGATTGCCTTGATTTTGGAGGGATCTACTTCAATTCCCCTTTCAGTGACCATATAACCAAGGACTTTGCCTCGGATAACCCGAACGTGCACTTTACAGGGTTGAGCCTCATCTTGTGTTGACGAAGCCTTTCGAAGAACTTGCGGAGATCGATTAAATGTTGACCCTCGGTCCCTTTGGAGTGAATGATCATGTCGTCCACATAGACCTCGATTTCTTTATGAATCATATCGTGGAACAAGTCTGTCACTGCTTTTTGGTAGGAAGCCCCAGCGTTTCTTAACCCAAATGGCATGACTGTGTAGCAAAAGGTACCCCACGGTGTTGTGAAGGCTGTCTTATGTTGATCTTCTTAGGCCATGAGAATCTGATTGTATCCGGCGAACCCATCCACGAATGAGCGAACCTCGTAGGCAGCAGTGGAGTCGACCAGCATGTCGATGTTAGGGAGTGGAAAATCATCCTTTGGGGAAGCTCTGTTCAAATCCCGAAAGTCCACACAAACTCGAACCTTGCCGTTTGCCTTTCTGACTGTCACGATGTTGGCTAACCATGTCGGATACTCGATGACCTTGATGAAACCCACACTGAGGAGCTTCTCGATCTCTTCTTTGACTTGCAGAGACCATTCTGGCTTGATCTTTCTGAGCTTCTGCTTTACTGGCTTGGCATCTTTTCTGATCGGAATCCTGTGCTTCGCTACCTTTCTGTCCAAACCCGGCATGTCTTTGTATGACCATGCGAACACATCCACGAACTCCCGTAGTAGTGCAGTCAATCTTTCTCTGTCGTCCCCCTTGAAGAAGCTTCCGATCTTAGTTTCTCTTGGCTCTTCTTCGTTACCCAGATTAACAACATGCAATTCTTCGTCAGCCTTTGGACCATTTTCACCACGACTACGGACTTGTTGAGCAAGTTCATTTAAGTATGTTTTGTTTTCGTGGTCTATTTCATCAAAATTTGAATCGTTATTAACTTGTTCATTAAGTTCATTATTAGTTAATTCATCATTTATGATGTTTTCAATCTCAGGGTACTCAGAAATATCAAATTTTTCATTAGCAAAGAAAGGAAACACACGCTCGGCTATGGCCTCCAAATCCTCTTAGGTGAGGGTATTAGAGACACTCTCGGACTCGAAAGTAAGTGTGAGCCCCTCTTCTTTTGTTGCTGTGCGGGGTATGCAACCCATTTCTTGGACTAAGAATTCTTCGGATACCACGGGCCCTTTCGTTGAATACCAATTGTTGATCGGCTCGGAGCTTGGCGGGATCTCACTGATAGTCTCGTTTATGGTGACGGTGCCATGGATGGCGTTGACTTGGCATTCATTCATTATGGCAATTTCTTCGAACATGGAGGCTAAATCTGTCAGTTCTTCCCCCACGGTGATTTCTGTCTCGGACTCTATAGTCACCTTCCTTCCCCACCATTCACGGGGCGACATGGGGGTTGGTTCCCTTTCGGATTTCTGGATCTCACAATCGGAGAAGATTTCGAGACCGGGCTTTTTGACACCCTTATTGTTAACCCATGGCTCGGGAAAGATCATGTATGGAACGTCTTCCCCTTGGCGGACAAAATAGCCATTCAACGTCTTGCGGTAAGGCTTTAGATTAGGGACCTCATACCGACGGCCTTGTTTACGAGCTCGGGCCTTTTCGTTCTTGATTGCTTGCTCTTGTTTCAAGTCTTCTTTGGAAGGCTCGTACCCCAAACCGAAGGTGACTTTGACGAATGGGACTTGCACAGGATGTAGGATTCCTTGTTGATATTTCCCTAGGCCTAAACCAGGGAAGTATTCCATATTCCTCATCATGCGGAGGACTTTGTGGTTGCTGGGGGTCCATGATCCGTTTCCCCCTTCTTTGTCAATGGCGTTGATTGAGACACCGGAGAGAGTGGAGTCTGGTAAACCATGCTGAACTTGGTGGACGGGCTCACCTTTTCTGTGGATAGTGACGTTTTCGGCCATGACGGTCACTATTTCATCACCATTTCGGATCTTGACACATTGATGGAGAGTTGACGGGACGGCCTTAGAACCATGAATCCATGGTCGGCCCAAAAGAAAGTTGAATGAGGCCGGGATGTCAAGCACTTGGAATGGAACGGACATGACCATGCTCCCAAACTCGATGTCTATTTCGATCATGCCCATGACTGTATGGGCGGTGCTATCATAACCTTGGATTACTTGAGTAGAAGGCTTTAAATCGGAATCCTTAAGCCCCAGTATGCCCATGATTCTGCTAGGCATGAGGTTGAGTGCGGAACCACCGTCCACTAAGACTCTTGAGATGGGCCTCCCCCTTGCTCGTACCTTGAGGTAAATAGCCTCATTGTGATCGGAACCAAATGGTGGAAGGTCCATATCGGCAAAGGTGATGACGTTGCCAAAATGAATGTGACCGATCATTGCCGTGAGGTCCTCAGGAGTAGTATCGGGAGAAACTGATGTATCATCGAGATTTCGGATGACAAGATCTCGGTGTTTCTTTGAGGATGCAATGAGGTCCCAAATAGAGATGTTGGCTTGAGTTTTCTTGAGTTGGACAAGTAGAGGATCTTCGGGAGTGTCGCGAGTTTGCGGCCTTTGAGAAGAGGAGCTTGGTACGGAAGTGGAAGGGTTGCTTGCTATGACTCGACCGGATCGAGTTAGCATGTTGACGTTCCCATCTTGATTCCTTTTCCTATTCTCTAGTACTTCCCTCATTACCCCATCGTAAGTTACAACATAGCAAGAATTGTCAAGTTTATTCATAACATTGGGGCCCCCATTCACAATTGGGATTGAATGGGTGGTCCCCTCGAGTTCTCCTATCTCTATTACATTGACATGTTCGCCATTAGTCACTACAAATTCTTTCTTATCTATGAGATCTTGAATGACATTGCGGAGAACGAAGCAATCCTTGGTGGTGTGGCCACTATATTGGTGGTAGCCACAATATTTGTGGTGAGCATGATTGGGGTGGACCGTCTTGGGTTGGTACCCTTGTACGGGCATGACTTGACCCTTTGCTTTGAGGACTTCGAACACTTCGGTTTGAGTCATGCCTTGGAGAGGCGTATAGACACGGTCATTTCGGGACTTCTTCCCTTGAGGTGGAGGAACCTTTTTGAAATTCCCTTATCGATAGTAACGGCGTTGACCGAGGCCTCTTTTGTGGAGTTGGAAGCAGCCTTGTAGCGGTAATTAGGAGTGGCCTTCTTAATCTCCTTGAGCAAGTCATCCATGCGTACCCCCGCCTCATACATTTGGGAGAATTCGGAGTAGCAAGCCCCACTTAGGTGGGTGCGGAGATCAATCTTGAGACACTTGAGAAAGATGTCCATTTGCTCTTTTGTGTTCGGCCTCTCAACAATTTTAGAGAGTTTGTCATTCCATCTCCTTGTGAAGTCAATGAAGGACTCGTTGTCTCTTTGAGTGGTATTCTCGAGATCTTTCCTTGTGGGCCGGTGAGTGGCGTTGCCTTGGTATTGGTTCTTGAAGGCAAGCATGGAGAAGTCCCAGTCAAGACGGACAGTGAGCGGGAGAGTAGCATACCAATCTTTTGCCGCCCCCTCGAGAGTGAGAGGAAAGCATTGAGCCATCACCTTTGGGGAGACCTTCTTCGGAACCATTGCCCAAATATAAGTCTCAATGTGAGCCATGGGACAAGAGTTGCCCTTGAATTTGCTTATGTCGGGCATCTTGAACTTATCAGGAAGAGCGGCCATAGTACTTATGAGGATGGATGATTGATAAAGGCTAGTGTCGGAGCCTTTCCCCATGTTGAGCCCATTGAATTTTTGGTCGGTGTAGGCCATGATAGAATCCACCATTTTGGGCTCATTGTTCTCGGAACTCGGCTCCCCCATTTTCTTGGTGCGGGTGTTGACATAAGGACTTTTGAACAAACCCTCGGTCCATTCGGATTCATCATCATTATTCTTGTTCTTCCCCTTGGCAAGATTAGTGAGCTTTTCTTTCATTAGCTCCATCTCGGCCTCGTGGGCCTCCCTTTGGCTGTCGAGGTGGGATTTCCAAATGTCGTCTTTGCTTTGTGCCTCCTTATTAAGGGTGGAGACTTTCTCTTGGAGGAGTTGGACCATGGTGGAGAGCTGTTCGAGAGACATGGTGTTGCTGCTGCCGGTCATGGTTGATGTAGGAGCTGTTGGAGTGATCTCTTCACGGACTAACCGATTTGCCGAATCCCAGTAGACTCTGTAAGTACCAATTGAACCTATATTGCAGAAGAGGCCCTTGTCAGTCTTGAGTAACACTTGCGGTCCACGAAGAGGCTTAGAACACACAATTGGGCACACGACTCGAACCACATAGGAAAAGACTCTTTTTTTTTATATAAGTCGGAGGGAATGGATCCCTTTTGGGGTTTCTAAGAAAATAATGGAATCGTCACACTAGTATATAGACCATCTCGCGGTCCCATATACTCATCGGATTCCATCGCGTTTGTGAATCCTACATGTATCGGGATTAAACTAAATTAATGTAGTAAAGCATACATGCGAGGACGGATTTTTTTATTTTCGTCCAAAATAACCACTTTTGGGGACGGATTTTTATTGCGTCCATTTCAACAAGTTGGCATGTATGATTTGAAGACATTAGTTTAGGGAAATCTCGGTACATGGAAACCGACTTGAGTCACGGAGTATTAGACCTTAACTAGAATTGTGTGGCTTGTGCTCGGCTTGAATATGAGGCTCAAAGGTCACCCCCGGCATGTAGTCTTGAACTACGCCACGGGCTGAGGTTGACAGCTTCGAAAGAGTCAAGGTCGGGTGGAGCTTGAAACTTTCTAGGACGGGCCTCGACGGGTTTGGGGTTGGACTTGTGCGACTCGATAGTGAGCAGTTCATAGGAATATGTGCATGTAGTGTGAGGTCTATCACGTGACAATTTTTTTTTTTTTTTTTTGAAAAGAATGAAAAACAAAAAAACAAAACACATAAGCACATAAATTACAACTCCCGAATCACCCGTGTGACCGGTAAATAAAACACAAAATTAAAACAGTCCGAGGGTTCAATTCTGTTCTGATGCAGGCAACTATGCCCACACCCCACTGTTCTGCTCAGTTACTGAAACCTGTTTCTGTTCTGGAACCAACCCAGAAGCGTGCGCCTCTGAGTGCTGATGTGGGACGCGCGCGCATGGCGCAATGCTATTAGGAGGCGCGCGCTTCTGGTCACACCTGTCAGATTGTTAGATTTTGGACTCAGGGGATTGCCCTGGTCCTATGTTCATATTGTAACCCCTGCAGAAATGATTAGTGCAGAATAGCAGAAGAAGAAGATGAAGAACATGAAGAAGTGGGCGATTCTGGTCCTTGATGCGGGATGCGCGCTCCTTAGGCTGAAGAGGCCAGAAGCGCGCGCCTCCCCCATCAGGAATCAGAATGCCCAGAAAAGATGTAGATTTCGATCAGAATGCAAGTTTAACCCTCAAAAAGTCCCCAGCGGAGTCGCCACTGTAGATACCCCGGGAAACCACAGCTTTGGCTAGAGCGGTGAATTATCCTAGGATGTCTAACTTGTTTTAGATTGTTTAGAGTCGCCACCTATGTTTTGAGGAACATAAGAAAAACCTATTGATAATAGCCTAAATTTAATTACGAAAACAAAGATTCTTTGTTTTGAGGTTCGGGGGTTAGATTACGAGATGGGAAGTACCGAAACACCCATCTCGCCCAACTAAAGTTGGTCTTGCTTGATCAAAATCTACATGAATGATAATGTTCTTCTTCTTCTTCTTTAAATCATAAAAAGGGGGGTTTAAAATAGAGTTTGGAATGTAGGAGATAACTCCTTAACCAACCTCAATGAGATGAGGTGATCATTAGAGTCATGTCCCAAAATGATTTGGGTGATTGCACTTTGATAAAACAAAAGAAAGAGAAAAGAGATGAAGTTGAGAAAGGGAAAGAAATGGCTTTACCTAGACTTCAAGAAACTTCAAACACTTCTTGTTGAATTACTTGGAGAAATCATTTGGAAAATGCTTTGAGAGGAGGAAACTTGGTAAAGTCAAGGTCTTTTGATCAAAGTTTGTCTTAAGTTTTTCGTTTTTCAAAATGGAGGTAAAGGGAGGTTTTTATAGGTGAAAGAGAGGTGTTTTTGGTGCCAAAACTCAGTCACCAAGAAATTCTTCCCGGGCAAAATCCTGTAAATTGAGCAAGGGAGAGAATCCTAGCCAGAAATCTGTAACTGACGCCCAGAGGCGCGCGCTTCCTGCTTTGGGGGCGGGAAGCGCACGCGCCTGACTCCTCCTGTCGGAGGCGCGCGACTCAAAGAAGGCAATTTTGACCGAATGGACTAGAAAGTCAGCCCTGTTATTCAGTTTGGTCCCTGGACTTAACGAAGTCAGACAGGAACTTAACGGAAGTGACAGAAACAAACAAGAAACACTTAAAATGGGGAGAAACACAAGATCAAATGTGCAATCGGGGTGAGCGGTCCAAGGCGGGGTGTCTACACAACGTCCTCGTCTTTTCACTGTCTTGGGATGCTTTTAATGTGCATCGGGAGTTTGCCTCAGAAAGGTGTCTTGGGTCGTGTATCGGGTAGTGTATGGGGGAAGATCTGCCATTGATGGTCTCCTTCATGCCAACGGGTCACAACATTCATTCATCTTAAGATTAATCATTGGAATTTAGCACCTTTTACATTTAGATCCATTCGTCCCTTTATGAGTCGTTGTTGACTTCTATGTTTGGGGGAATCAACTCATCATATCGGGGATATAACAATCATTTGGAAACATTAATGGGAGTGATTCCGAGAGTTAGTGTAATTTTTCAAATAATGCCTCAAGTCTAGGGAGAATAGAAGTAAAAGACAAATCATTTCACGGAAGACTCAATTTTTACAACTCTGGACTTGACTATTGACTCGACCATCGCCACATTGTGGATTTTTATATACCTTGGCCTCGCAGGGCCTTTTGGGAAAGCTAAAAGAAAAAGAAAGACAAAAGACTATATCCACTACGGATTTAGGAGACTCTCTAGAATACAAATACTAGGCCACTCCTAACGACTTCTTCTCTTCCTCATTTCTTCTCCTTGCGTCCCTGGCTTAGACCCACTTGTCCCCTCGTTTGGTAATGACACCCTCATCAATGAGTGCTTGGATATGATTTCTCAGGGTGAGACATGCATTTGTGGAATGACCTGGTGCTTGGTGGTACTTGCAATGTTGTTTTGGGTCGTGACGGGCTCCGACCGGCTCTGTCCATATCACAAGTCGGCCAAGAAGCTCAACCTTACCGGCCTCGAGTAAGTGGTCTAACACTTTCTCTCTAGGCATTCCCAACTCATGGAACCAGCGGTAGTGAGCCCCTTTGCCCTGGAGGTGAAATTCTCCCACAGCCGCCGCGGGCTTTCCATGGGATACCGCGACAGGTCGGAGCTGATCGCGGGGCTCTTGTTCAACCTAAGCCAGCTGGTTGGGGGCAGTCTTTGGTGGGGAGGAAGACTTCTCGGAATACCTTTTGAGCTCCTCAATGGACTTCACAATTTCGTGGAGGCACTCTCGGGTGTTCCTTGAGTTGTGCCTTTCCAATTCATCGGTCAAGTCTGTTGGGTTTCGATCAAACATGCGCAGCGGAATTTAGCATTTAAAATTTTGAAACCCAAAGCCCATAGATCCGTTCATATGATTAAATCAAATACAATAACATGAATATAGGATAAAACTAACCCTTGATGGCTATCAAATTTTCTCTTGGTCTTTGGTGGAGATTTGAAGACTTTATCACGATCACAAAGCTTGAACACGAACTTTGAAGATGATGATTTTCACCCTCTAGCGGTATCCACACTTTGAACGAATATCAAAGGAGCTTATTTGATCCTTGTTGCTAGACCAACAACTATTAAACACGCTTTCACAATTGATATGACTATATGGAATTTTTCTTTTGTGTATTATTTTGTTATTCAACAAAAGATGTCTTAGAACAAAATAAAACCTCTCTCAAACTCTTTGGAGACTCACAAAAGGCTATCACTGAAGTTCTGGCCGAACTCATCCTTTTATACACAAGAAAGACCTATTCCAAATAGGAATCTTGTGTCAAAAGACATTCCAAATCGAATTAGGAAGGTGCCAGCCGACAGTACTGTGCGGCCGCCCAGAATGCACTGTGCGGTCACACATTTATCTGAAATAAAACTGGTACAAAACTGAGCTAAGTATGCGGCTGCCCAGTCCATACTGTGCGGTCACCCACTTCCCCAGAATGTCCAGAATTTCCAAAATTCCAATATAGTCCTTTTAAAGATTCGTTCTATTGTGTGTGACCCTCTAGGATTATACTAAGTTGGCAATGGGTTCAAACATGAAACCATAAGATATGATTAGATTCTAGCAAACCGTCATACCTACCCAAATAGTATAACTAGATACAAGTTCGCATTCCTCTTAGAATATGTCATAATCCTTTTGTCCACGATATCATTGAACACAAGTCATGGTCAAAGAGTCAACTTGTTTTGTTCAATACTTTCTCGATTCCGAATATGTTGATAATCCAAATGTCATTGATCCAATCAATTCATTTGAGTTCGGCCGAACATTTCATCAACATCATTCCTACGAGAGGCCCAAGCTTGATATCTCTCCGAAGAGGGACAAATCCATTTAGCTTATTATTCTTCCCTACGTGAATCCGATTATGCCAATCATACCCTTTATAACTACTCGGTTAAAATTAGCGTTTGAATATGTCAAACATAATTTTCATCAAGTGGAAGACTATAATAACTTCATGTCTAAGGATTCAAATGACATAACTAATATGAGATATATGTATGACATAGACCATGACATAAATCTCATAGAGCGGGTCATGTCCAGTACCTTGTTCCAAACAAGTACCCATAAATCTAACATGATCATCCCATGATCATTTAGCCTTTATACTAGTGCTTAACAAGTACTAGGGATGGAGATTATTATAAGTAAACATGAATAACAATAATAATCAAAACATCTCTTTATTGATATGAAATAAATGATAACAATTACAACGTTTATTAAACGTGCCTAGGGCACCACTATCAACAATCTCCCACTTGCCCTAGGCCCAATCTCCCATGTATCTAATAGCCATGGACCCAACATGACCATCATGTTTAGCTTGTAGAAGTCCCTTTGTTAGCGGGTCCGCAACATTGTCATCAGTAGGTACTCTGCATATATTTACGTCTCCCCTATCAACGATCTCTCGAATGATATGAAAACGCCTAAGTATGTGTTTGGATTTCTGATGTTCTCTTGGTTCCTTTGCTTGAGCAATAGCACCATTATTTTCGCAATAAAGGTCTATTGGATTAGCAATACTAGGAACCACTTCAAGTTCAGTTATGAACTTCTTAATCCAAACAGCTTCCTTTGCAGCATCCGATGCAGCAATATACTCAGCTTCTGTTGTAGAATCAGCGGTTGTACTTTGCTTGGAACTCTTCCAGCTTACAGCTCCACCATTTAACATAAACACAAAACCCGATTGCGATCGGCTATCATCTTTGTCGGTTTGGAAGCTTGCATCCGTGTAAGCATTTACAACGAGATCATCTTCCATTCCTCCATAGACCAAAAACGAGTCTTTAGTTCTTCTCAAGTACTTAAGAATCGCTTTTACAGCTATCCAGTGATTTTCGCTAGGGTCGGATTGGTATCTACTTGTCATGCTCAAAGCATAAGACACATCCGGCCTTGTACAAATCATGGCATACATGATGGACCCAATTGCCGAAGCATATGGAACATCATTCATTTTCTCACGCTCATCGTTTGTCTTAGGACATAGAGTCTTGCTTAGAGAAACTCCATGTAACACGGGCAAGATTCCTCTCTTAGAATTTTCCATACGGAATCTTCTAATGACCTTGTCAATGTATGTACTTTGGCTTAAACCAAGTAGCCTCCTTTATCTATCTCTATAGATCTTAATGCCAAGTATATATGCGGCTTCACCCATATCTTTCATTGCGAAGCACTTTCCTAACCAAGTCTTCACAGACTGAAGTGTAGGAATGTCGTTTCCAATGATCAATATGTCATCCACGTATAAAATAAGGAATAGCACTATGCTCCCACTAATCTTCTTGTATACACAAGGCTCATCTTCGTTCTTGATGAAGCCAAACTCTTTGACCGATTCATCAAAACGGAGATTCCAACTCCTAGAAGCTTGCTTCAATCCATAGATGGATCTCTGCAACTTGCATACCTTAGAATCTTGTTCAAAACCATCTGGTTGTGTCATATACACATCCTCTTGGAGTTTTCCATTCAGGAAAGCGGTTTTGACGTCCATCTGCCATATTTCATAGTCATGATATGCGGCAATGGCAAGCAAAATTCTTATAGACTTGATCATTGCTACGGGTGAAAAGGTCTCATCATAGTCAATACCATGAACTTGCCTATAACCTTTTGCTACAAGCCTAGCTTTGTAAGTATGTACCTTCCCATCCATGTCAGTCTTCTTCTTGAAGACCCATTTGCATCCTATGGTTTTTACACCTTCGGGCGCATCAATCAAATTCCAAACTTGATTGTCTTGCATGGATTGCAATTCGGATTCCATGGCTCCAAGCCACTTGTCTGAATCAGGAGAAGACATCGCCTCTTGGTAGGTTGACGGTTCATCATTCTCAATGATTTCTACCTCATTACTATCCGTTACGAGAAATCCATATCTCTCGGGCTAGGATCGTAACCTACTAGATCTGCGAGTTGCTTGTGTATTCTGAACAGTTTCCACAACTCCTTGTGGTTCTTGTTCTTGTTCCACTATTGGTTCAATGTTATTTTCTGGGTCTCGAATTTCTTCAAGATTTATTTTACTCCCACTGATTTCTTTGGAGAGAAACTCTTTCTCTAGAAAGACACCAGTTCGGGCAACAAACACTTTGTTGTCCTCACGGTTGTAAAAGTAATATCCTCTAGTTTCCTTAGGATATCCCACGAAAATACATTTATCAGATATGTGTGCAAGTTTGTCTGAGACAAGTCTTTTGACAAAAGCTTCACAACCCCAAATCTTCATGAAAGATAAACAAGTTTTCTTTCCACTCCACATCTCATATGGAGTCTTTTGAACCGATTTGGTTGGAAGACGATTTAGTGTGAAAGCAGCGGTTTCTAGAGCGTAACCCCAAAAGGATATTGGAAGATCAACTTGACTCATCATTGATTGAACCATGTCTAACAAAGTCCGATTCCTCCTCTCGGACACACCATTCCATTGTGGTGTTCCGGGTGGAGTCAATTGTGAAACTATTCCACAATTCTTTAGATGATCATCAAATTCTTGACTCAAGTATTCACCACCTCGATCTGATCGAAGTGCCTTTATACTTTTGCCAAGTTGTTTTTCTACTTCATTTTGAAATATTCTAAATATCTCGAATGCTTCACTTTTATGTTTCATTAGGTAAACATACCCAAATCTACTATAATCATCAGTGAAGGTTATGAAGTATTGAAATCCTCCCCTAGCATTGCTACTTAATGGTCCGCATACATCGGAATGTATCAACCCCAATAAGTCGCTTGCCCTTTCACCCAACTTGGTAAAAGGTGTCTTAGTCATTTTTCCAAGAAGACACGACTCATAAGTATCATATGACTCTAAGTCACATGAACCCAAAAGTCCGTCCCCATGGAGTTTTGAGATACGCTTCTCATTAATATGACCAAGACGGCAATGCCACAAATAAGTATGATTTACATCATTAGGTTTAGATTTCTTATTTACATGATAGACATTATTTTCATTCTTGACATCCAAGATATAAAGGCCATTAAATGAATTAGCAATACCATGAAGCACACCATTTAAATAAATAGAAAATTTCTTATTCTCAATAAGAAACTTAAAACCTTCATTATCCAAACAAGAAATTGAAATAATATTTCTGCTTAAATCCAGAACATAATAACAATTGTTCAAAACAAGAATTAGTCCGGAAGGTAAAGTGACTTCATAAGTGTTGGTAGTGGTGCCCTAGGCACGTTTAATAAACGTTGTAATTGTTATCATTTATTTCATATCAATAAAGAGATGTTTTGATTATTATTGTTGTTCATGTTTACTTATAATAATCTCCGTCCCTAGTACTTGTTAAGCACTAGTATAAAGGCTAAATGATCATGGGATGATCATGTTAGATTTATGGGTACTTGTTTGGAACAAGGTACTGGACATGACCCGCTGTATGAGATTTATGTCATGGTCTATGTCATACATATATCTCATATTAGTTATGTCATTTGAATCCTTAGACATGAAGTTATTATAGTCTTCCACTTGATGAACATTATGTTTGACATATTCAAACGCTACTTTTAACCGAGTAGTTATAAAGGGTATGATTGGCATAATCGGATTCCCGTTGGGAAGAATAATAAGCTAAATGGATTTGTCCCTCCACGGAGAGATGTCAAGCTTGGGTCCCTCGAAGGAATGATGTTGATGAAATGTTCGGCCGGACTCAAATGGATTGATTGGATCAATAGCATTTGAATTATTAACATATTCGGAATCGAGAAAGTATTGAACAAAACAAGTTGACTGTTTGACCATGACTTGTGTTCAATGACATCGTGGACAAAGGGATTGTGACATATTCTAAAGGAATGCGAACATGTATCTAGTTATACTATTTGGGTAGGTATGATGGTTTGCTAGAACCTAATCATATCTTATGGGATCATGTTTGAGCCCATTGCCAACTTAGTATAATCCTAGAGGGTCACACACAATAGAACGAATCTTTAATAAGAGGACTATATTGGAATTTAGAGTCAAAGGACCTTGGAGGGATTTCTGGAAACATTCTGGGCTGTTTGGTCTACCGAGCGGGCGCTTGGTTCAGACCAGGCGGGCGCCTGAATTAATTCCAGAAAGACAAGGACTCTCTGGTCATTCAAGCGGGCGCCTGGTCCTTTACAGGCGGGCGCCTGGTGCTGCCGACAGGAAAATTCTTAATTCGATTTAGGAAGGTTTTTGGCACAAGATTCCTATTTGGAATAGGTCTTAATTGTGTATAAAAACCCCAATTCGGCCAGACCATATTAACAAGTTCTTTGTGAGTCTCAAAGAGTTGAGAGAGAATTTT